>CM036616.1:12324222-12891722 GCA_020745705.1 Hemiprocne comata | reverse complement strand
ACTTTCAGGCTGGGGCCGTTTTGCCAACACAAATATGAACCTGGCTCTATGGGGGGATGTTGTCAAATACTAGGACATGGAAAACATTCCCATCAAATATGAGAAAAGGATTACGGCACTATATCAAACAAGTAATTTCAGCCTAAACGTCCGGTGTGCAGCCAAGCGAGAGAGGGGCCCCCATCCTTCAGCCGGCCCGCCGGGGCAGCCCAGCCCAGCCCAGGAACCGGCAGCCGCCGGCCCGCGCTGACGGAGGCGCCCCGCGGCTCCCTGCCCTGCTGACGGGGGAGGAGGCTTTTCGACCCCCGCGCCGGCACTTGTACCCAGCTTCTTCGTTTTGTCGAAACGGATTCCCAAGAGCGGCTGCACAGCTTCTTTTACTCAATTTTTAGATAGTTGAGTATTTGTTTGGTTCGCGGAGGGAGGCACCGCTGGTTTGTTTTTCTCCCCCGACGAGGACCCATGTGTGCAGGGGAGGCCAGTTGGCGCTGCGGCGGGCTGCAGAGCTGTCTGGGAGGTGCACGCCGCTCGGCAGCGAAGAAAGAGAGATCCTACCGGGGCTGTGGGCAAACGGGCTGTTTCACCCACCTGCTCTGATTCACCTTCCCGCCTCGGTGCGATAACCGGCAGCGGACGGTGTTTCCGGTGGGCTGCTCATCCTCCCTCACACCTCACACGCAGCCCTGGGGAGAAAGATCTCCCTGAGTCGCCCTTCCCCAAGAAGCAGAAAAGTAATTAGGAAAGAGCCAACTAGTGAAATACCACGCGTATATATCCGTGCCACACGCCGCGGTTTTTATTCTTTGCGGCGAAATACATCCCGAGTTTTAAATCTGATTTGCTAATTACGGACCCTCGTTAAATGGCTTATTTCGTGTAGCTGTTTCAGTGGGAAGGTGTCCGGGAAAAGCAGGGTATATCTTGGGGCAACGAAACGGGTTCAAGTCCAAGCAGAACCCCTGCATACCAGCGCACTCTGTAAGTACCGGTGCGGGGGCACATAAAGGCTTGCAGTGAAATTTGTTTTCTCCCAGCCGCTATCACCATACTTTCTTTCACTAACACAGTACATTTGGATTTAAACTTCTCGCTACCATATTGGAAACGACCATATTTCAGCGAGAAACCTCCCCGCGGCCGGAGGTACAGAAATTACCATCTGCCCTATCAGACACATCAAATAGGTTGCAAGCAGTCTGACTTGCCCTCAACTTCACGTGCCTTTCTGTACCCACGGTTTGCGTTTCAGTAGCTGCTTTGGGGAGGGGCGCAGGAGAGGCAGCGGGTAGCGGGAAGGCTGTAAGCCGCCTGCAGCTGCCCGGCCCCGCGGCGCGATCGGCTCTGCCCTGGTCCCTGGCAGCTTCAGCTCCAGGGCAGCTTCTCGCGGGTTCAAAACTTTGGTGAAACTTTGGGCTCAAGAGCCCTCGCAGCGCCACTGAGGCCACTCGCACCGTGCCGCCGCTCGTAGTGTCCCATGGGCTTCCAGGGGGCTCATAACGCGGGGTCCTAACCGCTTCGGCACGGCGCTGCCACCCCCGACGGCGGGACAGAGAGCCACCCCCCCCCCCAGTTCCCCCCCCCTCCCTTTCTCTCTCCCTCCCTCCTTCTCTTCCTCTATACCCCCGGCGGTGGCGGCGGGGAAGGAGGGTGGCGGAGGGTGGCCGAGGGGGGCGGGCGGGGGGCGGGGGCGGGCAGAGGGGCGCTTGGCTCGGCGGGGCGGCGCGGGCAGCGGCAGTATCGCTTCGGCCGGCGGCAGCGCTCTGCCCGCTGGTGGTACCGTGACGGGCGGCGGCTACTCCCGCCGACCTGGGGCCGGAGCCGCGCCCCCCGCCGAGCCCCCGGGCAGAGCCGCCCGCCTCTGCTCCTCTCCTCCGCCACCCCGGCCTCCGTCTGCCCCCGCTGCCCCCTTCTCCGCCCCGGAGCCAGTCGGGCTCCTCTCGCGGGCATGAACAGCTACGGCTCTCCGTACCTTTACATGGGAGGCCCGGTGTCGCAGCCGCCGCGGGCTCCCCTGCAGCGGACGCCCAAGTGCGCCCGGTGCCGCAACCACGGCGTGCTGTCTTGGCTGAAGGGCCACAAGCGCTACTGCCGCTTCAAGGACTGCACCTGCGAGAAGTGCATCCTCATCATCGAGCGGCAGCGGGTGATGGCCGCGCAGGTGGCGCTGCGCCGGCAGCAGGCCAACGAGAGCCTGGAGAGCCTGCTCCCGGACTCCCTGCGCGCCCTCCCGGGGCCACCGGGCAGCGCCGAGCCTCCCGCCCCGCCGCCGGGGCCGCCGCCCTGCGCCGCGCCGCCGCGGGCCCCCGCCGAGCTGGCCGCCGCCGCCGCCCTGCGCTGGGCTGCCGAGCCACCCCCCGCGCTCCCGGGGCCGTTCCCCAAGGCAGGTGAGGCCGGGCTGGGCTGGGCCGGGCCGGGCGCCGCGGGGGATGCGCGGAGCCAGTGGGGAGCGAAAGGGAGGGTAGCGCCCGGGCCAGAGCCCCGGCAGTCGGGTCTCGGGGAGGGGTCCCTGGCGGAGAAAAAACGAGGGCTTCCCCTTCCTCCCGATGGGCACCTTGGGAAGTGGAAGGAAAAACCCGCGACTTCTGTCCTGGCGAGTGCGTTTTGTCGGTCTCAAAATGCAAGGAACTGCACAGTGCCGGGCCCGCTCCTGAAGCGGGCGGGATTCGCAGCCGCCGAGACCTGCGTGGGGACCGGCAAATGCCGCTCCTGGCAACCCGCTCGCCCACGTGCAGCTGCTGGGCTCGTTCCCTCGGGCCGGCTGGGAGCCACTCCCACCTGCTAGTCGAACCCAGGGCATAGGGCTGCGGGACCTCGACCAGGACAAAACCTCCACGGGGAACTTCGGGCCAAAAGCGGGCCCGGAAACCGGAGGGCTTTTGGGGACAAGTAGGGCCGGAGCGGGGGAAGCAAGGCATGAACGGGCCGAGCCGATTGTTTCGGCTTCCCTCCCGCGCTGCCGTGACCCGCCGAGCCTTGCCCGGGGAGGCTTTGGGCAGGTAAGGGATGCTGGCCCAGAAGTCTTCGCCTGCAGCCGGCACCTTGTGAGTACGACCTACCAGTAACACATTTCTGGACGCAAAAGTAACTCTCTGGAGCCGCCGTCCCCTTTCCCGCCCGTGTCTGAGCGAGAGCTGACAGTTTACCCTTACGAGGATGCCCAGCATCCTGTTGGCAGCCCGCTCCCCTGGCAAGCGGCGACTGCAACAAAATTTTACCCCGTGGCTCGGGTGGGGAATGGCAGGCCCTAGGGACTGCCGCACGGCTCGGCTCCTTGAGGGTCGCTGCCGGGCGGCCGCAGCACCGCGGGGCGGTTTGTGGGGGAGAGGGACCAGCCGGTTTCTCTCCGAGGGCACGGTTAGGGGCTGAGCCGGCCCCGGAGGCGTCCGCCGAGGCCTCGGCACTGGGCTCAGCTCTTTCAGCTCTGGGGAAGACATGACCCCAAGGCCCGAGCCGGCGGCGCGGCAGGGTCTGTCGGTGTGGTGAGGTTGCCCGTGGTCTGGAACGCCGCTTCTCTGTGGCCAGTTCTCGGCATCTCCTGCCGCCCTCTGTGCCTCCCCGTCCCCTACATCTGTGCCCGATTCGGCCTGCCGTTCCCCAGGGCCGGGGCTTTGGGGTCCCACCGCCCCCCAGATTTTCGCCTGTCCGCAGCCTCCCGGCGACTCGGAACCCTTACACCTTCCTCGTCCTCCCGCCTCGTCCCCGCACCCGCGGCGGCGCTTGGCTGTGGCTGGGACCGCGCGGGGGTCGGGGAAAGGCCGGGAAAAAAAAAAAAAAAAAAAAAAAAAAAAAAAAAAAAAAGAGGGGAAAAACCCGCCTTGGCTCCTTCCAGAAAGTGAAACAAATAAACTTCGCCAGCAGTATATAAATCTGGCGGATAGGAACAGTATTGACTTGCACGCCCAGCTTTTATTTCTCCTGATGTATGAACTTCCTAGCTTAAAAGATTACAGTAATCACGGGAGGACAGTGTAAATCGAATCTGATAGCAATAACTTTTGGGGAAGGTCAGGCTCAAGTGAAATGTTACCAAGCAACAGGCATTTTGTTTGCAAAATACAATCAAAGTGTATTGATGAGAAATTTTTCCTTGCCAGCCACTCAGCACTTTCTGCTAACAGCTTTACGAGAAGGGGCGGGGGGAAATAACGGAGGAGATCTTCATAAATCAAGACCCGCGGCGCCGCCTCCCCCCAGCTCGCCCCCCCCGCCCCCTGTGAGGCCAAGCTGGGCGGGCCGGGGCACCCCTGCCCGGGGATCGGGGGTGCCAGGGAGCAGCCCCGGTTGCACAAACCTCACTCGCGCGGTCCCTCGTCTCCCGTTGTTACAGAGGTTTGTTCTCCCCCGCCCCCTTTTATGAACATAGGAATGCGTGAAATTATCTCCTCTGGGGGTCCTCTTGTCACATGCCGCCAGGCACTGTTTAACCAAATAACCTGGTCATTTCCAAGCATCCTGCAAGCTCTGAATGGCAGGCTGTCTCTTTCTTTTCCCTCTCTCCCCGCTACCTGTATTAAAACCGTAATGAGAATAGATGATGTAATTATTTGCTCCCCCAGACCGCCACATTTCTAGCCCCACCCCCCCCGACAGTAATCTCATTGAAGGTGGTTTTTTGTTTGTTTGGTGGTGGGTTTTTTGTTGGTTTTGTTGTTTTGTTTTGTTTTGCTTTTTCACTATGGAGGAGGTATTTCCCAATATACAGTAGCATCACATCTGTGTATTTTTATTCCTGACAGAATTGGTAATTTCGGTGGGACAGTGGCCAAGTTCTGTGCAAACGACACACTTAGAAACTAACCCTGTGGTATCTCTCTGTGCTAACTCATAATAATTCCTCCTCCTGTTACTGTGATCATGAACTTTAATCTTCCACATGAGCGCATGTTACATTTCTCTGTTGTAGCAATAGTTATTAAGGCTAACAAACAATTTCCATAATGCTGTATTGAGTCTTCCGTTAATTTCAGAGTCAGCCTCTTAGAACAGCACAGCAGTCTCTGTGTTATTCTGGGAACAGTGACTAGCCTCCTGCAAAGTACTTTAGACCTTTGAGGATGGGGAAGAAAGTTTGGAGTGAAAGTAGATGAAAACAAACAGCAAAACAAAACCCCCCAAACTAACCAACAGACCAATAAAACCCCCTCAGAAACCAACCAACAAAACCAAACAAAAATTAAAACCTAAACAGAAGCTCCCCCCGCAACAAAAAATAACACAAAACTCCCTGTGAGTGTTACACGATCTCAGCCTTATGTGCTTTTATGCTAGTTCTGATATCAGTCCATTCTAATAATAGAAATAGGGAAAACAGCAGATGTGTTTGGGATCCAGGAAAATCTGTATTGCAGAAAGAGCTGTCCTAACAATCAAAGTGCAAGCTGTTCTAGCAGAAAGTCAGCGATGGGAATATCAAGGAAGCACATTTAGTTCCAAAGTATTAGACCAAGTTTTCCAGACAAGTTATTAACTTGAGAACAGCTTCTTTCTCACACCCGTTATACTTTTATTTGGCCCCTTTACAATATTCACCTCACGATCCTTAATGTGTTAACAGAAAAATAAAAATTTGGATATAAGTTGCTCCAAATTCGTAGCAGCATTGTTTATTTATGTAGATTTTACCGTCAATGCATGCACGGTTCTCCCTCTGTTTCATGAATATCTGTATTTGTCCTGCATCTTTGTAGATCTGAGTGTGTATCTGTCTCTGCATGCATATTATGTGATGAATACTCCCCATGGTTTATACCGGTAAGAAAACAATTTCTGCAGTTTCCTCAGGGCTGTCAAAGTGAATACTTGAACGCAGGGAATATGAAATAGAAGGTGTGGGAAAACAAACCCCAAACAAAAACAACAAAACAACACCCTTCAACCCCCCCAACCTCAAAAATATAAAATGTGTGAGGTTGATATGTCTTTCTGAAAGCCTAGAACATCCTCATGTTAAGCTTACGAGTGGTGCAAAAAAAGCCTTTGGCTAAGAGTAGCGGGTTGTATATTCTGAACATAGAATTAACATTTTTTGTACCTGAAAATATGGGTATTTGGGATTAATACATGCATGCAATATTCCTACAATTCAGTGCTCACATAAGGACGTTTATAGTGTGTCTTCGCAAGTCTTTATTCAACGATTTCTGCTTTGTGCCCGTGTTAAACAAACGAAACGCCTGACCTCGGCAGCTCCCGTTGGAGAGATGAGGACAGCCCGCGGCGTTCCGCCTGGCCCTCCCCGCGCCCTCAGTCTAGGGGGGACGCGGTGTCCCAACGAGGAACAAGCATCGCGGAAACACGACCTGTCAGGAAGGAAAGCACGGGGAACCAGCCAGGGGCACTGGGGCTGACACCGCGCACCGCGGCTGCAGCCGCCGAGCGAAGCCGCCCTGCAACGGCGGCCAGAAACACTCTCAAAAAGGCAGAGGGAAAAAAACCCAATCAAAACCCAAACAATAGTATCCAAACTCAGTGTTTACCAACGGGGGATAATCCTCTGTGTGCTAATAGCAGCATTTGATTTAAATCACCGGAATCTCGTTTTGCCGATTTGACCCTGTGAGCCCAACAGACCGGTGAGACGCACCGCTAAGAGCCGGGTTGTACGAGCAGGCTAAGAGGTGGGATCTGTGCAGTCTCCTGATCATTAAGATACAAACTTCAGCGGGATGAGTTTTCGTAATTCGAAGAAAATGTTTAGCCAAGCCTCATGAGAATACTTTAAAGGGTACTGAAAACCAAACAAACCGGAAGTATCTTGAAAATAATAATTTGTAAGGATCATGGAGTGTATTAGGGAGATCTAATCGGATTTTTTTTTTCTTTTTTTGGCAGCTTGTCTTTGTCCCTAGTGGTGCTTGGTACTAGACCATAAAGATACACAGGAAAAGAGCAGTAGCTCTGAAATATGCTCTACCTGCCTGTGGTTCATTTGGTAATATTTGGTAACACAGTGCAATCTATTTATGTGGAAGTTAGGACCATCTTCTCCCTTAAATGCCTCTCTAACTCTGGAAAGACAGGGACAGAAGTAATTAGCTGTTCTCCGACTGTCCAGTAAGCTTTTCATATATATAAATTGCCAGTTCACTCATATGTAAATTATTCTTAACATCCTGTCTTTTGTAATAAATGCATTATTATGAACACGTGAAGGGATTAGGAGGGAAAGACAGTGTAAGCCTCATGATTTTTTTCGAATAATGGATGAACTATGCCGATGTCTTACCACCTTCTCAGATACATGTTTCTCGTTTGCTACTGCCAAACATTTCCTGCATTCCCCTTTGGCTGCTCAGGCAAGACCGATGCACTGAGTGTATAAAGAAGTGCATACATACATTGCCGTATCTGTAATATACCTACATGAAGAGTTATTGCTTGTCCATTTGCACTGGACAGAGAGGTTAACCAGTATAAAACTGGGTACTCAAAAACAGGTTAACCTAGTAAAAGAAGGTGAGATCTTTGTAAGGGCATCCATATTCCTTAGTTTTACTTGCATGCTCAACTAGCAGCATCCCACCATTCTGCAGGATGGCCCATCATTTCTGCCTGGCACAGCCACCTGCATGAGGAAAACCTTCCTTTGCCACGCTGACTGTGTCAGGCTGTGTTCAGCCAGGATCTCATCTTTCTTTATAGCTCCCATTCTGGTGAGCATAGCAGCTTCTTGCTGAGTGCAGGCTTTCTCAGACCCTGCCTCCTTTCTCAAGGTGGGTAAATTGCACTAATAGAGTTTGTCTTGAGCTGATCTGTTCAACACTAAACTCAGCCTGCTGCACAGGGAAACATGCTATGTGTTCCTGGGGTAAGCGAGAGGCAGGAATGTACATGCTGATCAGGGAAGCTCAGGCACTTGCATGCCTTTAACTTGTTCCATCTTGATAAGGCAGGGGTGATCATCAGCACATTTTGGGAACCTTTCCTTCCTTCATGTAGCTTCTTTCTGTAGTTGGGCTGATCATTAGGGGCTTGGGAAATGAAGCAAATAGTTGTATTGGTTTCTTCAGATCGTCATTCATATACATGTGTTCAAAAGCACTGCCTTGTGCAGTTAAAGCAAGCTCTGCCAGCCACAGCTTGGACAACAACCCTTTCCCCAGACATTGATGTTTCCCATGGAGATGATCATTGTGCAATATAAGGATGGCCAGCAGAACAGCATTCTTGGAAAATTAACTGCAAGCAATCTAAAGCAAGTACAATGGTACCCCTACGCATAAGCTGTGAAAGCTGTCAATGTTTCCTCTCCTTCACTTCTGCTTTCTGGCAAACAGTTGTATTCCAAATGTTTCTATACTCTGGCCAGGCATTACCAAAGTGAGCAGAGATTTGGGCTATCCCCATTTTTGGGTGTTCATCTGGAACCAGTGTGGTCAACAGCCTTGTTTTCAGCCCTGTGCTCAGGTCTTGCCCCTCTTAGTTTAGCACACAAAAAACAAGGTACCTGAAACAAGTGCTGAGAGAGGTTGTGGAGTCTTCATCCTTGGGATTACTTAAAACTTAGATGAGCAGGGACATGAGCAACCTGCTCTATATTTTCAGTTATTCTTGATTTGAACAGGAGATTGGACCAGCTGTCTTCCAAACTAGATTTTTCTAGATTCTGTGCTCTAATGGGTCAAGATATCAGCTGTGCTCCAGGTCTTGGAGGAAAAGGCTGTGATTCCTGCTGAGTAAGAAATGAGTTTCTGTAGAGCCAGAACTGGAATACACTTGTTCATTTGAAGACTTCTGCTGCTGCTAGTAGTCAAGATGGAGAGGTTCCACCAATGCTGTTGGACTTGCAGAGTGGGTTTTAGTCTGCCAAGTGCCCTCTGGATATCTTCAGCTCACAGTCAGTGAGATGGTGCTAGTGAGGAATTATGATGTGAAAGTGCTGAAGTTCCTCTGAGAAAGTTTGTACTTGATGTGTGTTGTTGCTTTGTAACCAGTGAGAGAGGATTGGTATAGTATATTTGATGCAGCAGAAAAATGACCACTGCCTCTTTTCTTGTACATGGGAGAAAGAGACAGGTGTCTGTAAGGCTGCATAAAAGTGCCCAGACCAGTCACATTATTTTGCAGTTTTGCTCTCGTGAGATACTGCAAAGAAACTTTCACCTTAGCAGAATCTCGGTGAAAAATACCCTTTTTTTTTTTCCCTCTAGAATCCAGCTCAATTCCCTTTAAGAAGACTGTATCCTCAAATGTCTGTAAAAACTTTTAGCCTCAGTTTTTCATTAACTTCTCTGCCTTCTCTTTGCAGATATGAATGAGGAGCGGTTGGGTGATGCCAGTGGAACAGACAATGCTGAGACCTACAGTGAAAAAGACACAGACCAAAGGAGTTCCCCAGACATGGCTAAAGCCAAAAGTTCCTTCCCTCCTGAAAGCCCTGAAACTGTTTCAGTGGATGAGGTTGGTTATGCAGTTCAGAAAAATGGAGTGAGCACAGAGAGCCATCCAGACAGCCCCAAGTACCACCCAGAGCAGAACCACCTCCTGATAGAAGGTCCTTCTGGGACGGTTTCTTTACCATTCAGTTTGAAAGCCAACAGACCTCCGCTCGAAGTCTTGAAAAAGATCTTCCCTAACCAAAAGCCCACTGTGCTGGAGTTGATCCTGAAGGGCTGTGGTGGTGATCTCGTGAGCGCTGTAGAGGTTCTCCTGTCCAGTCGATCTTCGGTGTCCAGTGGGGACAGAACTTCTGCAGAATCTGATGGTCTTGTTCTGCCTTCAAATGGGCACATTTTTGAACATACGCTGAGTTCGTACCCTATTTCCTCTTCCAAGTGGTCCGTGGGCTCAGCATTTAGAGTTCCCGACACGCTGAGGTTCTCTGCTGATTCTAGTAATGTTGTGCCAAATCCTCTGGCTGTACCTTTGCAGCATCCTTTCCCTCAGCCTCCACGCTACCCGCTGATGCTGAGGAACACCTTGGCAAGAAACCAGTCCAGCCCATTCCTGCCCAATGATGTCACCCTGTGGAACACCATGACGCTGCAGCAGCAGTACCAGCTGCGATCGCAGTATGTCAGTCCTTTCTCTGGCAACTCAGCCAGCGTTTTCCGAAGCTCACCTGTCCTTCCTTCCCGCTCGTCAGAAGATCCCAGGATCTCCATCCCTGATGACGGCTGTCCTATTGTGAGCAAGCAACCAATTTACACAGAAGATGAGTATGATGAAAGGTCTGATTCTTCAGACTCAAGAATACTCAACACATCTTCTTAGACTGCCATTTGACATGTGACAGCTATGTGATACTTGCAGTGCAGCTGAACTACTGGGCCCTAAGAGGAGGGACAAATGCTCTATGAAACCCTTGCAATTGTATTAAAAAGTGACTTTGCTTGGTATTGTACTATAGCAATAAAGACATAACTTATTTAATTTCTTGCACTTCACTGGATAATGCCAAATAGCAATACTCTGGCTTTAGTGCTGAGTGTGTATTACAGAGGAAGACTTTACAGCTATCAGTTACGGGACTCTGGAAGACTCGTAATGGAAACAGAAGCCCAAGGTCTACTTCGTTCCTTAACTCAGAAAAAATGGGGATGTTAAACTAGAATACTTGAATGCTGTTTTATAAGAGAGAACTCCTCAGGACATAAGTACTCAAACTAACGTAGTTCAATTGCAAATGGACTAAAACCAGGACTTTACAATCTTATGCCAGTGATCATCCTTGCAGTGAAAGAAAAGGCAGAAAAAAGAAATACGCACATGAAACTAGCATGAGCTGCTTCTGTGCCACTTGAGCTTTACACTTTTCAGAGAAATAATATTAAGAGTTATTCTTTTCCCATGGCTAGTTCGAAATGTGTAATGTCAGTGTAAAACCAATTACAGCTGTGAATTGCATGAGGTGTATTGTGAAATGAACACCAGATTAAGCATTGTCAGGTTAATGTAGCATGCTAAGGACTTTAGAAAAATAAACTAAGATGATGATCTTGGTTTATGTCATTTATACTGTGCAAATAACATTTCTGAAGATAGAGAGCTGATTAGTCCTCAGCCAGGGTTAACATGTCCAACTCAAACACTTGCAGTCAGGGGAAGCCTCTTTTTCCAAGTCTGGGTTCTGCTTCCCTGCCTTGTAGCTTGCTACTGAGGTTAGTCAAATGTTGTCAAAGGAATGCTGAGGTCTCTTGAGTATATGCTGCAGACACTTCCAAGCTCAGCTGAGTAAAGCCAAGCTTGTTTCAGTTGCAGCAAGCAGAAAAAAAAACCCAAAACAATGCTCTCTGAATGCTTCAGAAGCATCTTTTTTTCCCATACTGTAGAAGTAGAAAAAAGGACATAGGATGTAATAGCAGGCATTTATTTGAAATAATGTTTAGTCAAATGGCAACTTCCCTAAACCTAGAAAAGTAATGGTTTGAACAATTTATTGCATGTTTGCATGCATTGATTACACTGCATATCTTATGTGTGTCAGAGTAACATTAGGAATTGCTTCTGATGAGGAATGCCACTACAGTAATTGTCCACTTAGAAGTTTGTTAAGGTTGTAGTGCCATTTTTCCAACCATTCACAAGTGACTGCATCTGCTTGACAGTTGACTTTTCCAAAATATACTTCTGAATGCAGATGAAATGGCTGTTGGGCCTGTCAGGCATATGGATTACTCCCACACCTCAAAAACAACTGAACAACTGAGGCTGCCCTCAAGTTGGACTCTAAGGCAGATGGGCTTTAAAACTGTAATATATATCAGGCATGTTATCAGGTGTCATTGCTGATATAAATGCCTATGTTCTCATTTGGCATTTCACATTTTGTAAGGTTTGTGCACCCAGTGAATCTTGCCATTTTTATGGGTGCTGAACATGCACAAAGAGAAGGAGAATGAAATAATGATTTTGTTTTCCTTAGGGGATAAATGAACAGAAAAATACTTTTTCTTGCATAATTTTACAACCTATTCAGAAATGCAATTTGTTGATACTGCAAAGACATACAGTCAGGCGGAGGGAGGAAAGAAAATAAATAGCTTCCCTTATGGAAGTGTAAATGTGAAAACATCTGGAATTTTCATAAACGCAGAATTACAGTTTTGTACTGACAGGTTTGCCTGCACTCACATGGCATTTGTAAATAAATAAATCTTCCAGCCACTCCAGAGAGAAAAGTAATAGGTAAAATAGGCTTGATCTTGCAAACAGAAAGAGATGAGGTAGTGAAATGCTGTGATGTAGCATTCCAACATCATGGAGAAATTAAGCGTGAAAGGCTAGATAAAAAACTGATGGGTCCAGGAGTTCTGGTTTTGAGCTCAGGTACAGGCATCCTGTACATGGACTTCTTTTTTTTCTTTTTTTCTTTTTTTTTTTTTTTTTTTTTAATTTGCCACAAAGGGTGATTAATCTCCAGCAGAAAGACCAAACAGTGACACCTGCAACAGCTCATAGTGACCTTAAACACTATGGCCTGTGGGTTTTCAGAGAACAGAATTTTGGCATCAGACAAATACGATTTTAACTTCTATCTGTCACACAGCGAGGATGCATTGGTGTGTTGGCAAGGCCTCTTTCCACCTTTGCAGTGCTGGGACCTGTTCCACAGCTGCTTGCCATGCTGGTGCGGGATGCCCACCCACTTCCACTCTCTCAGCATGAGCAACCGAGGGGTGAGTGAGCCCCTTTTCTGCAGGAGGACTGTGTGTCCCATCCAGCCGGGGCCTGCAGTCGCCTCCACAGAGTTGGTGGTTCCCAGCTGGACTCAGGCTGAGCTTTTACCCCGGTTGTGACGGAAGTGTCACCGCAGCTGGCAGCAGCAGGGCTGAGTCTTGAACCCGCAGAGCGCCTTCGGCGGTGCAGCATCCCTTCCCGCGCCTCCGGGGTCCGGGGAAAGGCCATAGGCACCCGAACCCTGGGTTTTCCAGCTCCATCTTGTGGTAAAAAAGGGTATTTCCATGTTGGAGCAAATTCTCATACTGTGGAGCAGCGAAGACGCGTGAGTGAGGCAGGGTAAGGCTGGAGGCACTGATGCCCAGAAGCGCCCAGCAGAAAACATGAATTTAAGCATCAAGAGCCTGACGAGGTCTTTGCTGAGGCCCAGAAGCCAAAGTGGGTTGTTTTGTTTTGTTTTGTTTTGTTTCGTTTTATTTTGTTTTGTTTTGTTTCTGTAGGGGTGCTAGAACATCTGTGGCTTTCCTGGAGCAAGAAAACTTCAGCCCTTGCCCTCTGCACCTTTACTGGTCCTGTTTGAGCAATTGCTTGGATGCCTCTCTGAGGTGCCCTGGGGCTACTTTTTGTCTTGTCAAGCAGGTGATTTCACTGTCAACTCTGTGTGGGTGTGTACAAAACCAATGGGTACTGCCATGGGACGCTCTCTCTGCTTGTTCTCAGCAGCACTGCAGGCCCACCAGAGACCAAAGCAGTGCAGTCTGCAGCAGCTGGTTGCTGCCCCAGAGGCATGTTGCTTGATCGCTGCTCTTTGACCTCTAACTGTAACAACGTGGATAAGGCAAACTATGAGATGATATGAACAATAACAATAATGATTTCTCCCTCAGAAGAATGATGTGGAGAGCCCTAATGCAATGCTTGCGTTCTCCAGCAGCTCTCATACCTGTGGATAAGAGAAGAGTCAGGGTGAGGGGCAAGACCAGTGCAATGTGGATGTCCTGTCCCAACCCCCCACCACCTTGCCTTTGCCAGTGATTGTGCTGCTCCCCCTGGGGGTCCCCGACTTACCCTTCTTATGGGCCTGAAGGGCCACCTCTTCAACATTTGTTGGATGCTTGGTGAACAGGCTCACCTCACATTCGTGCTGACATCTTTGAAAAATGACTTTGATTCTCTCAGTATACTGTTTCAGTGATTCATTCTTTATGTGCATTTACTCAGTGGACGTGAGTGGGGAAATAAGATTGATGCTAAATTTATATGTTAATTTTAATATTGAAGCTATCCTGTATTTGAAGAATAAGATCAATTCTTCAATTTCATTTCTTACGTGATATTGCATATTGTCATTACTGGAAAATAAAATTATTTCTGAATGCACACTATCCGAACTTCAATTTTAGTGGATGTATAACTCTGAAGCATTATTCTTCTCTCTTTCCTATAGCAACTAACTTAATTCAGTATTTTAGCATTCTCATACTAGTTTGCCACTGGAAGATAACAAAGACAAGGCTTTTCACCCTAGATGGTGTTTTGTCAATGTGTTCCCTGCAGCATCCTGCACTGTCATAAGCAGATTTGGTGCATGACTCAGCAACTCCCTGTGGGTTGTTGCACACATGATACAACAGGAATCTGCATCCCTTATTAGAGATTAATTAAATTAGTTTCCACATTAGCAGCAGTGCTTGAGAACCACAGTGACAGCTATATGCCCAGCATGTCTGTATACAGGATGAATCCTGACCTTAAATGGAGGATCAAACCCTTAGACCACTACCAGGAAGCAGATCCTGTAGAGAATGGATATGGAGCATCACATAAACAGAAAGCTTAGGCACCTGCAGAGGGAGACGTACTTTAAGGAGGTCTGCTGCTAGAGACCAGGGTCTCTTGAAGGTGCAACAGAAAGAAAATGCTTACAGCATCTTTGCAAGTGTGGTTTGCTATTTTTTGTCTTTGCAAGCTGTGCAGGAGATTAAGCTGAGGGATTGATAGCATGAACTTTTACAAGGTTACCTCTTTGCTCTGCACACTAACCTGAGGAAGATCACATAGGTCGGTTTAAATTTCCAGTGTCTCTTTTTCCCTCTCCATGAGAAAAAAATAACTGCTGCCAGGATTTAATGGTTATTATCTGAAAATTCTTTAAAAACTTAAGTGCTCTGTAAATATGAGAGCAGAGCATAGTATTTCCCAAAGCATTGAGTATAAGATCTTGTTTCAAATTTTTTCTCTCCCAGAGAGAGAAGCTATATCTTTTCCATAGCTGAACACTGCCTGCCTTCAGCAAGACAGTTCCCCTGAAAAGGTTAACTGAGGATAATCCTAAAATAATACTACATCCTGACACTGGCATAAAATGGCTAAAAGTTCTGAGACCTAAGGTAAACACTGCTTGGGTTCTTTCCACCTGTCCTACATGTGAGCCTGTAGACTTCATACATTCCAACTTTCTTCTCTGCAACACCCAGATAAAACCAGAAATCTTGAGATAAAGAACTGTACTGTCTTTCTCTTCCCTAATGGCAGTGAAAACCTCAGCAAAAGGTTGAGGAAAAGTGAGAAAGCAGAGCTTAAGACATGAGAAAGTCTACTCTTTATTCTAAGCCAGCCCCACATGTGCAGCTCAGGCATTGAGGTCTGCAGGCTAGGTGGAGGTGGTCTCCTCTTGGTCTCTCTGGGGCAGGTGGGCACACACACAGGCATTTCTCCCAGCAGTATGCATCTCAACCTGGGGGGCTGCAGTCCCTTGGAAGTGGCTGCATATTCTAGGAGAAGAGCAGCGTGAGAGTGAGTAGCATGGCAGCAAAAGTGGCTGTGAAGGCACTTGTAGTAACTAATGGAAGAAATTACTTTCCTGCTTTGTCACATGTGGTAAAGCTCAAACACCCTTTCAGAAACATGTCTTTGGAGCCTAGTCCCCTTGCCATGCCTGCACATTGCTGAGATTCCTTCTTGCCACAGTGAATATAAACTGGAATGAGACAAAATTCAGCATATACAAAGAAATAGAAAAGAGACACTGACATACACAGAAATACAAAGAGACATACTTCCTTGTTACTTGTCAAATCTAGGCATTTTTATTATTTATAAGGACTACTTCACTGATGTGAAAAGGAATGCAGAAGCAATCCTGACAGGGCATTACACCTGAGGGAGTGCTGCTGTAAAAATTTAGGTTCCTGTTCCTCTGCCTCTGCATGTTAATCTCTTGGCTCACTCACTAGGAGCAGGCTCCTGGAGGATGCTCCAAGCTGTTCACATGGCACAACAGGCATCTTCCCTGGGAAGAGAAGTTAATGGGTTCTCACCTTGAACCTGCCTTGTTTTCCAGTAAAATAAAGGCAATGCTTAACGTCTGATACAGCTACAGATTTTGTGTAGTGAAAAGCAACACTTTCTCAAGAAGAACAGTTCCCAAGCTGCAGAAAATTATTTTACATGGCTCCATACTTACTGCAAAACCCTTTCCAGGAAATTTTAAAGCCTTTTGTAGATTTGACCCAACTCACAGCTATCTATTACATTTTAAACTATGTGGCTTAGGCACTAGTACAGTTATGGTCAGCTACATGTAAGTTAAAATTTTTCTTCCTTGCTCCTTTCTCTGTAATTTCTTTTTTTCTAAGAGTCTGCAGAGGTACAAACAAGAAGAACATCTAGCCACATATATTTTGCTTCTTTTAACTCCATTGCCAAATAATTAGTAATCAAAGACAGGAGAGTGGTAGGGAGGAAAAATGAATTTATTTTGAATTCTTGTTGAAAATATAAGTACTTCAAAACATAGGTGATAATACTTCTGGAAGTCTGAAGGGAGGTGGGGATTGGCTCCATTTACCCACACATACCTCCTGCTATTCTCATCTATGCTGGGTGAACTCAGAACAGGCATCAATCACTGCAATCCTTGTGAGTGCGTGGGGACTGGGCTGGATTTGGGGTTGCTTTGCAGAACTGTGAAACAAGTAAGGAGTGAGGGAAGGCATAATTTCTGACCTTCAAAGGCTTGTCCCAGGCACAGGTCTGCACTATCAGAGTCTATGCCCGTGCTGCAGTTGCCTTGAAAAGGGAACAGAGTGATCTGTAGCAGGAGTTAGGAGCTGAGAGTGGCTGGTCTCACTGCCTGGCTGTGATTGGGCCTCCCTCCTCCCCTGGAAAGTTCACCACATTAAGTTTTAGCAGACTTGCATGATGTATGGATATAGAAAACTATGACTAATTCACCAGGTGATCGGTATATATTTAACGCCTGAATTCTCAAGGAAACATCCTGCTTGTTGAATTATTGTCTGGCATTCATTTATTTCCTGATTTGGCCATCACTGCTGGTGGCTGTTTTAAAAGATTTCACTTTTTCTGCAGTCCCTTTGGTCTGGCAACAGGAGAAATAATTGTGGTTGTGGACGTGGTGAGAGGCTATAGCATCACTGCTGTCCTGCTCATAGTGGCTGTACACAGATTCCTCTTTCCTTCGTGGCACTGATCCTCCAGTTTTTTACACATTTTCTGTGACCTGAAAGCAAAGGCCAAGACCTAGTTACTGTGACCTGGTTCTAATGAATCTAAAATGGATTAAAATTACTTCCTGAAGGAATTTCAATTGATTTTTTTTTTTTTGTTTTGTTTCAGCAGCACCCCAAAAAATCGCTGATGCTGAAGAACTGGTTTGTGACTTCAGTCCTTCAGCCCAGGGTTCCCTCCTCTTCTTCAAACTGGCACAGTACAAGTTCAGGCAAAAATGTGAACTGTGTGTACAAGATATTTGAGAGCTCCTTGGGAAATGGGTTATATTTTCCTCTTCCAAATGTCTGGAATTGCTACTGCCTTGAATGCATCCCTGAGCCGAGCTTAGAGGAGAAAGATTCAGTCACGAATTCCTGTAACATGTATTATTTAGCCATCTATCTAAAGTAAAAGCTGTCTTGCACAACTTGATCTGGACATCAAAGGCGTGGCCTTCTCTTCCCATAAAACAAGGCAGTCTGGCGGAATTTCAGCCAAAAACTGGACGGATTTGTAAGAGCTGAGGAGTGGTATTTCATTTGAGACGGGAACCAGAGAGGAAGCGACCTGATAACCCTGGACCCCCTTTCGTCGGACTTCTTCCTTCTGGCCGACGGCCCCACCTAGTGTCGGCGCGGCCACAGGGCGCCGCCCTGGCCACGGAAGCTCCCGCCCGCTGGAGCCCCCGCCCGCCCGAACGGTGTTACGCGCTGCCTCGCCAGGGCTGAACGACGTTATAGCTGGATGACGTTATAGCGTGACGTTAAAACGAAGGCGGTCGGATCTGGCCTCCCTAGCTCTGCTTGGCCCTGGCAGCTTGGCCAGGGCTGCGTTTGGGGGCTGCTTTGTGGGTCAGCTGAGGGCTGCGAGGCGGGGGGTTGCCAGCACTCCCTCTCCCTTGCTGTGAGCGCCGGTTTTTGGAAACCTGAAGGCTGGTACGAGTAAGCACCGCAGGTCCCAGCTTATCAGCAGTGCTGCCCTTTACGGACAGCGCTGAACTTCCACGACGTGGTGGAAAAGTCAAGTCAGGCACGTTCTGAAGCTCTGGTTATCAGACTAACAGTTTTGCCAAGGGAGGCCTCTGCGGAGGCAGGTGTTTCCAGGAGGGCCATGTCAGTGGCTCCCCCATGGCTGAGTTTCACTCTTCCCAAGGCTGGCTTGGTGGGGCAGCAAGCGCTGCCGCTGTAATCACAGCACCTACACGAGGGGGCACGGCCAACGCTCATGAAAACCTCCTGTGTGTGAGGGACGTGGTGGCCGCTTTGCAGAGTCTCGAGGAAGCGTCAGTGCAGGGTGTGCACAGAAAACCCACTTCTCCTGGGTGCCAGCACTTACAGTCCAACTATCCTGTGTTCACCAGCACCTTGGTGAGGAAAAGAATGGGTCTTGCAGCACACTAGGAAAAATCAATAAATGAGGATGGCAGTGTCAGTATTGCTGACTGAAAGCGGTGCTGTGAACACCTTGAAGAAGTAATCTCTTAACACTGAGCTGCTAAATGTTGCTCCCATTTTCTTGCTGGCTAGATTTACTGTGTGGACTCATACAAAATGCATTACAATAGTTGAAGGCATGGGTGACAATGGCTAGGTCTTCTGTCAAAAGACAGGCAAGTCTTTCTGCAGCACATGAAATAAACCAAGCAGTCCTCAGGTAGCAACACAGGAACCCCCTTAGATTATGTGCCTTCCTCTTGTAAGCAAATTGTGAAGCACAAATACAGGATGAAATTTCCATGTCATTTGTATTGGGAGTAATTTATCCTGCATTATTCTCCAAGGCTAGCAGTCTGGTGGAGAAGACAGGGCCTTTACCCCTGACTTTCCTGTAATGCCTGAGCCTAGTTCATACCTGTGCCAGAGGTTTTACCCAGAAGTTACCTCTATATTGAAAGCTACTTCTCTGAGCAAGTGAATGGAGGCACCTGCAATCAGCTGATGCCACCTGGCTGGCTGGCTTCTTGAAGAGGAAAACAGTTTGATGTGCTCCTTGTACAACAATGATGTAGACCTTGTACTTTCAATATCCTAATAAAATAAACCCTGTGCTAAATTTTTTTCTTACAGCACTTCAGTTTGCTCCCTTCTTGCTTTACCCTACTGAAATTCCTGTATAAGCTAATGTAACCTGTGAGGCTGGAACTGTTCAAAAGGTTGTCAAGGAGGCCATTTCAACAGGTTAAGGTCAATAAAGATGTCATCACGTGTACAACAAGGATTTCTTCATTAGCAAAGGATTTAAAGGTTTGTATTGCAACACTACATTAATCCTGCCAAGGATCAACAACAGGGGTGATTCAGGATGTTGAAATAGAAGAAGCAGCAGAAACAGAAGAAGAAGAGAAGCCAAAGGAGAAATCAGGGCTGAATCAGGGTAGGATTCTCCTTCCACAGTAAGGGGCCCCTGCACCCTGTGCTTTCACTGGTAAAAAGAGTGGAGATGGGAGTAAATCTGGTCCTTGTGTTTGATGCTTGGGTTCAGTTTTAGTTGAGGAAATTAAGCAAATCAAGGACAGACCCAAACTATGCAGGCTAGGGTATTCTGCATATGAATCAGTATTACCTGCTGGCTGGAGCTACTGCCAGCTCTTGCACAGAGGTAGGTTTGGTGTCACATTTGACATGAAATTCAGACTGTCATGCTGTATTTTAGTTTCATTCCATATAAAGTTTTAAGTTCCACAAGAAAAAAACTGTATATTTCTTATTTCCCAGTGTTACATTTTTTCATTAACATGCTGGTTGCTGCTTACTCACCTTTCCAGATATGTGACCTCAAAATCCCAAGGCAGCTTTTGAACAGATCGTCAAGTACCTATACATTGCCTTCTCAGAGTATCGGTCCATTCTTGGCATATATGTTTCACTCTAGACAAAATAATTAACTTGGAACCGAACACAATCAGATTATTAAGTCACTAGGATGTACATAGACACAAAACTATTAATAATGGCATTGGAGCACAGCTGCAGCAGGAACTACCAAAGTCACCAAACTCCATCTAGTGGGAGAAAATGAGAAACAAAAAAATTATGCAGTAGTATCCTCTTGCTTATGCATACACCTAACATACACCATGCACACACATACACACACAACTTCACTTGAACTCCTCTCTCACAAGAAGTCAAAGATATCAAAGGTATTTTGTTTATCCTATTTGAATGTGGAAAGGGGTCCAATAAAATGAAGAAGGAATGCTTGAGGAAGCTGTATGCCAAACCTTTGGCTCATCAAGTGTCTCAGGGTTTCAGGACACTTGATATTGCCTTTCTCCCTTATCGTTAAAGAGAATTATTCTTCTTAACTTGAGGATAGTTAACTAGGGTCTGATCAGCCCAGAGATGTCTGGCAATGTCAGTAGTCTGTGACGTAAGTGGGTGATGTGTGTGCCCTTTTAATTGAGGTCTTGTCCTGCTGGGTTGCTAGCCACTAGCTGCATTTTGATATGAAGAGGCAAGCCTCTTTCCCAGTTATCTCTGTCTTGGACATTCCAAGCCCATCTTTTGAGACATTTTGTTTCTCTTGGTTATAGTCAATACTAGATTATTTCAGTGTAGTCTATCAGAGGACGAACTCTAAGTGTGTCTGGAAAGTGAAGCTGGTGCCAAATACAGCACCTTGTTTTCCATTTTCAAATTACAAACATTTTGTAGTCAAAACAAAGTATCTATGTTAATACACAGTGCATCTAGTCGAATTAGGATTTTTCTAGGGTATCTTCTAATGCTAAAAAGTCTGAGTTAGATCTTGCATGTGGAGCAGCCCTCTTGATGGGCTTAAAATTAATCCTCTGTGCCTTAAAGATTTCCTAATTGCACTGCTATTTGGGACACGCTAAGGTCTTCATTTTGAAATGAAGGAGAGGTAGTGTGGTTTTGGTTTGCTGGTGGGATGGTTTTCTGGTTTCTGAAATGCTGCTTTTTTCTCTACTACATATAGGGAAGGTGCCTGCTTTAAAAAAGCCTGAGTTCCTGTTTGATGTTTCTAATGGTAGGGTTAAACAGGTTAGTATGAAACAACAAAAAATCCTCCGTGTCTGAATTAGCCTTTATTTTTAGAAACATAGTTACAAGTAATATAATACAAGTTGTAGAAATCCAGTTTAGGCACTGCTGCTCTGCTCTTGGTTGTGGACTTTTGATGCTAGTTGTGCTTGAGTTAAATATCATGCCAAATGTCTTGGATGCACAGGAGCAAATGCAGACCCATTACCCAATGCATGACAGAATACAATCAGTAATGTAAGCATTGACATAGCCAGTAGATGCCACAAGTTCTGGTACCAGTGAGCCAGGGGGAGACTGAGAATTTCCCAGTGGAAGACAAGCTGTTACAGGGATGGGCTAAAGCTCTCATGACAGGAACAGGACAGGAGTTAGACTGGACTGTCTGTGACCTTTCTCCTCCCTTTGTCCATTATAGCCTCTCGTGAAGCAGGCTGTAAGGAAAATCTGTGGCATTCAGTTATATGCTGTGCTTTTAACTGTGTCTGTGTCTGGAGCAAGTGTAGGTATCACCCTACCCAGAGGCAGGGAGCTGTGGGAGCATTTATTGTACCTCTCTCTTTAGCTAAGCCCTCTGTTCAAAGAGCACAAGAAACTCCTGTTGCCACCACTCTTTTGCTGATTGCCATTGTGACTCTAGGTAAAGCAAGGACAACATTCAGCCAATTCAGTAATCTTCATGTCATTATAGGAAAAATATGCACTGGGATATTTTCCCCACATTGAAACAATGGATTGCATGCACTTTGACAGATCATTAGTGTTGGGAGATGTGACCTTAACGTCTAATATTTCTGGTCTAATTTGCTCTCACTCATGTGTTTTATCTTTAGGACATAGGCAGTAGAGGACACTCACAATGGTCTGCTTTGGCTTTGCTGCCTTGTTCTAGGACCTTGATGAACCGTTCAGCCTGGAGAAGAGAAGGTGCTTGGCGACCTTATAGCAGCCTTCCAGTACCTGAAGGGGGCCTACAGGAATGCTGACGAGGGACTTTTTGCAAGGGCTTGTAGTGAAAGGACAAGAGGTGATGGATCAAAACTGGAAGAGGGAATATTTAGGAAGAAATTCTTTAGTGAGAGGTTGGTGAGGCACTGGAACAGGTTGCCCAGGGAAGTTGTGGATGCCTCGTCCCTGGAAGTGTTCAAGGGCAGGTTGGATGGGGCCCTGAGCAACCTGATCTAGTGGGAGGTGTCCCTGCCCATGCAGGAGGGTTGGAACTGGATGATCTTTAAGGTCCCTTCCAACTCAAACCATTCTATGATTCTATGATGATATACTCAGGACACCAGTTGTTTGGGAGAGAGTTTCTGTAGAGAACCTGGTTGCCTGTCTCCAGCATGCAAGAATTTGGGGAATAATAAAAATAAAAATATCATATTCAGTTCCTTCTCAGCAGTTTCAACCATCACTCTGCACAGAGCTATCTTGCTGTGGTTTGTTTTGAATTTGAGTAGGATCTTCATTTTACTGAATGAGTGCTTTGCTTTATGTTTGCTTCGTTCTGAGGTCTTTGGCTAACCCACAGACCCATCAAAGCTATATTTAATAAAAATGCATTGCGTTATCGTGAAGTGAATTCATCATGTAACACTTTTCAGTGGTGCACATAAAACAAAGATTAAACCAAGGACAGTATTATCTTGGATGTGGCCTCAAGTGAATTTCCTTATGGACTTCACTGCCCAGTGTGGTGTTTTCTGATTTTTCCATTAACAGTAACATTTTTTGGAACACATTCTCTTTCTCATTCAGTAGTGATACTGGGCTAATATTCAGCACAGATTGAAGTTTATGTTACCAAAATTCATTCATTGCCATGAGTGTCAGTAGGTTAATATAATTGTAGGGTTTTTGTGGAGGACTCTAGTGTAGATTGTTTTACCACAAGCAGCTTTTCTCAGAATTTTCCTTCACACTGCTTAAAGTATTTATGTTCACACGAAATAAATCCCCTCACCTGTAAGTAAAAGACTTTCTTCATAAAAGGTGGCCTGTTCTCAAACTGTCTTTCCTGTGCCCTGATTTCTGACTCTGTCACTTCTCCATAATAAAGCTGCTGCTTTATAATGCTCAAGGTACCTCAAAAGGATAGTGCTGCGTTTACAACTGTGCACAGTTTGCACTGGTAAAAGTTCTAATTCTTTGTCATGGGCAACTGAAAATAAAACACTGGAAAATGTAATAAACAGATGTTCTGCCTGCCACAGGAGTTCCCAGTTTCTGCAGTATTTATATCCCAGCACTGTCCCTTACTTCATATGATCAAGGTTGTTTTTTTGTTTTTTTGGGTTTTTATAGCGATGTGCCAAGCCATAAAGACCATTTCAACCTCTTTAGCTGTGCCTGTTACCTTTACATGTGAGAAGCAGGAAATGACTGCAGAGCACAGCATCCTGCAAAGGATTATGATTGGACTTGCCTGCTTGTATTTTGGCATTGCTCAGAGGCTGCTGTCAGGTTTAAGGTTGCAGTGTGCAAGGTTCAATACAAAATACAGGTTTGTAAGCTTGCACTCCTAATATTACAGAGCTGAAGGATCACTTGCCCGACTCTGTAAAGATAAGTTTGCCTGAGAGCAGACTATAAGAATTAATCATTGTACTCCTAATTTTGATCATTCTTGTCTGATGCACCAAGAGGCAGCAAAGTGGTCTGCAGTGCTAAAATGTCTTGCCACCTGCTCATCTGACTTCCCTGTAACAATAACAAATCGGTCATTCATACCAGCACATCTGGCTTGTCCTGGGTATGTTATTTATGACAGTTCAGATGCTGATATGGTCTGACAGCTGAAAGGTAGACATACTATGATGACATGCTGTACCTTGTAAGATCTGACATAGACCTGAAAAATATCCCTTTAGATGTTGTTATTTTTTCAGTATCCCAAATTGCATCTTGGCTTTGTAGTCATGGAGAGCAACATTTTAATCACTGCTGTCATTCACTAAACTAACAAAATCACAGCAGTCAAAAGGTGGTTAAATTAATATATTGAAAATGTTTTTGCACCCACTGAGACATAGACTAGCCATCTTAAGCTTTCAAGCTAAAGTAGCATTTCTTTTTGTCTGTCAGTGGCACAAGGTCAGCAAGACCATACCTGCTTTACATGGAAATTGACAAAGTGCTGGGCTCACTTGAGACACGAAATTTACCACAGGAGTAAAAGGTTTTGTCCATAGATTGGATAATACAACCAGGAAGACACACAAATAAATCCAGCTCTTGGGTATATACATTTAGCCCAAATTGTCTCAATCAGATTACACAGACATAACTCACTATAAAAATATGGTCTGTAGAGTGGAAATAATTCAGTAAAAATCTGGAAGTAGTTTTGATGCTTCTTTTCTGATTGTATCCACCCATCTGAGTTCATTCTTCTGGGGTTTGCAACACATATATTTCACTACACAAAGTCAACTCCACTCGTTGAAATTACATAAACTACTAGTGTTAGCATGCTTGACTGCACAAATAATTTGTTTCAGGCTACTCTAAGATGTGCTGAAAAACAAATGAAAGGAATATCAGGCCCACATCAGGTCTGTTGCCTCACCAGGGCCCACTCTGCTAATTATTAATTGCTAACAACTGTAAGTGTAATGCTGAAGGGTAATCCCATACCTACATTCAGGATACAAAACTCTTCTAAGATTTTTGCCAAAATCAACACTGCAGAACAGCTCCAGAATCGGCGGCTAGTGAAGATGGTTACGGGAAGAAACAGATTCACCAGATGATGAAGATAGCTTGAGTTTTTGTGTTTTGCTTTTTTTTCTTCATTGTTTACATGTCATACTTACAGATTTCTGTGGTGGAATTTTAAAGACTGATAGTAAAAAGACAAGTATTACTCTATCAGGCCAGGTTTGACGAGAAGCAGAGTGGGATGGGGAAGAAAAGTGTGTGCAAGGAAGGCAGCTATTCCTGAGAGTCCTGAGGTTGCCAAGGAATAAGAGAAGAAGATTGCCTGAAAAAAGGCAATAGAGCTGCTGTTGTCTTCTGGAGTGCTTCCTAGAAAGAAGTATGTGGGATGAGTAGCCTTCTTCCACATTGCTGGAGGGCAGGAAACTTCTAAGAATTTCTCCAGGGAGGCATTTCATGTTATTTAGTGCATGGAAGGATCAGTATGTTGGATCTGGCTAAGGAAAAAAATGTAATCAACCTCTCTCTTGCTACTATTTCTCCTTGACTCTTTGGGAAGGGTTGAGGCTCTTTCTGAAGTTCACCCCCACCCATGCTGATTTGCATCTCCAGTTTGCAGAAAGGAGAGTTTTCTTGCTGTCTGTTATGATACCATTGCTTGAGAAGAGGGGCTGTCAGGGCCAGGGGAAGGAAACAGCCCTACCAGTTCACCTGCCTTCTCTTCTGCAGAGGAATTTAAGTGAGAAATATGTCTTAGCCATCTTTCGCCAAACTCCCTGCTCATATCTTCTCTATGAGGAAAGCTATGAAGAGACAGTGTCTGCTTGTGCAGGCTGGTGATTCTCCATCTCTCTCTCTGTTGAGAGTTGCTTTGGAGAGAACTTTGATGTGGGACTCCCAGCGTGACCCCAGCTGGGCTGGAGCATGGTCCAGCAGGGCCTGAACGTGGGGTGGGTGTCCCCCACGGCCTCTATCAGGGGTGAATTAGAATGTTGCGTTCTTGTAAGTGATACTTCTTTGAGTAAACATCCCCAAGTTCCTGTGATGTGTAACTAATGGAGTGCTAAACTCTCAGGGCTGGTTTAAGACTCAGAAAGTACACGTGTTGCCAATCCATCATGTTCCTAATACTAATTAACATAGCAGGGACACAATAAAGCCCCAGAACCTGCACACATTACACAGCTCACATTACCACTCTGTAACTGTCTCTCTATGGACCTAACAAAAGCACACACTGGAAAAACGAGATGTGGTCTCTTTTGACTCAGCTAGACCTATTCAGACAAAGAAGAGAGCCTAGTACCCTCATTTATTATTGTTCATTATTATTCTGGTATACTATGGAACAGAATTCTCAAATCACGTACGATGACATTTCTACCTTGTGAGCATGTGTGTGCATTACATGCTGCTGGGCAGGCAGCCCTAGCACATGCAGAGCAGCCACTGACTTGTGGAGAGATATGATTGTTTTGGAGGGCATGTTCTGCTCCTGCACAAGTAAAAGGAAGACCTGATTTGTTGACCTAAATCCATGTTATTTCCAATTCAGTTACAATTAAAATCTTATTTTTCTTAAACCTTTACTAATATAATTATCTTTTGTTCCCAGGCTTAAACAAGTTCCTGGGTAGACAAAGAAAAAAGGTAAAAATTTGATTGAAATTCATTATGAGCTAGAACAACATTTATTTTTAGGTTCCAGAAAAATTTGTCTTGTACAGAAACACATTGATATCCCTGTAATACACTCCTTTTAATGTGTGGTAATTCCATTGATTTTAAGAGGCTCATGATGAACAGGCCAAGGAAAAGCTGGAAGGAATCTGGACAGCAAGAGATTAACACATTCATGTTGCAGTGATTCCTAACTGGATACAGTCTCACTTCGTGGAAGTTGGGTGCAAGCTGCTGTTTCCTTCCACAATTTCATGGTTTGGATTTTATGGTGCCTCTGGCAGAAATCTGTAGAGTTCACTCCCCAGCACTTGAAGCTTGGGTTTATTAGCGTTGTTGCACTTCCTTCAGTGGGCTGATTATGGGTACCACTATTTTAATTGTTATGGCACAAGATTCTGGTACCTTATTGAAGGGATGATAAATTTTCTAAGGTAGTACACCACTACAAACAGGCTAGGTACTTGGACATATTCTCATGTTTCCTTACTTCTTCATTAAAAATTTGGATATTTTTTTTTCCTGAACCAGTTGTTAGGGTGTATTTTGATATCATAAATGTATTTTGAAAGAGTTTTCTCATCACTATTTGCAGAAGGGAGCTAGTAATTTATAGCTATATATCCCTCAAATTGTGTATCACCTAGGTGTCTAGTATGTGGTTAAACCAGACGGTATTTACTGATTGAACATTCTGTTGAGGTATTGGTGTTTCTACACTGCAGTCTGATACAGGGTCAAAAATGTTCCCTACAGGCCAGAAAAGGGGTTCTAAAGATCAAAGCTGTCAGGTGGGACTCAGAGAGGAGAAGGAGGTGTGCAGTGCCATCAGCAAGGTGGTGCTGCCTCAGCCCTGTGGCATGGCAGCTCCTCTAACCTCCTCTCTGAGATGAAAAGTTGAAGAAGAACTGGCAAGCAAATCTTCAAGCCCAGTGTTTCGTGGATAATACTTCCAGTGAAGTGGTCATGCCTGAATGGTCATGAAGTGGTCATGCCACATGAAATGGTCAGATCTCTGAAAACACATTGTCTTCTCTTTTAAGAAAAACAAATTAAATATGGGCCTTACCCAGTTTCTGACACAAGAGGTTTTCTGTTGACTTCAGCAGAGCTGGTTAAAGCCTGAACTCCTAGAATCAGTTCATTTTATGCACTGAGCAGTTTGACACTGTGCATTGTTGGTATCATGTTGGATGGCCAAAGACCATGAATTACTGAAGTGTCACAGATGTTAAATCATGAAGTAGCTGACAGTGTGCTCGCTATGTCATATGATCTTAGCACAGTTTGTGGAATAGTCTGTTTTATTATTGCAAGTAATCATAAGTGCTGAAAAAATACTGCAAGTAGAATAGCATTTTTTAGTACAATGCATCCAATGTTCTTAATATATATACACATCTGCAATATGTTAAACTCAGACTTATGCTTATTTAATCTCAAAGATTTCAATGGAGTGTCTGCACGGACTTAAGGGAAGAGTTTGATCCCAGAATGCTGAATGGCTGCACCTTTCAGGAAGGCTTGATGCATTAGATTTTCACCTAGATTTCTGTTTATAATAATAAACACAGCCTTTATTAAATATATATTTACAATACATTGCATACTAGCAATGGTCTGTTTAATGTAAGAATAATTTCAGGTATTGTTTGCTTTTCCTTTGATGATTTCAGAAAACAGCGTAACCAGATAAATCTGACGTGTGGCTGTCTGTTGAGCCGCAGTGCAAAATGCCTGGTCAGGATGGGCTCTGCCTACAGATAATACCAAGATATCTACTCCAAGAGTCAAATTCAATCTAGTCAATGAGCAGGTGCACTTGTGAGATGAAAAGAATTTGGAGCAGTTACAGCTCCCATGTTCCCTTTCACAGATTTAAGTCAGATAAAAAATGGATACTGTAGTCCTGCTCCCTTGTGTTATGGACCAAATTCACCTCTGCGCAGCACTGCAACCAAGAGTGCACCAAGGGCAGGGCAGGAGAAGCAGCAAATGAGATGCTCCTAAATGTTGCTTAACACATAATTGCTCTGTCCAGCCACGGCACCAGCTTCTCTTCTGTAGTGCAATACCACCCCTTTAGAAGGTGACCCTGGCATCACCCCTCCATTTACATTGACTCTGAGAGGAGTGGGAGGTCCCAGTGCGGGCAGCTGAGATGAAGAGACAAAGGCTGGCAGCAGCCATACTCATTATTTGCAGCTCCAAAATCCTTTGTAGGAATGATGTGTCAACCAAGTGTGGTGTACTAGAAAATTCCCTGGATATCACAAATTTTGCCAGGCTCTTTGGGGTACTTGAAAAATACTTCCAATGGAAGTATTCTACTTCTAGAATCTTAAAGACACCTGTTTCTGTGTTCAATGTGCTTTTTAATACTCCCAATGCTGTCTCTGAACCTGGCCTCTAAAAAGCAAAACAGAAGATATGCCGAAGTACTAGCTGAAAATAAAAATAATAAAAAGATGCCAACAACAAAAAAAACCACCCAAAATACAGTCAGACTTTATTTGTATACCTGCAGAAATATTTTTCACCATAAACATAATTTAAAATCTTCTTGAAGCAGGCCCTGCACCCACAAATGTTTCCTTTTAAGTATAGGAGGAATTCGATATGCAGTAGCATCACACCTGCTGTATTGGGAGCTCATGCCTTGTTTTCCTGTTTCCTCAACTGATGTCCAAGAACCAAGCCAGTGGGAGTTCAGAGTACCTGCACATTCTCACATGACACACGGACAGATCTCCTGCTAGGTGGAGTTACAGCAAAGGCTCATTTGATTTTCAAGGCAAATTCTCAGAAGGGTATATGGCAAAATCCTTCAGAGAGCTTCAATGGAAATGTCACAGGCAGAGATGTACTACACTGTGTTTTTTGCAATCATCTCTTCCACCTCTACCACTTGGATGTCTGCACTCTCCATAGTGGACCCCTAGTGAGCCACAGTCTGGTAATTGTATTTGCATGTATCGCACCCAGTAAGTGGTTCTACAAACTTTCTTGATGGTAGATGTATAACAAGCAGCCTTTCACGTGGCCTGTATAGTATAGACCAAGTCTGTCTGACTTATTTTAGCTGATATATTGCCAGATTCTGATGCTATTTTTCATGCTGACTAATTCCTCAGGTCATCCTATTAATTTCAGTACGGCTATTCAGAAACTGCAATGCTACCTAGTAAATAAGAACACAATATAGCTAGTTACAGTTATGTGACTGAATTTTTACTGCTAAGCACAGCCTAGCCTACCCAACTTACTTGGTTTAGCAGGTGTCTTATTGGCATTTTAAATATTTTGCATATGATTATAATGCATCCTGAGGGAAAAATGAACAAAACCAAAACACCACAAACTAGTTCATTAGTAAGACTTCTTACTGTTCCGTTAAAATGTGGCAATCAAAAAGACAATTTACATTGCAGAGACTTGACCTTTACTTTTCAGGTCTGTAAAATAAAACCCCAAACCCCACACTTTCTGCATCTGGTTGACATTTGAATAAAACTGCCAGAGTGCAAACAAGTTTTGAGACAACATCTCCAGCAAACTCTGCAGTGACTCTAAAAATATTCTTGGCTAAGTTACTTTTTAAGGCCATATGTTGAAAAAAACCCCAAACAGAAACCAACAAAACCTCACTAGAATTTATTGCAACAAGAGATTTGCCAAACTACTTAAGACATTTGGGAAGATTATAGTACATTAGTTGCTGACTTGACAATTTGCTGTGCTCACTGCTTGTATAGTGGATTCTTGATATTCACACTGAGAGCTGATCCAACTTTCTAGTACATTTTAGCAAGAGACCTGCCAAATGTCTACTGGCTTATTAAATGCTGGCAAGCCAAAGGTCAGCCTTGTTTATGAGCCACAGAAAAGCTGCTGTGGATGGCACACCAAGTCCTTCTCACGGCATTTTTCTTGTTTAATTTCAAAATTTCAGCACAGGATTTGATAAGGTTTGGATCGGTTTGGACCTGGAGTCTCTCTATGTCTACCCCAATGTCCCTTGTCCATGAACCTGCAGGCTGCAGAAGAGGAAGTTCTAGCTCCACTGAGCCATGTTTCCTTTCCTTTTTTTGTCTAATTGATCACCACATCTGAGTGCACCCATTTACAGAGGTGTGGGTCACAATGTGCCTCCCTGGTGTGGCCCTGAAGAGCAGGCAGAGGCCCCAAGCAACAGAGGGGAAACCTGCCCTTCCTTCACGGCCCACTCCTTCCTCCCCTCTGGGAGCTCATCCCTTGTTCCAGGCAGTTGCCAGGGTGAAAAGCATTGTAGATTGGGAAATCTGCACCCTGTGCCTGATCCAATGCTGTCTCTGTCCACGAAAAACTCTCTGTTGACACCTCTGGACCATCTAACTTCCCCTAACTGTGCCTGAAGTGACAATTCTGCTCTGCTCACCATTACTGCTTTTTATATCAATCCAGTTTTACATGACTGAAGATTAACCTGGTATGATACACGTCTCACTATAAAAGCTAACCCTTGCCCTCCTTGCCAAAGCAAACACTCCTTACAAAGGCAGTGCAATTGCTCTCACAGTCAATAAAATTTACTTCCATATCATGCTATAGTGAAAACATTACCTCGACACTTCTTACATCCTTATTATATGTATTTATTATATTTATTTGACTGACATGTGGGAATTACAGAAAATTCCTCATCTGTCTCTATGCCTGGCTGCTTTACAAATATGTTAGGTAGCAATGTAATAAAAAAAATCATTAAATGCTTGTTTGAAACACAAACATAAAAATGTAAAACTTGCTCGTTTAAAAAGGTTTAAACTACGATCAGTTTAGAAAGGTCTGTGTCATGGACAAAAATCTCATCCAGGTTTACCTCAGTGTAATTGCTGTTTACAAGTGACAGAGGGAGTCTGGTGTAGAAATAAATACAAATTTTTTTATGGAAGAAAGCTGCAAAAGAAATAATGCTTTTACTGGTCGGATAATACCGGAAAAGGTGATTTCCCCCCCCCCCCCCCCGCAATGGAGATCACCTGGGAAACCTCAACATCTTCGCTGCAGCTTTCTGTTCCGCGTAGGAGAAGCCTATCGCACAGAGCCCGGGCGGACCCGGGGCTCAAGTGTGCCGGTACGGGTCCCTGGCACCGTCGCACCGGGCAGGCTCGGCAGGGAGCCCTTGACCGGGCACCGGCACGCCGCGGCAGGAAGGAACGGGGAGGGCGGGGGGGGAAGTGGGGGGTGTGCAGAGCCAATTTGTTTCAGATTAACTGGTAACATCTCTGACAAAACAAGCGGCGGGGATCTCCCGCGTTTGGCAATGTAATCTGCTCCCGACGGCGCGGGGAGAGAGCAAGATCAAAGCATTCCTCCCGGGGAAATCGCACCCGGGGTTGCCGTTTGGTTAGCCTACCCTAACCTCGCTAATAAATTTCCCGGGATGAAGAGAGGGCTGGGGAAGCGAGGAACCTCGGCACCTGCACCTGCGGCCCGCCATCCCGGCCGCACGGGAGAGCCATGCAAAGCAGGGCCCGCTGCTGGGCGCCCCGCTGCCGCCGGCACTCAGGGGAGACCTAGTTACAGTCTTTCAAACGCCCTTGGAGCTGCTCTTCCTCTCCGCTTTCCACGGGCCAGGAGGCTGCCACCAGTGGCGCAGCACCCGCCGCCGCCCGCACGGCCTAAGAACCCATCCAGGACCCGCATTGAGGCCTGGCCCGTCCACCCCCACCCCCCGCCTTAAGCACTGCAGCTTCGGGGGGACTCCTTGGCAATGAGCGGAGTGGCGGAAGGTACGGGCGGGCGTGTGCTGAGGAGATTCTGAAGGAGCCCTGGAGCACCTCAGCAGCTCAGGCCGAGAGCCACCGCTGCGGGCACACGGACCCGTGGGCATCGGGGCTAAGGGGGTGGTGAGGCGCCCCAGCGGCGAGTGTGGTAGCGGGGCAGGTGAATGCACGGTTGCACATGGTGGGCTTCGCTGCCTTCCCGGGCGTGGAAATCAGTGCCTTTCCGAGCACGGCACGGCATCGCCCCTGGCAGCCCACAGCGGGCACGGCTGACACCACGGCCCAAAGCTGGGGGCTGAGCGGGAGCGGAGGTCCCCGTGGCACAAGAGGGGGAGCAGCGGGGCTGGAGACTACCCTTCGCCTTCCCCTGCCGCCGGTGGGTCCCGCTGGAGGACTGCAGAGGTACTTCTCCCTGCCGGCGAGAAAGCGGAGAAAGGCTGGAGGGCAGCGCAAACAAGAGGAGAGGAAGAAAGTTATACAAACACGCTTTAAAATCATGGCTGGGTTTCACAGTTCCCTGTGGATAAAGTAAACAGGAGGCAAACTGTTTTGTAATTTACTCCAGCGGCCCGCAGAATCGTACTTTGTAATTTGGTGTCGGTTTACAAGCAAAAGGGACTTCTGTTTCCTAACCTAGCAGGTCCTTTGTCATGCCTGTGCCTTTTAAGAGGAACCCCAAGGGGGAAAGTGGAATTCCTTGGGTATTTGCCTTTTAGTCATGCTTGTAAGTCAAACAGTAGCCAGGCTTTCTTTTGGGACGAATAATACCTGCCGTCGGGGGATGCGCTTCCCTCTCCCCGCTCTCCCGCCGTGAGCACTCGGAGCTGGTACGGCCGACAGGAGGGCAAACGCTCCCTCGGGACAAAACATTCCACCCTCCCCGCAGGTGTCCGCAGCCCGGGTGCCCTGGAAGAGCCGGTGCCGTGCCCTGCCCGGGTGGCGGCTCGGGGTTCGGCGGCGGGGCAGTCCACGCCGGTCCCACCGCCCCCGGGCTCTGCCTGCGCCGCTCGCCCGCCGGCCTCTGACCGGAAGGGCCGCGAGAGCGGGGGTTTTCCGTGCCGAACCAGTGGCCGGCAGCCGGCCCGTGTGTGCTCGCCGTTGAGTGCGTGCTCGTGTTTAATATACATGAAAATTACCAGTAGTTATTATACACATGCACCGCTCACGGAAAGAGCAAAATATTTTTCCTTTTCGCAGAATGGTGTCGGCCGCATGTTCTGCATGTCGTTAGTTTTCGATCAGCACACTGGTGGGAAGCTGATGCTCTCCCGCATGCCTTTTATTGTTTGTTTGTTTGTTTTTTTTTTTCCTCTTCCTTTCCTTGTTTCCCTGGGATACCCTGTTTAGTTTCGCTAGCTCTTCCCGTGCCCGATGCCGAACGCACCCGAGGTGCGTTTTGTTCGCTTCTGTCTCGGTGGGAATTTCCATTTTCACCGTCAGAAGCACCGAGCTCCTCGGAAGCACCGAAGCAGCTCTCTGGCACGGCCGAGGCTTTGCGCGTTACAATTTCGATCGCTCCCCGTTTTGGGAGACCGGTTGCACTTCCCAGTTTCCGAAGAGCAGCGTCAGAGGACTGGGGGTAGAAAGTTTACTCAACAGCTCAGTGCTCGGTGGGAAAATGCCACTGAGGTGAGGAAATGGGAGGAAATGCTAAAAAATAAACTAATATTGTCTCTCGCCTCGCTGACGAGAGAGCAGGAGAACAACGCCGATTCCGTTCTGTTTTTAGACTCGAAAAACAGCCGTTGCCACGAGTCACTTCTACTCGCGGGACAAGAGAAGCGAACGATGACAAACGAAAACGCGGTGGCTGTTTCAAGTCTTTTAAACCTGCGCCCCCCGCCTGCTTCTTTGCTGGGGGGACTCAGCTGGCCCGCGGAGCTGGTTTCTTGGCCGTCACCATCACGAGCGTTAGCGTCATTTCTCCCTTACTTTCCTTTCCCTTCTCTTCCTTTTTTTCCCCCCTAAAATTCCGTGAGGGGACCAGCACCCGCTGCCCCCTCACGTTTCCCGTGCCAGGGAGGTCGGGCGCACCCGCGCCCACGGGCTAGCGGCTGGCACACGCGCGGGGGGGCGGGGCAGAGGCGGTGCGAGCCAATGGGAGCGGCGGCGGCGCTGCGCGGACCCAATGGGCGGCGGCGACCGGCGCTGATAACGCGGCGGAGCCGGGGCGGCGGGTGCTGTGCCGTGGGGCGGGCGCGGCCGGTGACAGCTGGGTGCCAACCTACCCCTAGCCCCGGTGCGGTTAGCAGGGACACACGGCCTCGCAAGGCACAGCCCGTCCCGTCCCGCCACCCTGCGACGCAGCCACCCTCGACGGCGCGGCGTCCCGGCTGTCGGGGAGCATTGCCTCCCTAGGTGCCGGGGTCGGGAGTCGCCTGCCTCTGGCTGGGCTTGGACAGCAGCGGCCCTGCGAGCTGCGGGGAGCGAGGGGCTGCACGCTGCCTGCACCGCCTTCCGGCGTCGGGCGCTTTACTTGGGTAAGCGCAAAGTGCGGGAGGAAGGGTGGGGAGGTCGGGTAGGAGGAGGCGGGGGTCCGAAGACCCTGTTTCCGCTGTGCAGAGAGCTCCAGGAGGCCATACAGCTCCTGGTCGCCGGAGCGGGCAGCGGTGGTGTGTGAAGCCCAGGTGTCTTCTACCTGTTCCCTAAGTCTGAACACAGTGGGCAGGAGGATTGTCAGGATCCTGAAATAAACAGGTCCCTGTGAACACCTGACAGCCTCGCAGCCCTGCTGCGCTGGGCATTGCCCTGGGTTGGCTCTTCCTGCATCCTCTGCCCCTTGGAGACGCGCTCCTTGCCTGCGGCGGGCGAGCGGCAAGCCGGGCGGGCGAGTGGGTGAAGCCTCTCTCGAAGCTAAGCTGAACCCTGCGTGAGGCATGCCAAAGAGACCCGACCAGACGGTAACGGGGGAGATGACATCCCAAATGGGCTCTTGCCGTGACTGCCCGACGGGGGCGCGTCTCGGCGAGGCTGCCGGCGGGCCGGGCGGCGGCGGCGGGCACCTGGGGAGCCGGGTGCGCCGGGGCTACAGTCCCGCCGTGGGGGCGGGCGGCCTGACCCCTCTCTTACAGTCGCGCCGCCTCGGAGCCATGGCTGAAGGACGCGCCGCCGCTGACTGGGAGATCGACGTGGAGAGCGTGGAGGGGGAGGCGACCGAGGCGACCGAGGCGGCCGGCGCGCCGCGCAGCAGCGCCGGCCCGGAGGAGGAAGCGGAGGTGGAGGAAGGCGAGGAGGCGGCTGCGGCCCCGCGGCGGGGCGAGCCGCGGAAGCTGAGCCGCACCCCCAAGTGCGCCCGGTGCCGCAACCACGGCGTGGTGTCGTGCCTGAAGGGACACAAGCGGTTCTGCCGCTGGCGCGACTGCCAGTGCGCCAACTGCCTGCTGGTGGTGGAGCGGCAGCGGGTCATGGCTGCCCAGGTGGCTCTTCGACGGCAACAGGCCACCGAGGTGAGAGGGGACGGAACGGGTAGGGATGGGACGGGGCGGGCGGCCTCCGGGCTGACGGCGCCGCCCGATCGCTCTTCTAGGACAAGAAGGGGCTGGCGGGGAAGCAGGCGGGCCTGGAGCGCAAAGCCGTCTATCAGAGGCACGTCCGGACTCCCAGCCTCCTGGCCAAGAGCATCTTGGAAGGTAGGTGTTTTCCCCGCCCCTCCACGAACTGCCCCCGGCCCCGCAGCATCGGCAGGCAGCGGCGAAAACGCGCTCTGCTCCAGGAAAACCCATGGCTCCCGTCCGAGAAGCCGCTGCGCACGGACACGCCTGAAACGCAGCGCTATTTCCCGAAATAAACGAGAAACGGCATGACAGCCCGCTCCGGTAGCAGCGCCGGGCAGCCGGTACCCGCGCCCTTTCGGGCCGTGCCCCGGAGCCCCCGGCCGCGGCTCCTGCCCTTCCAGCCTGGAATCGATGTGGCAGAATTTCAGTCCCGTGTACCCCTCCCCCGCCCCCGCGCAAAATAATGCCTGAAATGTTAGCAACGGTAATTTGAAATTTGAGAGTTACTGTTACAAGCTGACATTGTTTTAAAATGACTAGTCAGCAGCGTTTTGTAGTGCCGGGTAATTTATTGGCGGGTGTTTTTATCAGCAAATGAATACATCACTTAGGGGGTTTTGTTGATGTTGTTTTGTTTTGTTTGTTGTAGTTTTTTTTTTTCCCCTTTTGATGTGAATGACTAACAAAGTAACACCATTTGCTGCATTATCAATAATAGTAAGATATACAGAATAGGCTGTTTATTTGTTTCTTCCTGTCGAAAATATTAACGGTGGAAGAATGACATTTTTAAGATGGATATTTTAATGAGGTGGTGTATTTTTTCGTCCCCACTCCCTCTTCTTTTTCCCAATCTCTGTGTCTGCTCTAATTACTTTCAAAACTGTAGCCCTGCAAAGCATTACAGTTCTCAAATCTATCTTCCCCCCCTCAAATAAAAAGCTCTTTTCTTGCCTGTGCAAGTGCAATTAAAATGTTGTGCTCTTAGAAACCTCTGATTTTCATCTACAATTCACTAAAAATAAAAATTCTTTCATCTAATTTGTCTTCACTTTCTTTTTCTTTTCTCCTAGTTCTCCTTGGGATTTTCTACCATCTATAGCAATGTGTACATAGTGATTCATCTTTAGGAAATAGAAAAGGCATCAGCTGTAGTTATAGGTACCTTCCTTGGCAATGGGGAAACACAGGTGAGAGGAATGGGAGTGAAAACAGGTAAAAAACCCTGTTCTTCTTACTCATGTAAGTAGTTCCATTAATTGAGTGGGATTACTTGTCTGGGTAGAGCAAATAGGATTGGATTCTATCAGTTGTATTAAATTAATCCAGTTAGCTTGGTAATTGATAAAACATAGAAATTCAGTCTCCACTATATTCAAAGCTCTCTTTTAGTTCAGGAGAAATAAAATATTTAAATACTTCCTGTATTTGTTAAAAATTCAGGGTTATCTCCTTAAGCAGCATGACACAGTCATAATACATAGCGAGGTTTTGCAGGGTTTTGCCTTGTTTTGGAATTGCTTTTTAAAGTTACTAATCAGTTAGTTTTGAAGGAGACTGCCTACGTCAGAGGAGTAGGGCTTGCTTATCTGTGTTGAGGAGCTGAATGTGCCTGATGACCAGGGAGCTAAGCCTCTGTGGCATGGTGACTTCAACAGGAGCTGATGGTGTCAGGGTTTGCAGCAAGTGCTCGGAGCCTGGTGAGACTGGCTCCAAAAGGAATCCTTCTACAAACACAGCTTTCATGTTTTTCTGACATGGCTTCATTCCTAATGCTGCTTTACTGTTTTAGGTTATCGTCCTATTCCAACAGACCCTTACCTGGGAGGGAATTCACCCTTGCCACCCCCTGTAAGTGACAGGATGAGAAAGAGACGGGCTTTTGCTGATAAAGAGTTGGAGAACATTATGCTAGAGAGAGAGTATAAAGAGCGAGAGATGATGGAAGCTACACAAGCAGCTGCCCTTTTTCTCCCTAACCGCATGGTGCATGGAGCTGAATACAACTCCTATAAAACAGCCTTCAACACTGCTCAAGCTGATACTCCAAACAAAGAGTTTTGCAATTTTTTACCAACCTGCCTTGATCTAACCATGCAGTATTCAGGATCCAGTAACATGGAACTGATTTCTTCAAATGTCAGCGTAGCTACTACCTACAGGCAGTATCCCCTGCCTTCTAGGTTCTTAATGTGGCCAAAATGTGGCCCCATTAGTGATGCTCTCCTCTACCAGCAATGCCTGTTAAACGCTACTACTGTCCAAGCTCTCAAACCTGGGGCAGGTTGGGATGCCAAGGTCTCACAAAGTCAGGACTGTCCAAACACTGAACATGACAGCATTCCTCCAAAACCGGAAAAATCACTCATTCTGACCCACACGCAAGACATTCAGCAGTCATGTAATGAGATACTGTGCCTTCCTCAGGAAGCTCGTGAGAGGTCAGCTTTCTCTCCTCCGAAAAGAACTTTCTCTCAGATTTCTGATAAAGATTCTGTGACTCCTCAGGAACAGGTATTAAGCAAGATCAGCAAAGACAATACCAAGCCCCCTCCTTCACTCAAATATAGTCCATTTCAGTCACTGTTCCAGCAAACATTTCCTGACAGATCAGGAGGAGAGTTGAGAACATCATTTGTGAAAGAGACTTTTGAAGATGCTTCTAAGAAATACAGAGAGTGTGCCATTAAAGAGAACCAAAAATACAAATTTACAATAGACAAATGTGCAAAAGACTTCTTTGGGGCCAAACAAGCACCAACAAAACTTTCAACAACTGAGCCACTGTCATTTTCAGTTGAATCCATCCTTAAACGACCTTCCTCTGTAGTTGCTAATGTTTCTCAATGAATAAACTATGGCTTCAGTGTAGAGTTTGTATGCTTTGCCTTGTGCAGAATTGCCTGCTGCCTTGTCTCTTAGAAATTTGTAAAGAAGAATTTCTTCTGTAAAGGGTAATTCTTTCTTTTATCTAAAAATTATGTTCATAAATATGCATGTTTTCTGTTCTGAAAAAATAAATATATTTAATAAAAAAAAGAAACTGCATGTACCTACTGTAGAGTGTGGTGTTCTTTTAAGCAGCACTTCAAACCATTCAATAAAATGAGATTATCTACAAGCATAGACATATTAATGGTCTCTGTTTAGTCTCCAGTATCTCACAGACAAGTATGACCTACTTTCAGAATATAGTTATTCTTTTATCTGCTGTTATCAATGTACTTGTTATCTTGGTGGGATAAGTGGTAATTTCTGCTCTGGATCTCCAATAGTAATGGTGCACAGAGGTTAGTATTAATTAAAAATACTTTTTTTAATAACTTAAATGAGGATTGAGTCGGATTCCAAATGCCTTTCTTATTCTGAAGGCAGAGTGCATGCTAGCTTCAAAGACTTGTTTATTCTGCACCTGTGTATAGAAGTTTGTGTTTCTGAAACAGAAGAGTTACTAGATTGGTTTTGAGGATAATGGCTCTCATGAGCTTTTTGACAGAAAGTATTTTTAAAAACTAAGTTTTTGAATAAAAGATCTGCTGCTTTTAAATTTTTTTTTTACATTTTTTTTTTTTTAAATTTAAATATTCAGATGACTTTACTCTGGATTTCTACACCCTAGAATATTTCCCTTCTGAAAACATTTCACCTTTGACCAACAAGAGCCTAGGATTCTTGTGTTGGGATAATTGAAAAGATCTTTGGGCTGTAAAAATTATTCTCAGAATCACCATTGCTAAGGAGACATCAAGTAATGATCTCTCAGTTTTGTAATTCTATGGTCTTTTGCAGGGATAGCTGAAATAAAGGAGGATAACCAGTAGAATTTACCCAGGAACCTGAAATGCCATCAAGGTTGTAGAAAAAGGTGTTAACAGTTGTCATTATGACTGAACTTGAAGCTCTCTGAGTTGGTGATTATGTAAGTTTTTCCGTATAGATCCCATATATCTACTAGTACATCTAGTGCTAACTGGTAATCTGTTGGTTACCTTCCTTCTTTGTTATTTTTATCCTGCAGACCGTGCTTAGCCAGTTGAAAGGAGCTGTGTTCTGTTACTAATTTTTATTTTCTAAGGACAATTAAGTTTGGTATTTGTGAGCAGAATGTAATATTTTCTGATTTTATTACACTCACTGCGCAGGTTAAATGCTTATTTTGCTATGAATAAATCTAAGCCTGTGAATTGCTGATTCTCTAAGTGTCTCTGAAAATATTCAGTGTTTCTGTTGGGAGTGGCAGGCCCCTTTTCATGGGTGGCTGAAGGTGTTGTGGGTGCTTTTCTAAGCTGCTTTGTTAAAGCAACAAATACATTGGAGAAAACACATTTTATGTAACGTGTATTTTTACATAATGCTTATTACAAAGCACATACAATTTTTTTGTCAGAAGTGTAAACAAATTTGTTGTAATTTAAGAGGATCGTGGGCACTACCTAAAATTTCACTTTTAAAAGCATTCAAACTAACTAGATTTTGCCTAGCTGAAAATACATTTCAAATGCAGTGAGATTCTTCATTTTTCCAAATTCTGTCCTTTATACAGTTGCCATTAGAGGGAGTTTTCACTTACTTGAGAGCTGAATCTGCTTGTTAATCAATTAAACAGTCAGATTAAGATAAGCAGCTTTTACCAGGAGTAAGTTGAGTGAAATTCTTCACATTTCATATTTGTTTGCTTTCACCACAGCTTCCTTCTTTGGCTTAGTTGAACATTAAATGCTAAAAAGGGCTTTTAATTTAAGCAGGGTTTCCTTTGTTATTAAAAATATTTTTTTTTTTTTTTTTTTTCGATCTGCTGGCATAAACTAGGATGACAAATGAAAGAGACCTCAACAATCTACATAGTGAATCAATGTAGCATACTGGAATGGGTCCTGCATAAATATTTTTTGCCTGTCAACATGTGCATCTAACATTGTTCAATTTCACATCTGAAATAGTTTTTCCAGGAAGTCACTTGGCTTAATTTATCTCCTTTAAAGAAAGACCATAAAACCAAAACCCTCCAACAGATCAGTACCTCTTGACCTTTTGAAGAACAAGTTGAACAGAAGAAATTCAAACTCTGAAGATATACCAAACATTAATACATACATATACACACACCCCCCTATAGACATAATATATGTATGTTCCAGATAGTTCTGTTCAAACCCAAACCATGAGAAGAGCAGTGACAGTTCTATTACTGTTTGAAAAAAAATGACACTTGAGGTCGAAATTTGGACAAATTGTTTTCTTCACTTAACAAATTAGTCTCGCTGGGGTTAGCATTTGGCCACCCTGTCTTGCTGTCACTTGCTCATGTCTTGCTTCAGTTCCATTAGCTATTTCTCTCTGTAGTTAGTTTCCTTTCCTTTCATAGATCTTACCTCTCATGCATCTTGAAAGCTTGGTGCACCCAGATTGTTTTCCTTTGTTAAAAACATGTATGAAATGTATTGTTCACAGAGAGGATTGTTAGTAGCTTGAGCAAGGCAGTGTATACACAGTGTTTGACTTTCCTCATGCATTTTTGCAGTGGATGTATAGCACTCTTTCCTTTTTCAGCCATCCATTTCTCTAGAGCGGAAGTAGTGACTTGTTTGTGTGTGCTGCTGTGGCTGTGCGGCTGCGCAAACTCATGGTGAAGAGGAGAAGTCGTCACTCTGAACCTATCTAGCACCTACTGCTGGGCAGTATCTGCTTGGAAATGAGTCAGCTTTTAAGACATCCTATGCTTCCCTATGCTACCTGCTTCCTAAATACTGTTTTTGTGGATGCATATGTCTCCTGTACAATGTGACTGATTTTCTCTGAATACAACAGCACCTTTGTGGTGTGCTTATAAGCGTTAGGTTGCATTGCTCCTCGGATCCCCTACTGACCTCAGGTTTTCTTACGTGATGGTGGAACACGCTTGTCGGGTAGCTCAGCTTTAGGGCTGAGACAGGGGGTCAAGAACCTGTGCTGCCTGTGGAGTACACAATGTTGTGGAAAAGAGTACAAAGAACAATTAATTAATTGGTCTGCAAAATAGTAAACCTGGCTGATGGCACTGTCAAAGACCACAAACTATTTGTTTGAAGTTCAGGCCCTCCATATGCATGCTGAGACAAAATTTTTTATACGTCTACAGAGGTGTATAAGTGTACAGAACTAGAAGAACTGGAAATAAATTGTACCCCAGACAGTGCCTGGTGGCAAGGAGTGGGTGGTGGTAAGTTCACCTGGAGAAGGGATAGGTTATTTACCGCTGCTGCAGTGACAATGCTCCTTCCCTGTGTAGCATGGGAGAATGGAGATGGGGGCTGTGGTGGTGGTGGTGGGGGAAAATCCCTGCCCAATATGTTTGGATTGCTGGCCTTCTCTCAGGTGCTGGCATCCTGGAGGTAACTGCACCAGCACTGCTGGCTTGCCACAAAGTCTACCTTAAAATGGTTATTTGTCTTTGATGCCTTTGAATCAGCATATCAAGCTACTAAGCTCATCAGGTCAAGGCACATAGTTTGGTGGAGTGTCTAGATAGTCGGACTCCAGTCATTCAGCTCATGTCAAGACTGAAATACCCGTGAAATCATCAACTGAATGCATTATAGTTCTGGTTGGAGAACAAGACTTAGCCCAATGCCTGTCTTGCATGTCCTTCTGCTATGACAATGGTCTCTCTGAGTTTTGCAGTCTGATCTTCTCATCTCTTTGGGATCATAAAAGCAAGTTACTTTTTGGCCAGCTGTGAAGGCACAAGTCCCTGTAGGGCTAATGGATCTGAAGGCTGAACATTAACCAACTCCCAGTTGCTATTGATTTGGAATTAGAGAATTTTCTTTATTTTAAGCTGACCTTAATGTGAAAGCTGGCACCAGGAGCCATTGACCATGACGGATGAGATTCTCACGGTATCACTAAGTTCCTTCTCTGAATTTATGCCAGCAGAACAGTACAAAGTACACATAATGCCCCCTTTAACTCAGATAGTAATGATCAGCCATTTTATGTTTGCTTGCATTGAAAACAAGACAAACTGCGGCTTATACAAGAAGGGCTGCTGGGGAAGCATGTGTGGGCAGGAGGAAGCCAGGTACAGGAATGTCAGTGCGACCATAGAGACAGGAACCAGTTGGTGTTTCATGGGAGGAAGCATCTCTTTTCATAAATAGTGAAAACACAGAAACTGGAAAAGAAAAATCCTTCAACATGGCCAGTTCTTTCTCTTCCTGTCTGCAGCACCAGCTCTTTTTGAACAAGTTATAGTGGATTTTCTGTCCAGAAACAGACATAAATCAGGTTCATGGGCTGCAGCCATACCTAGTGTTGTAATTTGAAATCGGTAGCGTAGAGCCAGTGAGCCTTGCTATTGTTGTGACCCATTGCCTGTTGTATGAGGACTGATGCTGGAGCTGCTCCACGCTGCTCCTCACAAATTGAGGGCAGGAGTCTACCACTCACCCTGAAATCAACACCCCAAACTTTGCATCAATGTGGGGGCATTTGGGTTTCTGACCTGTGTGTTATCCCATGACACACTGCTGTGTCTAATTTTTGCTGACAAAGAAGAGCTTCCACAGTGACCAACAAAAAAGAGTGATTCTTCATATTCGGTTCTGCTGAAATATTATGTTGGAAGAATGAAAAATTACATTGGATGGGGGCAGTGGCTATTTTCCCAATTTTTGTAAAATTGGCCAAATCTGAGCTGATAACAGTGACTAGATTTTTCGGTCATTCCTTGGCAAGCCAGTTGTGCAGCAAACAATTAAGTTGAACTAGTACCACGTGTGATACATGGTTTCTATATTGGTGTATCAAGAGATAATAGTGGCATCCATTATGGCCTGGCTGGTTTTAACCTACCTGTTTTATTTCTACACAATCTGCTACATGAATTGGCCGTAGCCAGACTTCACTTTTCTAAGTCAGACGGAAACCATGGGTGAACTGTCCACCTTCAGAGATGGCTTGCCTCTGGGTCATGAAAAGCACATGGGAGGTGGTCCTCTGTGGAAAGATGCTGTAAGTAGTTGAATCATAGATTTAGAAAGACCAGAGCTATGTTTACAGATTGGATAACAAAATCTTTGAGTAAAACATGTATAGGTAAAACAAGCTACTTTCAAGCAGTTTTAGACTTGCAGCACTGTAAGCATGAATGGAGAGCTGAAAAAAAATTAGATCCTCATGAGCCACTTGGAGGTGGCAAATGTACAGAAGCCTTGCACTTTAACCTCTGTGGAAAATCACATTTTATTCAATCTTTCATATAATTTAGAAGCTTCATTTAGCCTTGTTATTGCCTGAGCTGTCCCTACCTTGTACAGCACTACTACCGCCTCTACTATGTGCTTAAGCACATTTATTAATTGCAACTTAGTGCTATGTGTTAGACCTGTGGGGTAGATTTACAGTGGCATTAAGGCTGGACAGCAGCTCTGGAGAGTGCCCAGTTTCACCCCTCTTCATAGCAGGTCAGCCACAGTGGGTTGCTTAGGGCTGTGTCCAGTTGGGTTTGAGTATCTCTAAGGATAGAGACTTCACAGCCTTTTTGGGCAGCCGGTTCCAGTGCTTGGTTTCCTGCACTAGAAAAACTTTTTCTTCCATTTACATGGAATTTCCTATATTCCAGTGTGTGCCTGTTGCCTCTTGTCCTGTCCTGGACACCACACTGTCTTCTCTGCTCCCACTGTCTTGGCTCCCATTACATACACACAATGATAAGGACCCTCCTGAGGCTTCTCTTCTCCAATGTGGACAGTGCCAGCTCTCTCATACTTACCTGATATATCAGATGCCCCTTAATCATCTTCAAGGCACCTTTGCTGGACTCATTTCAGTAAGTCCTTTTGTACAGGGTAGCCTAGCACTGGATACAATACTCCAGATGTGCCCTACTGAAGCTGAGTGGAGAGAAGGCATCACTTCTGTCCACATGCTGGCAACACTCTTCCAAATGCATACCAGGATGCTGTTGGACACACTTGCCATTAGCACAACGGTGCCCTCAACTCAGTGTCCACTGGGGCCAACCTGGCTCAGGACATGTCATGCAGGACTTACATTTTGCAATAATACTGTCATCTGCACTGGGATTAAATAAACTCTCCTATTAGATCATTGCCAACTAGATTAATGATGTGAAATTCTGAAAGTGTAAACAGAACCATGCTGCAAACCTATGAAAACCTGAGATTAAGGTGATGCTAGAACTTCAACTACAGCTCAAGATGAAGAAGTTGCACAGAGCATGACTAAAAAGCCTTATGTTAGGAAGGGCTGAGTTCCCTCAACTTCAAACATGATGTCCACCTCATCACTCACCATGCCTTCCCATATTACTCTTTCATAAATGGACTGAGAAAACAGGAGTCTTGTGACAATTTAAAATTATTTCCTCTCTGACTCTGGCAAACTGGTCTAGGATTTGAGTTCAAGAGCAAAGGATTTCATAATTAAATTGCCTTGTCATCAATCTGCCTCTAGGATGTGTCTGGAGGGAGCTGGTAGCCTGGTTGCTAAGGAAGAGTGGTCTTGATGATCAGGGAGTGAGATGGATTGTGAACTGGTTGAAAGGAAGAAGTCAGAGAGTTGTGGTCAATGGGACAGAATCTAGTTGGAGGTTTGTGACTAGTGGAGTCCCTCAGGGGTCGGTACTGGGACCAGTACTGTTCAATATTTTCATCAACGACCTGGATGAGGGAACAGAGTGCACCCGCAGCAAGTTTGCTGATGACACTAAACTGGGAGGAGTGGCTGACACACCAGAAGGCTGTGCTGCCATTCAGCGAGACCTGGACAGGCTGGAGAGTTGGGCGGGGAGAAACTTGATGAAATTCAACAAGGGCAAGTGTAGAGTCTTGCATCTGGGGAAGAACAACCCTGTGTGCCAGTGCAGGTTGGGGGCTGACCTGCTGGAGAGCAGTGTAGGAGAAAGGGACCTGGGGATCCTGGTGGGAAGGAGGATGACCATGAGCCAGCAATGTGCCCTTGTGGCCGAGAAGGCCAATGGCATTCTGGGGTGCATTAGAAAGGGTGTGGTTAGTAGGTCAAGAGAGGTTCTCCTCCCCCTCTATTCTGCCTTGGTGAAGCCGCATCTGGAGTATTGTGTCCAGTTCTGGGCCCCTCAGTTCAAGAAGGACAGGGAACTGCTTGAAAGAGTCCAGCACAGAGCTACAAAAATGATTAAGTGAATGGAACGTCTCCCTTATGAGGAAAGGCTGAGGGAGCTGGGTCTCTTTAGCTTGGAGAAGAGGAGACTTAGGGGTGACCTCATCAAAGTTTACAAATATGTTAAGGGGGAGTGTCAGGATGATGGAGCCAGGCTTTTTTCAGTGACATCCAGTGATAGGACAAGGGGCAATGGGTGCAAACTGGAACATAGGAGATTCCATGTAAATATCAGAAAAAAACTTGTTTACTGGGAGAGTGACAGAGCACTGGAACAGGCTGCCCAGAGAGGTTGTGGAGTCTCCTTCACTGGAGACATTCAAAACCTGCCTGGACAAGTTCCCGTGTGATGTACTCTAGGTGACCCTGCTCTGGCAGGGGGGTTGGACTAGATGATCTTTCGAGGTCCCTTCCAACCCCTAGGATTCTGTGATTCTGTGATATGACAGAAAGGTACAGAGGAGGGACTTAATCTAGTGGCTGCTGGGTCATCTGCACCTGACTCCCACCTTCTCCTTGCTGGCCTTACAGAAGGTGGGGACTGGCAGCAGGGCCCTTACAGATCCTAGCACCTGCGTGCTTCCCACAGTGCCTGCCCCAGCTGGGCAGGGAGGGCACAGCCACCACCGGAGCACCTGCCTGGACACAGAGGGACACCTAGCCATTCTAGTGACGGTGGATGGGTGGCAGCCAGTTTTGGACATCCCTGTCAGAGCTTTTTCAGTCAAAAAGCTTTTTAGATTTTTCAGACAATGGCATATCCCCCAATGCAAAACTGCTTGCTTACAAAGCTGCTATGTCCTGAGTTAGTAGCAATTCTAGGCTAAGAGTTTTTAGATGCAACAGTAAAAAGGCATGCTCTGCTGGGTATGGAGGCTTTAGGTGCAGGCCCTACAATGCAAAGGATTAAGAGGAAAAAAATTTTGGGTAAAAATATTTTCTTCTGTCCATTAAATTCCTTGCTCAGAATTACAGTAGAGCGACTCAGGGATTTTACACTAATAACAACTGAGAGTAAACCCATGAGGCTGTGTAACCTCAAAGCAATGGTGGTGTAGTTAGCCATAAAGGGGTCTGCATCTAACAGGTGGGGATATGAGCAGAAGGTTGTGTTGAGTGTGTGATCTTCTGTAATTTATGACAACCAGTAATAAGTCCAGGTTTCCAGAAAGGAAAGCATACACATGTTAACAATGGTGTCCCTGTATCAATGTCTTCATTCAGCCCCTGCTGTTAGTCCCATGCAGTATGCTCAGAGTTGTCTTGTTTGTGGGAGCCGAATGGGAATGGGCAGGGGGAACCTCTGCAATACAGTAATAAAAGAGTGCTTGACTTTGCACTTCCCTACTTCTTACTGCTCACTGAACAACTCACACTTCAATTCCCACAGCACCAAAGAACACACCTGGTGGCTATGAGTTGCTACCATTCCAGCAGGTGCACAGCAATGTGCCTTTGTGGCCAAAAAGGCCAATGGCATCCTGGGGTGCATTAAGAAGATTGTAGCCAGTACGTGAAGGGAGGTTATCCTCCCTCACTATTCTGTCCTAGTGAGACTGCATCTGGAATACTGTGTCCAATTCTGGGCTCCCCAGTTCATAAAGGATAAGGAACTACTGCAAAGAGTCCAGCTCAGGGCCACAGCGATAATGAAGGGACTGGAGCTTTTGCCCTGTGAGGAAAGGCTGAGAGAGCTGGGGCTGTTTAAGCTGGAGAAGAGGAGACTGAGAAGGGATCTCATAAACACTTATAAATATTTGAAGGGTTGGTGTCAGGAGGATGGGTTCAGTTTCTTTTCCACACTGCCCAATGACAGGACAAGGGCAATGGCACAAGCTGGAGCACAGGAGGTTCAAGTTAAACATGAGGAAAAACTTATTTACCGGCTGCCCAGAGAGATTGTGGAGTCTCCTTCACTGGAGACATTCAAAAACCTGTCTGGACATGTTCCTGTGTGATCTACTGTAGGTGATCCTGCTCTAGCTGGGGGTTTGGACTAGATGATCTTCAGAGGTTCTATCCAACCCTGACCACTCTTTGACTCTGTGACAAGAAGTAAAAGGCTGTGTTTTCTTAGCTGGCTTTGCTTTAGCTTTTACTTTGCCATCACTTTGACACCTGCAAATGCAAATCAAGCCCTTCCACTGGAGACACATTGCTTGAAGCCAGGGTCCCAGTGGAAGGTTGTCTTTGAGTTGGGTTCTCTGTAGCCCAAATAGTAAAAGTAGAGCTCCTCTTACTACTTTTTCTCCTGGCATGGGGACAGCTGTACAGTATGTCTTGTCTATCCAACTGACTCCATCTGCTATCTTAGAAACAGCTGCTTGTCTGCAAATGGAGCTCAAAGAACTTAAAAAATGGAGAGAAGTAAAGTAGATGCAAAATGTTTTGGGAAATCAGGCTAAAACCCCATTTGTTTCCATGTGCTTTCCTTGTCACCCTTTCCTATGCCATTAATCTTAATAAGCTCCTTCCTCTCCTGTCACACATGATCTCCCCTTCTGTCTGTGACACGGTGGTGACTCTTCCAACGTAAGTGCTGAAGGCCATGCTTCCCTTGATACATGGCAGCAGCTGAGTACCAGTATTACTCATTTTGCTTAGGATTTGGTTCCTGTGCTGCAAAACAGCCTACCCCAGAGTGACTTGTAAAGGCTTTCTACAAAGAAACCAACTCAGCGTGCTTATGTGGAAGCTGCAAAGTAAACAAGGAATGATAACATATCTCCCACAGCTGGGAAATGCTGCATGTGGATGAGGATAATCCATTCATTAGGTTCTGAACATAAAGTCCCACCAGCGAGTATCATAAATCCATGTGATGTCCCTGAATGCTGGATTTTTCATTTGGGCATACAAAGGAACTGAAAAATGTGTAAAATGAAAATCACATGTACTCCAAAGCAGCACCATAACACTGGAAGCTGGTAACATCTGAAAGTGTGTAGGCAAAATTGACACATAAAGATGTGCTCTGAGCCAATTTACAGCAAAGGGTAAAGATCATACTGCATGTGAGTCAAAACAGGGTAGGCACTACTCCCTAGTGACTGTACATCCGAAGAGTCTCTTGTGTACTGATTATACCAGAAAATGTATGGAATACATTACAATTATGAATGTTCCTCTGACATGTTATTTCAGAAAAGACCATGAGAGCAGTATAAAATATAGGTCTCAGTCTTTCAATCTGCAGTCATAACTAGCCCGATTTCCATTGCTGTCAAAGCTGAAGCAAAGATGTTTATCTCTACACAACCACTTGTCAGAAGAGACAAGTATTCTGAGAGAATGAAGGTTTTCAGCAAAAGCAATTGCAAGCTTTTCTAAAATACTGTGCTTTCTGGTACTTGTTTGAAATTAACAGCTGAGTCCAGAAAGCAGGTCTCTATACACTTGTATCTTGCATTCTGCAGTTGCATACTTGAGCATGCTTAAATGGAAGTGTTTTATCTTCAAACTGTTATGCCTTCGGTTTGCTCAAGAACTTCGAAAATGTGGCCTAAATCTTCAAAGAAAAAAAAGATTAACAGTCCTATGCCTGATATTTTATTACATAGTTGATCTGATTAATTCCTTCCTGCAATTGCTTTCGACTGTTCTGTCCTTGCTGTTGTTTTATATTAAGGAAATGGATTCTTGTGTTAAGCAAATACAATTTAGTGTTTGGGAGATTAAAGCCAAGAGGCAAAAAGCTGAGGTACATTCAGAAACTTGGGCTTGGGAGTGCAGGGAAAACGAAGGCTATTTGCTGTGCCTCTTACTGCTTATGATGTCTGTGAAAAGAAGATACAGTGAACATTGGGACTGATGTTTGGGCCAAAAGGAAGGTTGGAAATCCAGTGTTCAGCATACCCCAGGTGACAGTGCCTACCTGTAAGATCAAGTCAGCTAAGTTCTGCCAAGCCACCTTTAGAGCACATCATTGTTGCAAAACTGTTTCTGCCTTTTAAAATCGACTAGATTTTAAATGGCTAAATGAAATGTGTCGATGGTGTAGAAACTCACCATTTCCAGCTCTGCTTGGCAGCTCCTTGCTTCAAGATGAAGGTCAGTGACTGGTTAGGCTGAGTGAGAACTCAGCCAGGATCCCCAGCCAGGGATCGGCTTCGGCCACAGTCCGGTGGTGAGACTTGCGAATTTAACTACATCCTTACGCTTCATACTAACTCTTATAGACATTCTCACACAACGTACACCTTAGAACAGTTTTCTATACTTTTTCTAAAGGCTCTCTCCAGGCTTTTTCCCTCTTATCCCTATCTGGGAATTAGGAGCAGGGGAGGGGAGGGAAAGACGGGGAGGATAGTCCTGTTGTTCTTATCTGTTGTTCTGATATACTTCGATATCGTTCCATAGAATTAGTCTTGCCATAACCTCAGTGCCTTTAACAAACCTATTGATTCTTGAGCATTGTTTGTGAGTATGACAGGGAGTGGTCCTCAGCCCTGGATACCCTTTTGGAGGGGGAGTGGGTCGCAGCTTTACCCATCTCAGCCCATGACATGGGGTAATGTTCTGGAGTCAAGAATGTTGGTGCCATGAAAATTTTGTCAAACTCCTAATTCATGCACTGGCTTCTGTGTGTGGAGAGAAAAGGCTGAATCTGCTGATGTGGCTGCTATATCAAAGAGTCTCCTTGCCAAGGCAACAGTCTGATGTGCCACTTCTTCCTGCTGGGAAGAAACACATGCTGACTAATACATTTTAAAAATGGGCGTGTTCTCCTCCATCTGTATGGATCACTGGATTAAAAAAATAATGTAAGGCCCTCTCAGTTCGCCCTAGACATATACAGGTTTGTAGAGCACTGACAATCTTCTGAGGCCCTGCCAAATGGGAGAGATCTCCCTGTGGTTTCTGTTTCAGGAAAGCTTGTTCACCTTTTTGGTCTCTTCTCCACAGCCTCCTACTGGGGGTAGAGACACCTTGCTAAGGTTGGCAGACTTCAGTGATAAACACTGTGTATATTTTTTTGCTCTGATAAGGACACTAAAAGGTCCTAATGTATGAAGGATGTACTGCAGCAGTTGTGGGGAGAGAGCAGGGATCGTTGGCTGCCCTGATTTTGGGTGGCTTCTGGGGACAGCAGGGTGAAGCAGGCTGCAGGAGAGACCAGGACAGATCCCTTTGGCTGTTGTCCTGAGGTGGCCTACAGGAATGTCTCACCAGGGGTTGAGGTGAGGAGATTGGCCTTGCCATTTTCCCAGCAGAACAGTCTGATGCAGAGCTACATCCAGACACCCAACACAGGCATTTTGAGTCTTCTCTCACCACTAAACCACGCTCTCTGTGGTAAAGTAACCTTCACCAAATAAAATAAAAACAAGCTTCCACATGTGGTAATTGCTGGATATATCCCTCTTAAAAGGGACATGTACATGAAAAGAGTGAAGGACAAGGCAGGGATAGGAAAGGAGCCTTGAAAAATCACTTTAGCATGTGGCTGCTAACACCGAAATCCTCAACATTTGTTGCATGATGCTTGGCAATATAGTTTGGCCTTCAAATGTTTTGCAGAATTAGCAGAGGGACAGGCAGCCCCCTGGTAAGAAACCTGGCTTGGAGCTGCAAAATGTGCAATGCTCAGTGAAATTTCTTCAGGACTCACCTTAAAAGCAGCAAGCTGAATGGTGAACCCTGCCTGAACTTTGACTGAAGTGTTTACTTTAGTGTAATCAAGTAACTGGGATAATAATAACAATAGTAATAATTGTCATAATCTTTGCCATTGCAATATAATTTGCAACAAAAGCTAGCTAGACGTTCTCAAAACTTCTTGGAAGGACTTCCTTATAATTTACGCCCTATAGCTGAAACACAGATTGTGATGCACTGGTACCATACATCTGTTCTCCTGACTTTTTAACCATAGAGTGCTAGTTTATTGCTGAGCTTAGGGATAAAAGAAGCAAGAAATGAAAGTAAAAAAAGTAAAAAAAAAATAAAAATTTCCTCTCCACTAAGTACATTCAGATGTCAGCCTCCAAAAGCCCTACAGAGTGTTTCATTCTCAGATTATTTTACCTTCCTGCTTATGAGGCAATGTTGTTATCAAACAAGTTTAACCACAAAAGGACTGGGTTTCAGAATGGGGAAAAGTTATTTGCAGATATTATCAATAAAGTAAATTAAAAATAGCTGCACTGTATCAGTACTAGTGTGTAAAAACTTCCAAAAGGACAGACTTAGGAAATAACTATTCTTCAGCATACCGTATGTAGTTTTTTGGATAAAAGTTTTCAGAGATATCAAGGTTTGAGGTGGGAAATCTGACAGTGACTCATACTACACATGAACATACACCTGCTCCAAAGAAATACTGTCAGCTGTTGTCTGTGGACAAATCTAGCTGACCACAGGACAGTGTTTTGCGTTTGCGCCATCTTCCAGACTGAAAGAGAATAAACGTTTCAAGAGCTCCCAGGAAAACTAATTAGGTGTCAGTGTCTAACTTTGGCAAGGGTGTCCTTGCTGGCAGGGTGCAGGGGGTTCTCTCTGTGCATGTTACTGCCCCAGAAGGTGTTTAAATGTGGCATTTACCTGTACCTATGACATATATTCATTACACAGTAGCACACAAGTGGGTATTACTTTCTAACTGGGAAACTCTTCATTGAAAGTTATAGCATTAACCTCCCTTGAATGGTTTAGTTTAGCCAAAAGAGCATACCTGACCCAGATTTCAGCTAAATCCAATCTGCTTCTACTGGTTTCAGAGATAATAATTTCAGAGTAATAATTTTAATGGCTTTCAGATTTTCACAGCTCCTGGCTATTGCTCCTGATTCTGCAGGTAATCTGGGACCAACGCATTTGGCTTCTTTTAAGAAGAAAGTAAAAGAACATCTCAGCAGAAGCCTTTTTGTTCCACAGAAGCCTTACTGTGAGAACAGGGAGGGTGTATAGATGCTTAAGTTTAAAATTAAATTTGAAAATCTGAAATACTGTCTTGTGGACTGCTTTTTGGTACACAGCATCTTCTTTTTGCTTTACACTCTATACTCTACTTACCTCAGTGTAACTTCTTCTCAAATACAGGAATTGCTGTAGCTCCTGTAGGTTATCTGACCCAAAAAGGACAGGACAATGCCTCTTCCCAAGCACACTCCTTGGGTTTTAACTACAATTTAAAGCAGAGATCATGGGGAAACAACCTTGTGCAGCTAAACAACATTTGTATCAGGATGCAAATTCTAACTTATGCTTTCCTTTTTCATGTTTCTCTGGAAGCCACTTTCCTTTCTGCAGCCTCCTACACTTCTTGGAAGAGTCTGACCAGGCAAATTCCTCTGCTTTGCTCCACTTTGTATAGCGGTGGTAGCCTTAAAAGAGAGGGATAGACTCTGAGGCTCATCTTTATTACAGAGCTACATCCAGAAATAGGTTAGTTGCTCAAAGCCTGATAACAACCAGAGTATAGATGTGGGGCTAGAGGCTGCTACCACTGTCTTTCATCCACAAGTAACTTCTAAGGGCTGTTGCAGGGAGGTGGTGTTGTCCTCTCCCAGAGGAGAGACTAGGAGGTGTTTAAGAGCACTTTTAAGAAAGCTGCATGCACCCATACTATAGCTAGACACAAAGAGTTCCCTCACGCTGCCCTGTATGAGCTTGCCAACAGTAAGAAAGTAGCAAACACTCTCTATAGCTAGATCAGAGAAGCACAAATGGAGCGGCTGTGGCAGGAATTTCACTTTTTGATGCCTGTTTGCACAAGTATCAGGTTGTGGGCTGTCATCACTTGCTTCATTTCTTCTGTGGTATACGTGAACTGTGCCTTAAGGGTGCCACAGGAAGGGAAAGTTAAACGAATCTGAAGTGTAGCTGCAAGCCTTTAAGCTAAGATAAAGAGATAACATAGCTAGGAGATCATCCCTGCTGGTCCCACCCCATTACTGACAAGATAAGGAGTTAGATGCAAACCCCTCCCAGTCTCTCCCTTCACATCTTCCTGGTCTTCAGTGTCTCTACTTCACGCCCCTGGAGACCTCCTAAGCCTTCTACTCCCCCCTCCTCCTGAAGCATTCACTGGTCCCTTGTTGGGAATTTGCAGCTTCTCAGGTCCCTCAGCCTGAAGCAAGCCCATTTGGTGGTTCTCTTTAGAGTGATCATCAGCAAACTAGGCAACAGGAATGATATATAAACTATAGTAATTTAGCATTGTGGTTGGCATCAGTGAATATGGCTCTGGCAGCTAATAAATCACAGTAGGGTTGTAGAGCATCTGACTCTTACTAGGTTTTGTAGACATTCAGCACCATAGTAGGATCTGTCCCTCATGGTTACCCCCTGCTCATAGAGCTTCTGCTGCCTTGGCTGACAGAGAGAAATGACAAGCAGCCAGAGCTGGGATGTGCAGAGCTGACCTCTTAGACAAAACTGAAATGATTCTGTATCTTCCCACAAAGAAGCAAAAGGTTTTGCCTGGACACAAGCCTAATGATGCTGACCAGTGCAAGGGAGGAAGGAGCACAACTACCTTCCTGACAGCCTCCCTTATTGACAGCTGTGATGAGATTTATGTGGTTCTGGAGGAATTGCTATGATGGCAGGTCATAAGGAGTTTGTTCATTGCTTTTTCTCCAAGTGAGTACATGGTTGAAGCACCACATATTCCCTCATCACCATTACTGTGAAATTTCTGTCCATTGTTTGATTCTGCAGCCACTCCTTCTTGAGCTGTGTCCACCCTTGAGGCTAGTTGTGACCTTGTGCTGTGAGTACAACACAGATTCATGCCCTCTCTCTGCCATCTAGCAGCTCTCCTCAAGCACAGTTTGTGCCATTCACGTATTTCCTGCATCAAGTTTTTAATCACAGACATCTTACAGCCATCTTTGATGGGGGGGTCCTAGTGCAAGGGCTTCTGTGCTGCAGCAAAAGGTACTTCTCTGCATCCCCCTGTATGCTGTCTATAGGCTGCTTGAATAATCTTCTCCCTGGCCAGCTCTTTTTATTTCCCCTAATAAGATATTTACTCACACAAAGGCTGTTTCTACCTCTTCTCAGCTCAGCAAATTGTGCTCAGCTGAGCTGCAACTGAGCCTTAAGCCCATTCAAAGGCCCGTCTTATTCCCTGACATATGCTTTTTTCTATTTGGTAGTAATGCTGTGATTCAAGTCTGAAAATGCATGCCTTTTATAACTAAGGCTATAGGACTTGTGTTTGTGATAACAACATCCTATTGTAAGCTTTTCATGGTAGGTGTGAGCTAGCCTCTTACACAGAACAATAGAATCATCAAGGTTGGAAAAGACCCTCAAGATCATCAAGTCTAACAATCAGCCCTACACCCTCCTGACGACTAAACCATCTCCTGAAGCACCACATGTACTTGTTTTTTGAACACTTCCAGGGATGGTGCATCCACCACTTCCCTGGGCAGCCTGTTCCAATGCCTCATCACTTTTTCTGTGAAGAAATTTTAACTAATATCCAGTTTGAACCTCCTCTGGTGCAACTTGACCCCATTTCCTCTTGTCCTATTGCTAATCACTAAGGAGAAGAGGCCAATACCCACCTCACTACAAGCTCCTTTCAGGTAGTTGTAGAGAGCAATGAGGTCTCCCCTCAGCCTCCTCTTCTCCGGGCTGAACAGCCCCAGCTCCTTCATCCTCTTCTCACAAGACCTGTTCTCCAGACCCCTGATCAGTCTAGTTGCTTTCTCTGCACCCTCTCCAGCACCTCGATGTCCTTCCTACACCATGGTGCCCAAAACTGCACACAGTGCTTGAGGTGCGGTGCAGCCTCACCAAGGCTGAGTGTAGGGACCGGATCACCTCCTTGGTCCTGCTGGTCACACTATTCCTGATGCAGGCCAGGATGCTGTTGGCCTTCCTGACCACCTGGGCCACTGCTAGCTCATGTTCAGCCAGCTGTCAATCAACACCCCCAGGTCCTTTTCTGCTGGGCAGCTCTCCAGCCACTCCTCCCAAAGCCTGTAGCACTGGCAGGGGTCGTTGTGGCCAAAGTGCAGGACCCGACATTTGGCCTTATATACCACAAGTAATCTTACTTTAGCAAATAGAGTGCTTCCATGTGGAGTGGCATGAGATAATGAGGACACACGAAGGCATAATTTGCAACCTGGCAGTCCTAACCTTGTGTCTGTTTCATAGGTTCCTGTCCAGGAAATTTGCCCTTAGCCTTTACAGCTGCTGTTGTGTACCAGCAGGTCAGGCTCTGCATGGACTGGTCTATGTGAACACTGCAGACACATTCCCAGCCTGGTGGCATTCACATAGCTGCCTAAAACTCATGTTTTATGCAAGGGAACAGTTAATATATGCTTAAAGCTAGCTTTCAGCCCACAGCCTCAACAGTGGCCTTTTCTCATGGTGATTAATACCATGATCAGCTTTGCTTGCTGCTGAAGTAAGTCTCAAAATTGTGAAAGACAGGCCCTCTGCTGATAAGTGAGAACTGAAGGCACAGCCATCTGAATCTTATGATGAACTTTGACCAGGTCTTAAAATGTTTTCTGTTTTTGCCATCCAGTGTAACTATATCAGTATTTTGAATAATGCTGCCATGATGCTTGAGATGCTCTTAGTTAGGACACAGGGGCCATACATTTGAATGACAGTAATTGGCTGAGTGCAAACAAAGTCATCCTATATTCTGCATAACTATGAAAATTGAAAAATTTTACAAATTGTCTTGAATAGTTAGTTTAGGTGATGATCCACTCTCAGAAGCGTTGCTTTCTCTGCATCCACTGTTTGTAAATGAATAAAAGAAAACAAACCATGAATTCACAGTAATCACTGAGAGGCAGAAGAGTCATTTCCCCTCTTCCTCTGTTCCTTCCAGTTGTGGTTGTGTGTGGGGTTTTTTTGTTTTTTTTTTTCCTAGTTCATGCGTTGTTGCTCTTACAGCAAGCATGAATTAGGGCCATGCAGTTTAAATTAGAAAAACAGGGTGTTTTTGGGGCAGGTCCCGGGGGTTTGCGACGCATGTGACCGGACTGCAGCGCAGCTGTGAGACCGGCTTGTCCCCGCTGCTCTTCTCTGCTGCCTGCATCTCCGCTCCGTCCCTCTGCTTGTGCCTACTTGAAGCATCCACAACAACGGCGTGATGGTGCTACCTATTCTCCCTGTGCCCACTAGATGACGCCTGTGATTTTAACAGGAGTTCGTAACTGTAAGAGTGGAAGATTTCACAGCTTCGCTCTTAATATTCTGTATTTTGTATATGGGTGCGTGTGGGGCAAAGAGGCCTTAAGACAAGGAAGACTGAACACATCTTCACTGCTGTATATTTTCAAGGAGTGTGAGGGTGCAGAGATGTATTTTGTGCTCTCACACCGTATCTCACCTGGCTGGTGGAAGACCAGGCTGTAAAGAGACGTAGTTAAATAACTTCCCTGTTTCTTCAAATGGAGAAAACTCTTCAACACCACAAACACAATGGTGTTGCCATGTACAACCTAGTGCAAAACTTGAGAAAGAAAAATAATACTGAAAAGCAGCAACAGCATCAGTAAAGAGGTACATTACTGGTACTCTGTGTTGTAGTACATGCCTTACAGATGTATGCAGGAATAAATTAAATGGAGGATGGCGTGGGCAAAGCCTTCTCACTGCTGGTATGCCTCAGGGAAGCATGCAGCAGAGCTAAGCCAATGCCCTAGTTCTGGAATAGCAAAGGACATTCCTCTCCACCTAACTGCCTTTGCTGGGTTAGCATATTTGAGTCAATAAAATTGACATGGTTTTATTTTTAAAATACACAGTGTAGTTAAGACTAATAGTAAATACAGATCCTAAAACTAGATTGACTGGCAAGTTTATTTATTTAAATTATCTTGATTGGTTTATAACAGGCAAATACAATTTCTTCCTCTGGGAGCAGGTGCTCCTGCTTAATCTTGTTATTTGTATTCTAAATGTGACATTGTTAATGTGGGTGCGGAAAATGAAAGATGTAAAATAGCAACATATTCTTATGCCTGGGAAATACAGCCTTCAGTTTGTCAAAGGCTAAAGGTGAAATCCTGTCACTTGTAAGTTGAAGTGTGTGCTGGCTGTGGCAAGAGTCTACAGTGAGAAACACAACACAAATGACATATGGCTGTTTGCTCTGACGGACCTGGGCCAGCCCTTGGAGCACTTCAAAAGGAACAGGCAGAGAGGAAAGGTGGGTTTGAATCAGGATGACGTAATGAATCATGATACTAAAGACAATAATCAGTCACGCATGCCGTAATTTCAAAGATGTTTTCTGAAAGGTACTTCTTTCCAATATATTAGGAGAAACTGAAAATTCGTTCAGATTGACCTTCCCCGGCTTTTCTTTCTTAACTCTTGGACTGTTGAGACTGCCAAGTCTTTCCTGCTCTGGGTTCATTAGCATTCCTCCTGGAACCTTCAGAGATGTCAGTTGGGAACACTGTTGACTATTAATTGAAGGAGCAACTGTGCTATTTCATTACCTGGGATGTCCTTCTTCTTAGTGTGTGTGAATCATATTGGAAATGCCTAGAGATTTTTAGACAGCATCAAACCCAGTTGCACCCTCTGCTGCAAATTATTGCTACTAATCAGTGCTTTCTCCTACTGGTGCTTAGAGCCTCTTCCATACTGCAAAAAACTTTCAAAATGTGAAAGCAGTAACAAGCAAGCAAATTGCCTTGCATCTCTTCAAAAAGCACAAGTGTTCAGGCACACCCTGTGTGTTAGAAAGAAGCAAGAATGGGCACATATCCAGCATTTTTTCCCTTCCACAAATGCATCTGAGCAGCTCAGGTCACTGCATCACTTTATACCTCCTGAGAACCATAAAACAATCACAATACCCTTGCATTCACAGCATAGACAGGCTCCAACACGTGACTCCTCTGATCTGTCTGAAAAACTTTCCTTCTACCCGGTGGAACGTGTCTTTTCCTGCAAAAACTCCTCAGTGAATCCAGGGACTCATAAATGGGAGGGATGTCTAGAGTATGGTCTGAATTGCTTCTCACTCTCCTTAGGTGGGGAGAAAATGGGTAGAAATGAGTGTTATGTATTAACATCCTCTCCCTCTGCTCACTGTCCTGGGACGTGACATAGGCAAAATAGTGTTCCAGTCTGCAGTTGTTAAAACATGCTGGCTAGTACAGTGCCTGACACAGCCCGCTTTCTTCAGTTAAACATGACCTGTAAGCAAGCTTGATAGACATTATTTCTGCCGTCTTTAATTTTTAAATATCTTTTCTTGCAATAGCATTTGAATAATTTTGGCCTCTGGATAAACAGAGAGGTTGAATTTCTTGGATGCAGGGTGGCATCTGAAATACATCTGGACAATAATAATCTTGTTTTAAAAGCTTGAATTCAGTAATGCAAAGCAGGAATCAAGTTGTGTTGTCTTCCTTTTGCATCTAGTTCACCACCAGAGCACCTCATGGACACATGCGGCCTGTGGGCAATGTGGAGAAGCACTCCTCTTACTGTGCCAGGCTTGAGATATTTGGGTGCTGGGTTGGGTTTGAGGTGGAACAAGAGATGAATAGAAGCCCTACCTTGGTTTGGTTGTTTGTCTTCTCATTGCCAAGCATAAGCAAGCCTGGGCATGAAAAGCCAGGTAAAGTTGCTGCAAATAGGCCACACATGGTGCATAAAACCTCTTCCAGACAAGCCTTTGTAAGGCTGTGGTGTGACTTTAGAGTTGTTTTATGGCAGAAAATGGGGTTTTGTTCAGTAGAACTTCTATGAGAAAGGAATCAGGTACAAGATGAAAGGGTGATGAGTTCTCATCATTAATTTTGGGACGAGTTGTTATGGAATGGATTTCTGCTGTCGAGTGGCATGAAAATTACTTACTCCTTGCCTTCTTTGTCCTTTCTGGGGCAATCACACTTCTACTGACGTGCTTGGTGGTTTAAGTCTCCATAAGAAACATACTATTCCTCTTCAGTAGGCTGTTCATAGCATGTAAGGCTGGTAAATCCCAAATGGGCAACACTGATTGGTGAATTAAAAAAGTCATCCTGGGAGCACTGGTTTGGAGACCTTGCACCCAGATGTTCCTCAGACCGTCTTTCAGATCATGCCCACAAAATGTCTCCCATGGCAATCTTGTTAGTCTCTTTCCAGTTGTACCATATTAATGTCTGTCTAGAAATAATAGGACGAATGTATTCACCAGCTCTGATTCCTGCTGAATATGTTCTTATATGCTCTTTGAATTCAACAGGAGCCTTTGTATAAAAATGTGTTGTTCAATTCAGTGAGGAAACACAGAACCAGGCAAATAACAGGGGATACAGTGTTTGTTGCGTATTAGCTGCCTTCTGCAATGCCATTCAACCAGAAACCATTTAAAGCGGCTTTAAAAATAATAACTTGGTCAGAAATGTCAGGCATGTCTCATCCAATACTTTGAAACAAGCGTTATTTGTAAGAGAAGTTAAAGCTACCCTCAAATGCACAGTAACTTGGATAGGGCAGACCCCTCCCACATCTGGTGTGGCAAATGAAGTCTCTGTCCCTTTTATTTTTGCAAATTATCAAGCCACAAGACCCTACCTGTGCTTCACAAAGAGAAACTTTCCTAGTGTTTACACAGGTGGGCTAGGCAAGGGGGTGTGAAGGCTGTTGGCAGCTATGCAAAAAGCTGATGTGAAACTGTGAGAACAAGGACATTTTCAGGGTTGAACTATTTAAAATACACATTTTTTAAAGTGCAATGAATTGAATTCCATGCTTGCAGAAGATAAATATAATGCTAAGACACCAGGTCAGAGACTGCAGTCTGGTATTCATTGCCTGAACACAGCTCAGGATGGCTCTTTAAGCTTTCCAACAGTGGCTGCAATCACCATACCTCTGTTCTGGCCTGGAAGGGTTGCTTGGGGAGGGTGAGAGCTTAGCTCACTTCCTCTGCCCTTGCAGGCCTTGATCTTTCTGCTGAGGCTGCTATTTATGTGATAGTCAGAACAGCTGGTGTGTAACGGGAATACTCTGGAGGAATTCAAATGGGGTACTTAGATATGGAGGGGCTGCATCCCCTGCAGACACTATTAGAGTTGCAGGGGTAGGAACTGAGTTTTGAGAGGATCTTTCTGCAAAGAGAAAGGAGAACAGCAACATGGAGGTATGGAGGGAAGTATGGCACCTCATGGACACCACAAGTTTCCCAGCCTGCAGGGGTGGGCATGGTGAACAGCAGCAGAGGCACAGTCATTGTGTCCCAGGTGAGTAGAAGGGGAGGCAAGCTGCACACAAAGCTGAGCACAAGGACTGTGCTCAGTGAGCCTTCCTGTCTGCCATGTTCAGAGGTGGACACAGGAAGGGTTAATAATTACCATCACCTCCACTTAAGGCATTCTTGAGCTTCTGTGTGTTCCCCAAGTCATGCATAATTTACAATACGGAGAAGGAGGCAGGCAGAGAAAAAATTGTATAGGGAGAAATAGGTTGAAATGGAAATTTGTTGCCCAGAGCAGGGAGCTAAATTCATGGACCTTCCTGGTGTTGCGTGTTGTCCAGGGTGGCATTTCACCCATGTGGTTCTTCTAGTGTACATCATTCTTTAATACAAATTGGCAACAGTGACCATTGCCCATGCTGGTGAGGCCCAAGGCTGACTGGCACTCTCTGTGCTTTGTACCTCTAAGCTTCTCAGAAGTAGCATGTGGGCATGTTTCACAAATTGGGCCTCTAATGAAGATTTGATTACTGACATGTGTGAACTACATCTAGACTGGCCTCAGATCCACCCAAACTTGCATGGGCTCCTGAGAGAAACACTTTTCTTTTCTGCCCCAGTTATGGGTGCCTGTAATTTTTGGTTCCTCTGTCCAGGATCAGTCCTGGGGATTGAGGGGAGGGATTCCCTGCTCAGTGGTGATTAACGATGCTGTTTGTCACCCCTCTGATGCCCTGCTGTGGGTAGAATATATTCTTTCTTCAAAAACTGTGCTCATCTCTGAGCTCCCTTGTTGAAATAAACACGCTGAGCAAGGAAGTCTTAAGTAAGTCTGCCAAAGCCACAAGAGCTGTATGTCTCAGGGCCCTGGTTTAGGACTGGGGATTTCCTAGCTTCTGGTCCTGTGTTTTGGCTACAAAGATTAAATTTCACACGGTTTGTCATGTATTATCATCCTCCCTTCAAGGCAGGTGTGTGCAATGACAGTAATTAGAGTTTGTGTCCTCCTCTGCTGCCTTTGTTGTTCCTTTTCTATACCCATTTTAGCTCAGATTCACAAAGTTGCAAGCCTTCACCTTCTGTGTTTCCCCATGCTGTTGTGGTGCAAGAGGCATCCTCTCCTGGACAAGGATTTTTGGATGAAGTATTTTTGCTTGTGACCAGCATGAAAAATTTACTTCCCAGCCAGAGCTTCCTGGGAGTTCCAGAGCCTCACAGTTTCTGGCCAGTCCTTTCTGGCATTGCTCTGCCTCTGGGATGGGTGGGCAGAAGGGCAGGAAGTGCCCCCTACATCCTGGTGCCTGCCTCCCGGTGGCTGTACGCAGTCCAGCAAGGAATCTCACAGCTGGGACCTGGGCTGGGGTTGCCTCGGCCATCCCCTCTGTAGTGTTTGCAACATGCGCTCATTAACCGTGTTTGGGCTGCTTAGCGTCACAGCCTTTATTGTGCCAATTCTGCTACCTTTATAGGCCCTGCTACTTAAGCTAACAAAAAGTTTGTAAGGGAATAGGATATGAAACACATAAATAAAAGTATCAGGTATCCCTAAAACATGTGTGGATTAAACTGGTGAAAAGGTGAAATTTCTTTTCCCCATGAGTTAATGTCTATTTTTCTTGGAAACTATACTTTGAGGGCTGCCCCCTCCCCCCTTGCAAAGTGATAAAGGATATGTTTTCTTATCTGAATGCTATGACATTTTAAAAGGCTTCCTTTGTTGTTGCTAAACCTGCGTGTCAACAGTTATACCTCTTATACAATTTTCTTCATATTTACTTAATATAACTCTACATTGTGTTGATATAAAACTAGACAGCATACTTTTAACTTCTCAGTACTTTTGTTGGATGAAAATCTTTACAATGCCAGACTAATCTTTCATGACTGACAGCATATTGGCATGGCATGACAATTTAAATCCACGTTGGAATATGTTAATCCATCACCTGGCATTATGATACTTTTTTTACCTCTGGCTTCTAGACGCTGTAACTTTTGTTTCAAGCTGAGTGTTTTTAGAGGTCAGGTGTCTCACTTCTAACTCTTCTTGTCGAGTTTTGAAACTGTTTTTTCCTAGATGTCAGGAAGGTATTCTCAAATTAAATAATAAGAAAAACCCTTGGGACATAACTTAGTTTTCTAGCCTTTGTTAAGTGACTTACTCCGTTAATAGTTTGCTTTGTAATTTTGACTTGAAAAAGTTTTTTCTACGGCTGTGAGGATGAAAAATTAGATTGTTACTTTCTGCTAAATATACTTTCTAAAAATATTTTTTAGAAAAAAACTCACTGAAATTAGCTATATTTAGAGGAAAAGTGAGAGAGACATTTTGATGTGGAAAGAGGAACTAAATTAAAATTTAAATTCCTCCAAAAGCATTTTTTTTCCAGCAGTAACCAACCACAGAAATTATGTCTGGCATTCTGCAGAACTGTAACTGGGAATCTTGACCCTGGTAGTGAGACCATTCCCTTATTTCTTAGAAGACAACAACCAGCTTTGTTTTACTTATCACTTGTTCAGAAAATATCACACTTTCTGCTCTTCTGTGGCAGTTTGAATACAGAATTTGCTAATTGGATCTGTCAGTTTAAATCTTCTTTCACTGCTTACGATGGTCCACTGCCTGGCAGACCTTGACATGAGCAACACAGTGGATGAACTGCGGTCAGAAAGGGACAATAGATTTAGGCTGTGACTAAAACTGAACAGCAGTTCAGGAGCAGCCAGAAGTGGTAATGAATGTTATATGGCAGAAGAAGAAGGAAAATCCTGTGACACACAGATTGATAGCAGACTTCATAGAAGGGCTCATTCACTGACAGTTCTTCACAACCTCTTCTTCTGGGTCCTCACTGAGCTCCTGGAAGTGGAACAGACATACTGAGACTGTTGCATTAGTCTGGGCCAGAGCAAAACTAGGAAGGTGCTTTTTCTTTTTCCTTTGCTGTGAAGACTCACAGTGCTGGGTCACAACATTGGTACTAGCTTTGAAGAAGCACTTCTGCTAAATACCATCATTAAAGACGCTTTTTCTTGGAAACTGGGGACTCATGTCCCCAGAGAAGAACATAGACTGAAAACGCTTAAAAGGGAAAATATTATGTAGCTATCAACAAGGGCAAGTAGTGAAAGAAAATGGAAAGGAGAATAGAGTTCTTCCTTTCCTCTACAATAGTAAAAAGGAAGGAAGGGGAAAAGATACAGTTGTTCATAGAAGGTTATTAGGTAAGTTTCCATGCTCTGAGTCGTCTAAATACAAAGTCAGAATGTTATCAGTATTTGTTTTGACTATAGACAGTATGAACTTTACTCACCAATATAATCAAAGAAAACAATTTGTGTGTGTCACTTTTGGCCTCTCATTTTCAGGCATTATGAGTTCCTGCTGGATTAGTCTGCACTACAGTTTCTGCTACCACTGTTGACTGAAAACAAACCAAATAGAAGTTAAAATAATGCTATCTACAGTCAACTTGGAAAAATATTACCAAAAGCAGCTAATCCCAGCTGTGAGTGTCCAGTTAAAGCCTTAATGTGAACTGAACCACAGCTAGGAAAACCTGCCTGCATCTATGCCACAATTCAGAGTGGAAGTCTTTGACCCTTAAATGGCTGGCTCTTGTAACTGGGTAATGAACTTGGTACAGTTCAATGGCTTTAATGCCTCAACAGTACACATTCTTGCTTCTAGTTTAAAACGTTGTAGATACTGAGGTTGCATGTGGCCCAGAGAACTCAATTAGCCAAGTGAACACAAGCTGTGGTTATTTGATAACTGGTATTTTAGAGGAAAAATATTTTCTAGTCAGGTGAACAGAAAACAAATCAAAAGTTTTTGTTCTCTTCTTGGTAATGTACCTGGAAAGTAGCAAGAAGGGGTATGTATAGTCAGAAAGGAGGCAAAGGCCTACAGCAGAAGGGAACAAAGACTGTAGATGACCTAATATGATTTCAGATGTCATAAAATGAATCCTGCATCAATAAAATGTTCCAAAGCAGTAGCATGCAAGCATGACAGCAGGAGACTGGAAGGACCTTTCAGATCATGGAGACCATACCCCTGAAAAATCACAGACATGATCTAGGACATACGAGACATGCAGTCAGAGGTTAATCAGCAGTGAATAACTTTCTGCGGCCATAGTAAGAAACCACTGTAGTCAATGTCTGTTGAACTTAATAGTGCTTACTCTTGCAAGAGCAACCTGAACAACCTCAGCTTTCCTGGCTTGTCAGTTCTGGAGGGTGTTTAACAGGCCATTCATTACAGCAGTGGATTACTGGGGGATGAAAAATGTATCATTTCAATTCTTCTCTCCCAGCAGCAAGCAACTGATGCCATGGCATGTTAAACATGTTTATTCAAGCAAACGTTATTCCTTTTGCTTTTGCTGAATAAGTGCAAGTTCACCTTTGCAATATATGAATGTTGCCAACATACTGACTCACAAAGAAATTAGTATTGTTGATTGCGATTGAAAGGCTGTTCAACAGAGTGGTGAAAACACACAAAGCTGTGGCAAAGGTCTTACAGGTAATAGGTTTTCAGTAGCCATTCTGAGCTCTCCTTTCCAGCTGCTCCTGTTACACAGGCAGCAGCATTTACATTAGCAATCAACAAAGTGACCACCCACTTACAATCTTATTCAGCTGGGAGTGTCCAAACAGCAAACCTAGGAGTGCAGTGATAATTCATTGGGAGCCTTGACTTGCTGTGAAGTGTGCTTCATTACTCATTTCAAAAGGGTTTTGAGAGGAGGATTTTATGTAAGTTGTCTGCAGAAAAGCTGGCTGATTGCTAATGCATTGTTCAGGGTACAAACCTGAAACAACTCACTCTGTCAGCTGAACTCAGTGAAGTACAGGCTGTTTCGGGTCTAGCGAAGTCAGCTTTATTGCTGTCCTTGTCTTACTTTTGCCTGATTCAGGCTATAGTTTTGGTTTTGGGGTGGTATAATGCTGATTTTGAGCCAATACAACAATGTTTATTCATACCTAGCTCAGAATTTACCCCAAGAAACACCTCAGACAGAAAATACATTTTCTGTATGTAGTGTCAATGTAATACTAGAGACTCTTAAAAAAATCAGTAACACCAAAAGTTCATGAACAGATTATTTTTTACAACCATTTCTATTTGTTCTCCCATTTCCAGCTGTCTCTGTATTTCTCTTTTTCATCAGTGACTTTGCAAAAGATTCCAGATAACTCCATCCATGGTGCACAGTGTTTGTGGGCCACTGGAAAAGTACAGTTTATACTACCTTGCCAATGCCTGTTGACTGTGTCAAGTCCATGTGGATCTCCTGGAGATTAGCCCTCAGATACACAAAATATGTATAAAGTATGTGACTGACCAGTTACTTGTGTTTTGCTAATGAAAACTACAATGATGATCATTGCATTTTTGAAAACCTCTGAGATACGTGTATTATCAATTATTTCAATTATATGTTCGAAGGAACAAGTAAAATGGCAGGAGATGTGATGTTAGATGTGATGTATTCAAGATGACTCCTGTGATGGCATTGACACCTTAGTCACTTCTGCTCTAATCACAGAATCACAGAATTGTTAGAGTTGGAAGGGACATCTAGAGATCATCTAGTCCAACTCTCCCACTGAAGTAGGATAACCTAGAGCACTTTACACAGGACTGCACCCAGGCAGGTTTAGAGTATCTCCAGAGATGGAGAATCCACAACCTCCCTGGGCAGCCTGTTCCAGTGCCTTGTCAATCTCATTGTAAAGAAGTTTTTTCTTATGTTTAAATAGAACTTCTTATGTTCCAGCTTGTACCCACTGCCCCTCGTTCTGACACTGGGAACTACTGAAAAGAGCCTGTCCCCATCTTCTTGCACCCACCCTTGAGATACTTGTATACATTGATAAGGTCTCCTCTCAGCCTTCTCATCTCCAGGCTAAAGAGTCCCAGCTCTCTCAGCCTTTCCTCGTAAGGGAGATGCTCCAATCCCCCGATCATATTTTTTTCCCTCCTCTGGACTCTCTCCAGTAGTTCTCTGTCTCTCTGGAACTGGGGAGCCCAGAACTGGATGCAGTATTCCAGATGTGGCCTCACTAGAGCAGAGTAGAGGGGGAGAATGACCTCCCTCGACCTACTGGCCACACTCTTCCTTATGCACCCCCGGATTCCATTTGGCTTCTTGGCAACAAGGGCACACTGCTGGCTCATGGATAATTTACTGTCTATCAGGACTCCAAGATCCTTCTCCTCCTTATTCTCCTCCTTTCCAGCAGGTCCACCCCTAACCTATACTGGTGCATGGCACTCTTCCTCACCAGGTGCAGGACCCTACACTTGCCCTTGTTGAACCTCATTAGGTTCTTCTCTGCCCAGCTCTCCAGCTTGTCCAGTTCACACTGGATGTCAGCACAGGCCTCTGGAGTGTCAGCCACCCCTCCCAGTTTTGTATCATCAGCAAACTTGCTGAGGATGCACTCTGTCCCCTCGTCCAGGTCATTGATGAACACATTGAACAACACCAAGTATTGATCCCTGGAGGACACTGCTGGTTACAGGCCTCCAACTTGACCCTGATCTGTTGATCACCACTCTGAGTTGTGTCACTCAGCCAGCTCTCAATCCACCTCACTGTCAACTCATCAAGCCCACTCTTCCTGAGTTTCCTAATGAGGATGTTATGGGAGACAGTACCAAAAGCCTTGTTGAAGTCAAGGTAGATAACATCCACTGCTCTCCCCTCATCTAGCCAGCCAGTAATGATGTCATAGAAGGCAATCAGGTCGGTACAGCACGATTTCCCTTAGGTGAATCCATGCTGACTTCTCCCAATGACATTTTTCACTTTCACATGTTTTGTGATGACGTCCAGAATGATTTTTTCTAAGACCTTACCAGGGACAGAGGTGAGACTAACTGGCCAGTAGTTCCCTGGGTCCTTCTTCTTGCCCTTTTTGAACACTGGAGTGACATGAGCCCTCCTCCAGTCCTCAGGCACCTCTCCTGTTTTCCATGGCCTCTCAAAGATGATGGAGAGTGGCCTAGCAATAACATCTTCCAGCTCACTCAGAACTTGTGGATGCATCCCATCAGGGCCCATGGTGTTGATGAAGGTGCTGAGGTGGTGGTGCTGAGACTAAAAGCTATGCTCTGTGGGCTGCTGTCACCAGGATTGCATTGCTTCTCCTTTCATTTTAAAATGGGGGAAAAAAACCCCAAATATCATAAAATAATAACTTCTGCTTATGCTTGCTAATGAGAAGGAAAGATCATGGCATTGAGGGAAATTTTTGTGTATGCAGAAATTTGGACTCTCAAGTCCCCATAAGAATGAAAAACACCCAGAAGCTGCAGACTTGAGCCTTGTATCAAATAAAGCATATTTGTGGTAAAAATTACAGCCTTCAGCGTCATGACAGAACCTTTGTAACTGTGCACCAAAACTTTCCGGACTCACTAGATTAATGAGCTCCCTCAACACAACCCTTGGAGCTTTTACCAAGCTTTGTCTGAGCTGTGTATATAGAGCTGAAAGCCTCCTGGCAGAGGGTGTGAAGGATGGCTGATGCCTTAAGCACTGGCCCTGCTGATTTGTGAGGAGGTGTGCTGCTAAAGAAGGCCTACTGTCAGGAGTTGTGGTAGGCAGTCTCAATAGTCACTGCCCTTCTCCAGTGGCTGGGGCTGATGCTCTGTTCTTTGCATAAGAGGAAAAAGTATGACAGAAAGGCAGGAGTGAAAGAAGAGACAGGAATGACTGTGAGAAAGGAAATGGAGCAAAGAGGAGAGAAGGAGAAGAAGCCTAAGGAACCTTGTGGCTCTGACAGCAGGAGCTGTGATGACCTGTACCCAGGTTTGGGGCCAAGCACTACTAGGCATCCTCCCAGAAGGTTGTTCTCTCACCCTCAAAACCTGGAACAGCAGCTGGGACATCCAGCACTGACAATCAGGACCTCTACTTCTTGTCAGCCCATTTATTGATAGAATATAAATGGTCCTTTTAAAAAAATTAGTGGCTTTCCCAGTTTGGCATCTCTTCAGCCTCACAGAGCTTCTATGTAACAATGCTGGAAACAGATCAAGAGGCAACACAGATCATGCAGATGGAAGCCAAGCTCCATCCCTAAACAAAGATTTTGCTCCCTAAAGGGAGAAGTGCCAGCAACTTAATGGAGTCCAATAGTGACAGCCTCATTGCTGCCACCTGAGTCTGTGGAGTGCATAGACATAATAACAAAGGGCATTGGCATTAATGCATGAAGTAAATTGCTATTTAAGAGGTTACCTCTTTTAGGAAATACTATTTTAATTTTGGTTAATTTCTAATTTCTCCATAGCCTTAAATGACCTGGATTTCTCTTCCTTTTCAGGTAGACTCTCTTTTTTACTGCCCAAAACCTCAATTTCTCAAGAAAAGCAGGGCCTGGTTAAACTTGCCTCCGTAGATGTCTGACTCACTTCTGCTGGCCTCATTCCACTTTGGCAAGAGTCTTCACAACCTTTATGCACACTGGAGACATGAAAAGAGTGGGTGAGGTTTTTGATATGGGAGACAGTTCCCTTGCAGTGCTTGGGAACGGGCACTTGAGGAGTTAGTGTGTATAAGGAAGAGGAGAGTGGTGGAGCTGACACCCTGAAAATGATACCTGTGTGCTGAATTTCTTTCTAAACTATTCTGTTGGCTAACAGTTTCTGTTGTTAGTGTTTAAATATTTGAATTGTTCAAGGCTTTTTGATGTTCAGACATTGAGTAGGAACAACAGGGAAGAGGAAATAACATTATCAAATGTATTTCTCAGACTTTGATGCTATGACAGAAAAGTTCATAAATGATCTATGATCCACTGAACCTTTTCCAATGCTCGTTGTAACTTTTAATGACTATGAAGTATACTTTGTGGGCTTCAAAATGAAAATTGCTGAAAAGCAGTCTTTGATTTGGAAGGGAAAGAAAGTCTTAGTTCCACAGGGAGTCTCAATATACTGAAGTGAGACCATACAGAAAGAAGACTGTACAACTGTTTGTAAAGCTGAATGTATATTAGTGCTCTCAGAAGTATTGGCTTCTGTCATTCTGGAATAGCTTAACTTTTAGGACATTTGTGTAATAAATGCACAAAGTTCTACCTTCACTAAAGATCTCTTTCTCTATAAAGTGCCTGAAAAAGCAATAAACTTGAATATTTTATCAACCAATGTTAATATTTAGCATTTATCTTTCAGAAGTCACATCCAGATAAATAAGCAATATATTACTTGTAGAGTGTCCTTGGACGAAAAGAAGATGGTTGAAGTCCATATTGAGAGAAAGTTTTCTGCTGACAAGCGATTAAGTAATTCCATCAAAAAGATTTCTTGGTCCTAGCTCCAGGCAGGATACCATAAAAAGCCAGTCACCTTAACTTGAGGGCTTTTTTCCCCTCTGGACTTGCACTGAGGCAGAACCTTGTCAACTCATGGGTTTACATCATTAGCATGGGTGTTTGGTTTCCTGAAACATAACAGAAGAGAGTGCTATGGATGGGAGAACAGGGAACTAGGCTGAAGACAAGCGATAGCTTCTATGTGATTTGCTGAAACAGAAACACAAACAAGAGCCAGTTTACTCCACATAGCAAAACCACGTGTTGATGTTCCTGCCAAATCAACTAGTGATCATGTCTCTTTATTTATCCATTTAAGTAAAAATGTTCTTGGCATGTCACTGAGAGAGTGTATGAATGCAGGTTCTATTGATAGTACGTGTTTTGCACTTGTGTAGTTTGCTTTTCAGAATATTAGCATAAGAAAAAGAATATCCACTGTTCTCAAAAGACATTATCCAGTGTAGTTTATGCTCGTGAAAAACTGTCCTAATGTTCATAAGCTGTTTTCTGGATTGTCCCCCTCAAGGCTGACATTTCTTGCTTGCAAAAATTCCCTTCACTCGTCTGAAAGGACAACATTTTATCCCATTGCTCCTCAACCATTATTAGTAGCGATTAGTTACCTAGGCAGCCAGATCACTAAGTGCTTTTTTTTTTTTTTTTCTTTTCCCCTGTCAGGTCTTTATTTCAGCTTTGGTATATCAGTTGTTAGCGACTACGGCAGAATGTGACCCAAGCAAAATCAGCTGAGACCTGAGACACTGTAATATCCACAGGCATGTTCCTAGTTTGCCCCAGTTGCAATCTAATTTGTCAAAACTTACACTCCTCTCATTGTTTCTTAGTTGTGATTTGGTGTTCTACCTCCTGACATCCTTCAACTCCTTTGACCTTGCCCAGCAATATGGCAGGCTCAACCAGAAAGCAAGCACACTTGCTTCTTGTGGATTTTTCCCCTTTCCCGCTTCCCTCCATACAGAGTTACAGCTCCAGGCATGAGTTACTATGATGTGCTTGTGAAACAGGCAGGCACAACCATGTATTATGTGTACCAGCTAGGTGAGTACATGACATGTATTACATAGAGGTATACAAACACTGGGCAAACACTGTGAAAAAAACCCTTCTACAGTGATGTGCTCAACTGCTAAATTATTTGGCTTTAGCCATGCCAAACTTGTTTCTTTCTATGTGAATTTTTCTCTCTCAAGGGTATTCTGTTCATCAAATTTATTGGCACTTGTGTAGCTATGGAGGAAATTGTATATGTAAATATTTGCTGAAACTCAATTTTCAATATGCAGAAGTACTAATGTGAGTTGTAGGTGCTGGGTCATTCAACTCTTAAGCATCAGAGCCTCAAGAGTGTCTGTCTGGCACCCTATATTGTTCAAATGAAGACAGGGTTTGCAAAAGCAGCTCAGAGCCAACCTTTCAGTTCCTTGGTACTTACACTGCTAAATGCCAATATGATCTGAAGAGGAAAACTATGATCAGGCTACAAGACCCTCAAGTCATCTTGTGTCATAAATCTTTTCTTCTCTTTCACATTGCAGGCAAATCAAAAGGGTAAGAAAAATAATGAGAGAACTTCTTGAACCTGTAGCAACTCCTGTTAGTATCCAGCTATACCACTTTGAAGTCTTTATTTTGCTGTATGTGTTGTAGAAGCATGTCAAATGGTAAAGTGGGATCCTTGTTTCCCAGAATAAATATTTTTTGGGGTGAGAAAATTAAATATGACCACTCACATCCCTTCAAGAACATTAATATAATGAACAGTTTTTCCTAGACAGGATTTTGACAGGAAGATACCTTTCACATCAGTTTAAAAAAATTACAGGTTTTAGAAGCTTATGATTACCTTCAGAAACATGTAAAAGTGCCAGCTCTTCAAAACTATTAAAGTAAAACATAATGCAAACATTTCAAGTTTTGTTTGAAAAACGCTTTTCTCTTTTTTAGTTTGAAACCACAGCCTGTTCCTCTTTCATGACCCATTGTTTTGCTATGAAAAAGGTACCATACTGCTTCACGTGCAAAAGTTATTGATGCTGTAACTAACATTTAGGTTATGGGTTTGGGTTTGCTCTGCCACAATTGATATACTGCCATGGGTGAGAAACCACATGGAACAGTGTCTGAGCATAATTATGACCAATTGCTCCTGTAGTCCTCAAAGCAAATGCTACCAAAATCTCAACTCAGCATAATTCTACGCTCAGTTATACTTGAAAAGGACAAATCACTGAACGACTCTATGGAAAGAATTTTATTCTTTATAGGAAATCAACAGATTTTGTACACTACTCCACAGCTCAGAGATATATGAGGGTCAAGATACTGGGCTTGAGCTATCCTATTTGATTTGTCTCACTGTGGTCACATGTCAGTTGCTCAGAGGAGCCTTTGGAAGTGAAACAGGACCTGTTATTACAGTGTAAAATCTATTGTGTTGAAAAAGCAGAGATATATTAAAAGGTAATTTTTCTTCTAACTTTTTAATTTTTATTTTTTTTTTAATTTAAAGAAATGGTTTGAATTACAAGGCAACTCATTTTCTTTCCTGGTCTAAACCTGTATCTTCATATGCCTTTTGGGACTCCATGGTGGGGCAATAGCTGTAGTTAAAATTTTTAAGGAAATGTTGCTAGATTCAAGATGTGACTTATTTTACTTGCATTTAATCACAAAATTCACTGTGTTATTTTTTTTTAAGTTCATCTGAAAGTAAATAAGAAGTACAGATTACAGTTAAACAGTATTTGTTAAGGACACCATTGAAAATTTTTGTTGAAATGTTTCTTGGGGAAAATGTCTTTCCAATGAAACCAAAATCTTTCTCAATGCAGTTATCTTGGAGAAACTAAATATCATCCCTTAAAAATATTTTTTCTGCAGTTTTGGTACCAAGATAAAAAACTTTTTGAAAAATATGATAATAATAATAAGTAGTTGTCATTTTTGATAATTTTTTTTTTGTATAGGGAAAAATGTCATTTTCCAAACAGCTGTGTTTCTTACAGACCTACATAATAAATCAGTATTTGTCAGTAATCAAAGAAAATAGTATAACAGATATCAAACATATTCTGGTTTCAAGCTTCCAGAGGATTATTATAAAAAAACAGCCAGGAAAAATATATGCCAAAATGTATTAAAATATCTGAGGGCCTTTCTTAAGTGAAAAATAAACCCTACCCTTTTTTTGTGGATTGTGTTTCGCTTTCAGCCAAGGCAAACTCATGGAACTGCTGTTTGGCTGTTCTGGCTGCAGCTTCAGGTAGTGCACCCAGATTTAGGGTTCCTCAGACCAGGGAGAGCACTTGGATGTTTTATCGAAAATTGATGCAGAAGCAAAGAGTCCGTGGGTGGACTTGGATACCCTGGCTTGCCAAAACTTGGTCCAAGCAGTGTGAGTCACCATGCTCACCTAGGCTCAGGAAGGCTCTGTGTTTTCCTTGCTTAGCCTCTTCAGTGACCTGCACTGATTTTGACCTGCCCCTACACATTGCAAGCCTGTTCCACCTTGTACAGTGTTTCACCTGCACTTTGCTCCCAACAATCATCTGTGTCACTAAACCTGTTCTGGAAAGTCTTTCCCATTTTTTTAATAGATATCGCTATGTGGTTAAATTTTCACTCAGAAAATATTGAGATATTTTGAGTTCTTCTGACAGAAGATATATGCTAACCAGGGTCTCAGCTTTTCTAGCAGGAAATGTGGTAAAGGACCCAGCCTAAATGATGCAATTGCTCTTTCTCAGGTAGACAACCAAAGGGGAAACCAATTCAGCCTGAAGTTCTTTGTTATTTTCTACATGGAATTTTAACAATATTCATTAAAACAAAAACATAAAAAAAAATCTAGTCTGCAATGTCTCTTAATCTGTTCTAATCTGTTGTCTTTTTGTTCTGGAAACTCTGGAAAGGAATCTGTGCTGGTGTTGGCTGGGATGGAGTTTTTCTGTTTTCTTCATAGTATCAGGTATGGGGCTGTGATTCAGGTTTGTGTTGATAATGCAGTGATGTTTCAGTTACTGCTGAGCAGCACTCACACAGCGTCAAGACCTTTTCTGCTTCTCCCTCCCCCCCACCAGTGAGTAGGCTGGGGGTGCACAAGGGAACACAGCTGGGACAGCTGATCCCAGCTGACCACAGGGATATTCCATGCCATTTGGCATCACACTCAGCAATGTGGGGAAGAAGAAGGAAGTGTGTGGAGTGATGGTGCTTGTATTCTCAAGTAACTGCTATATGGGATGGAGCCCTGCTTTCCTGAAGGTGGCTGAACACCTGACTACCCATGGAAGTAGTGAATGAATTCCTTCTTTTGCTTTGCTTGTATGCACAGCTTTTGCTTTACCTATTAAACAGTCTTTATCTCAACCTGTAAGTTTTCTCATTTGTACCGGTCTGATTGTCTTCCCCATCCCAGTTGGAGGGAGCGAGTTAGCGAGGGGCTGTGTGGAGCTTAGTTGCTGGCTGGAATGAAACCACAACAGAAGCAAATGGCAAATCACTGATTTCAACATTCAAGTTTGGATGTGAATGCCCTAAATTGCCATTGGAAGCCTAGGCAGTGGTTGACATGGATAACAGTGTGCATGTTTTGTTGTTCTGGCTGTGTGAGGGCTGACTTTCTCCAGTTCAGGTTTGCTTCCTAGTAGTACTTTCAAGTATGTACTTAGTATCGGCTGTTTCTGATGCAAAGTCCCAGAAGTTGGTTTGCTGGAGCATTACAGAGTGTAGAAAGGAAAGCAACAAGAATTATTACAATTTTATAATCTGAGTTACAGTTTGCATCCACCTGGTAGGTTGGCTTTCTTCTTATGTCTTGTTCCTCAAGGTGTATAGGACTTAAAAAACGGAGACTCACTCTCTTGTGATAAAGCACAGCGTGGTGAATTGCTGCAGGAAAACCATTCAGCAGCCTCGCAATATGCTTTCTTTCTACAAGTAATCCTTGTCAGAAGTGTCATACCAGATTGTCATCTCTGTGAGGGAACCATTGAAGGGCCCAGTCTGCAGTGGCCTGCTGCACAGCCCAGGAGAACAACCTTGAAGATAATTTCCCATAAACTCTAGTTGAACCTAGTAAAATATTGGCCACTCTGCATGCTGCAGTAGATGAATGTGACCTCCATTTATCTTTCATATTATAAATATTTTCTGTGATTTAAGGCATTCATTGCTTCCTTTTGCTGTCAAGGAAATGAAGGAAATACATTTCAGTAGCACTTTACAGAATGTACTTATCTTCAGTCATTGCTGTAAATATACAGTGATCATATTCTCACTGTGCAAAATAAATCAGAATGTTTTGCCAGCTATCTTACTCAAGTCTCAGCTTAAGTTATGACTAGTGTCAGTTTTTCCCTTGTTAATAAACTTCTTAGCTACATCACATTTTTAATGCATTTGGCTGTTTCACAGTCATAGTTAATAAAGAAGCATTGGAATAAAATCAAGGTCTGCTGAGTACCATTTTTTGTGTTTTATTTAGAACAGTATGGATCCCATAAATAATAATAGTGGGATTTGTGGAGTGCCTCACCCCTGCAGTGCTGAAAGTCCTGAACAGAAGAATGAATGCAGGATTAGAGGTGTCAGTCATTGGCATATAATGACAAAGAAACAAATGAAATGTGATCGTACAGAACCTAGGGAGGACGAAAAGAAAAATAATAAAGAAAGACCACAGAAGCAGCATGTGGAAAGTAGCTTAAAGTCAGGTATAGCGAAAAGGAGATCTTCAAAAATGGAAAGGGATGAAAGGAGACAAAAGAAAGGCAGGAGTGTGCTGAAGAGTCTGTTGCAGCAAAAGTGAGGCTAGCTGCAGGTTTCAGGTGCTGCAGAGGTACGTAGACACAAGCACAGTCACATGCTCTGGGGTGTGACTCCAGACCTTTGGTGCCCCTAATTTGCTAGGGTGATGTCAAGAAACAAGCCATTACAATATCAGAGTCTCATTAGGTCGCTTCACAAATGTATCTGGCATTAGTGGTATCTGTGACTTACTTTCAAAACTGAGGCTGATGTCAAAGGTGAATGCTGTTGTCTCTGGCTGGTTGGCCCTGAGGTTGCTTAGCCACTGTTGAAGAAAAACCCTTTAATCACCTTACAGCGCAGCACGCCTGACTTGCTGGGGCTGCCTGCAAGCTTGGGTTGCTGGGAGATCTCTGGCTTCTGGCCTCTGACTGGCAAGCGGGATGAAAATGCACTGCCTTGCTGAGGCTCCTGGCTTAGCAGTAATGGCACATTGGGTTCATACAAAAATGAAAGGGAGATCTCTAGGAGGCTGCTGGCTCAGCACCTGCTAGTAATTAAAATGGATCAAATTAGGAGGCAGTGCCTGTGAGCTCTGGTGCTTGTGCAGAGTCCAGAGAGTTGTCTTGTGAGTGGATGGTGCTGTGATGGGACACAGTATGCGGAAAGAGATGAGTGTTAGAGATACGTGTGTACTTGAGGGATATGTGAGTCTGCTAATATAAATGGGGAGAGAGGAGAAATGTGAAGAGGAAGTATCCTGCTACCTCTTCCCATTTCCTCTCCACTTGCCTGTGGGTGCTGCATCTCTGCTGAGGGCTTTGCAGTGTCACCTTTGCCAATATGACCATATGGTAGTCTGCATAAGGGTTTATTTTCTGCTGTAATTCTTTTGCCTTGCTGCTTCCTCTCTTCACCTCTTTGTTCCTTCTTGCCCTTTTGAGTCTGTCATCATCCCGTTCCCCTTCTGAGAACACTCTTTCTTACCCCTCTCTTTTGCTTCTGCCTCTGGCACAGCTTTCCTTCTGCACCCTGCCCCCACTGATTATTTTTTCAACTCTTGATTTCATTTTTCAGCCACCAGAAAACATCACTCTGCCAAAGCTTTTTTGCTTCACCAGCTGAGATGGCTCTGGGTGCTGATGGGCAGAGTCTCCCCTTGCACTGCTTCTGACTCCCGTTACCCCCCAAAGGGTGCAGGTGGCACCTCTGCCCCTCCTTGTACCACCAGCAACACTAGCCATGCCCCAGGGAGCCCGGAGAGGAGACCATAACCTGCTCTGCTTCCTTGGCTCTTCTGCCACAGTGAGCACTGACGTGCAGAAGTACAGAGCACATGGTGCCAGCAACTGCTGTGGAGAGGGGGTGGTTGGAGAAAAATCACCCTTACCACATTTCTGCACTGAAACCTCGAAGTAGGACACACATGATGAACTGACTAATTTGAATGCAACTGGTTTATGTGGGTTTAGATTTAAAGTAAAAATACTCACTCAGCTCTCACCACAGTCCTTCGTTTTGTGTCTGTAGAGTTTATGGAAACACAAAGTTAATTGCTTGGGTGTTTCCAGAACTTCTCTGGTATTTAATTTAAGATAATACATGAGGAAGTGTGTTTGCAGTTGAACGTAAGTTCTTTTTTACGTCCTCAGTTTATAGTACACAAATGTTATTTTTATAAAAAATTCTTCCTGGTCACTACAGTAACTGGCAGATCTCATTCAGACTGAATACAGAGACTGTTTCCTCTCTATGGCAGTCATCCCCCTACCTGGCACACTGCTACGACAACATTGCTAACTGCAGTATAACTGTTCTAAGGGAAAGCAGAAGACTGTACTGCCCAGGGCTACTGGTCTGACTCTGCTAGTATAACACATAGTTGTGTATTACAGAAAAACATGGCCATAAGTGATCAAAACAGAGACATTTAGATGCTAGTGAACATCAGAAAAAGCATGTGGAATGCTCATTGATTCAAATATAATGTCTATGAAAATGACATCCCTGACTCACCTCTCTGAAATAATAAGGTCAATGCTGTTTCGACCATGATAAGTTTTTGATGGTTTTAAGAAGGCACCATACCAATGTTGAAAGTGGATAGTCTGAAATAGAGGGATAGTGACACTAAATTCTGTAGTAAAAATAACCCCAACCAAACCTCAAACCTGGAAACAGCAAAAAAAGAGAAGTGATAACTCTGTCTGTGCTGGGGAAAAAAAAAAAAAAAAGAAGAGGTCAAATGAGATGAGTTTATTTCAGTTCAGAAATTTGCTGAAATCTGCTCTAAGACCTTCAGGCTGTAAGACTCCCTAGAAGGTGTGAGAAAGACCACCTCAGAGGTGGGTTATCTCTGAAAAGTAAATGCAAAACTTCTAATAAAAATAAGGATTGCTTCTCTTCACTGTTGTACAAGCAACACTTAAAGATGTCAGCCATAGGCATTAGCTGTGCCTTTAGCTATGTCTCTTATCAAGAAGGACAAAGCTTTTTAATCTACAGGTTGCTCAGAGTGGTGATGAAATCGTTGTCTCTGGAGATACACAGAACTCAACTCTGCGGGGCCAAGCAACCTGACTTCACTTCAAAACTGGCCCTGCTTTCTATAGAGTGTTGAACCATAAACATCCGGTGGTGCCATGCAACTGAAATTACTTTGAGTCTCTACATGTTTGCCCTATGTACTTTCTCACGTAGAGTTGCAACAATAAAACCCCCTCCATATTAAAAGTAGTAAGCAAAAAATAGAAGTTAATGTATCTCTTTGTTGTTTATATGATAGCACATCCCAGTTCCACCTCTCCAGCCACTGTGGAAAGGTGCACTGAGAAACATGAGGTGCAAGTTTCTTGAATGGGTGTGATGGGAGGAGGATGTACCACTGCCTTAGCCTTTGTCTTCCTCAGAGCCCGATAAGAGCTTCTGGATGAGCTTTTTGTCTCCTACAAAAATCTGGGATAGAGAGAGGGCAGCAGCCCAGTTCACTAACCTGAGATCAGTTCTCTCTTCCTCCTCTCACTTGGGGCACAAAGATTTAATGCCCTGTCAGAATTTCCATGTACATTGCAAAGCAAAATCAGTAATTTAAGAGAAGTGCCTGGCCCCATTTGTATGAGGGATGGTATATGGGATCCTTTGGTAGGAGCTATTTTTATCTTTAATGGAGGATGACACAAAAAATCTTTCTGGTAGCTAAGCACTGTGTATTGTGTTTAGCAACTAGACAAATACTAAGGATGCTTAGGAATTATAATGAATGAGCAACAGGGAAAAGAGTTTCCAGTACTACAATGAAATGGTAAGTATCTGGTTGGCAAATAAATCCCTTATGTCAGTGCTCAAAACTAAGTGAGCTCTGCTACCCTGAAGAGATGTTATCCACCCTTCGTGGACTTTGGTTTTGCCACTGTACAGTCTCAGATGACAAAAATAACAGTAATCCCTGGATTTACATTTAAAAAGGAGGAAATGGCTCTCTGGGACAAGCCAGGGAGATTTTAGACTATGCAAGGAAATACTAAATGAACACTAAATGACAGTCTGTTTTTCCCAGGGGTTTCAAGCATCATTCATTCATTCTTGGGTGCATACTAGCTGATGGTTGTTGACACAAAATCATTGGGCTTTTCTTGGGATTAGATTTTTTAAATGTGTACATTTATTTTGGCTGTGGAAAATGTCAATGGATGGTTATGCCTGGCTTTTATCAGTGACTGAGATTTGTATTAAAAAATTCAAGTATGAATTAGGTTTGCTAATTATATAAGATTGCATATATAGAGATGAAATAGACATTGATCATTCATTATTGGCTCCTTTCTTTTAAAACATACGCAGAGGCAAATAGTATGGAAATATAAAATTATAATTTTTTCCACATCCCCTTCTCCTTGGTGCATGGAGCAGAAAAGCACTAGCACAGTGTGTAGAAGGAGTACTTCTGTCCACACAGTGTCTTGAAAAATCTTGAAGAAGAGTCTTCAGCCAGGAGGAAAAAGGAGGCATTAGTTTCTGTACTGCTAAAATACCCAGACCCTACCTTGCCAATCGCTTCCTTTTCTGTGGGACAGAAGATATTGAAAGCTAAGGATTCTTGTCACAGAGACCTGTAATAATGCTTACCTTGTTTATGGATAGTTTTCCTGATCTGAATTGACCCTTGCTTTTTCAGTCTCTGCTGTGAGTCTTCAAAAAGTAAATATTCTTCTGTCTTCTCCCTGTAGGTATGCTAAAGGAATCCACATGCCTCGAGCTGTGTATTTTCCAACTTCCCTTAAATAATGTCTCTGAAGAGTAGGTACCCACTGATGAAAACTTTAGTGTGCCATGAAACTTGGGAGGTTGCTATTTGAGTATTTTTTTCAACCTGTGCATCAGAGAAGATAGAGATAGGACAAGGGGTAATGGTTTTAAACTGAAAGAGGGGAGATTTAGGTTAGACATCAGGAAGAAATTCTTCACTGTAAGAGTGGTGACGTACTGGAATAGGTTGTCCAGGGAGGTTGTTGGTGCCACATCCCTGGAGGTTTTCAAGGCCAGGTTGGATGAGGTTTTGTGCAACCTAGTCTAGTGGTAGGGGTCTACTCATAGCAGGAGGCTTGGAACTAGGTTATCTTTAAGGTCCCTTCCAACCTTAACAATTCTATGATTCTAGATGTAGTTGCTTCCTAGTGTTTGATATGCCTGATCAACATTCTTTTGCAGTAATTCTGGTTAAACACACTTTCAGGGACCAAACTCCCCAAATGGTGATTGCATATCTTAAAAAATATCCTATAGAAAACTCAAGTTTTGTCTTGAATCTTTTCTGTTTCATCAATCACTCTCTTCATGTTACGGGTTGAATCAGAATGATATTATTTGGGATGCATACAGCTCACATTACAGACTTTTCATTCCTGGTTTCTCCATTTACATGTCAAGCTTATGAACATGTGTATTTGCTGCCTGTGAGGTGTTATAAATTCCCTCAGAGCAGAAGCAGAAAGTAGTTCAGTTCTATTGTTTCATAGGAAATTACAAAGCTCACATTAAGAGCATGTACTAGTCTTAAAGGGTTCAATGGCAAGCTGTCGTTGCTGACAGTATTGAGGACACAGTGGGTAAAATGCATTTTGTGTTAGGCAGAAGACAAACAGCAAGCATAATGCAAGTGAAGACAGATAGCTTTCCCTTCAGCAAAATATCTATTGCCTCTGGACAAACTACTTAAGAAAACTCTAAATCTAACCTATGGTCTCATATTACCTTTAAAAGGAAAAATAAACTCTGGAAAGTAACATAAAACATTCTCTAATCAAAACTATTTCATCACAGTCAAACAACTCAAACTGGTTAACAAAAGCTTTTCATTTCTCTTAATGATGACAAGCAGTGGAGATTCAGAAAGTCAGATTTGTTCCTGGAAGGGTAGAAGGTGGCTAACAAAAAACACAGGTGAGAAAAGAAGTTTGTCAAGCCCAAACTGGGAATTGTTTTATGAACTGTTCCAAGAAGAACCTTAATCATTTGACTCATTGGCTAGCCCTGAGGACTCTGTTTTACCCAAGCATATTTTCCAATATGTGTTTAAAGAATTTGGTTTAACTTTTAACCTCAACACAAGCAATCCGTACTATGACTGTTCCAGTAAGTACCTGGAGAGATCTCTGGAGATTTGCTGCCCTCAGTGGAAACAGCATTCTCCATTTTCTGTCATGTATGACAAGGAAAGAGGAGAAGCCAAGAAAATGCAACATTCAGCCTTTATTCTGTCTCCTGCAAAGTCTGCCTCATTAAGCACTTCCTCTGAACAGAGTTTTCATGTTGCTGTATGTATTATCTTCTCTCTCCTCTTTCAGGAAGCTGTTCATCATATCAGACTTTTGCCACATTCATTTGAGATAGCAAAATTTACTCATGACCTTCTAACCTGGTTAGCATTCTGATTGTGCTCCTTACATCTGATATCACAGAAAAACTAATGTAAAATGGTCTGAAGTTGTATTTCTCACTGCACCTCTCCCCCGCCCTTATTTGTTCATGAGTTAATTTATTTTCCTATCAGCTGTACTTCCACCCTTTAAAAACTCTCATGGATTCTTTGCAGGAAGCATGGTTGATGTAATGGGTGCTAGTCTTGTGATGACAGCAGGTTGTCATCACAAAGTGGTTTTTCTGGGTCTGTGATTTCACAAGAGCCTGTCCTAACGGATTCTGGTTGCTTACCAGCCTGGGTTCTGCTGATTGTGTTTCACAGCAGTGCTCATCTCTCCATCCTGTGTGTCCATGGTCAGGTTTTCTGCCTCAAACAGGAAATGCATTTATACTGTCACATTGATACATAGTGGTCCATCACTGCAGTGCAGTGATTTGTGTATTTGCACAGATAGTCCTGTATAATATGCTCATGAAAGGATCCCCAGGCTTTACTTTAGGGAAATCTTTAGCTCATTCTCATAATCTTCTTTGGCCCTGTGTATTTGTCTGTCTCTGTATGATTTTTCTACTGCCGTATTTTCGCCATTGAAATGTCATGAACAGGGTGAACATGGAGTCCTTTCTCTGCTGAGCTGCACAAACTGTTCTCAGGTAAAAGACGCCTGCCACGCCCTGAGTACTGCACTGCTGAGTGCTTCCACTCTTTCTGTCTGTGATAGTAGGGATCTTTCCAGTGCTTATCCCATGCCTGTCATTGCTGCTGTTTTTTGCACTGTCTTCTCCTGTAGCTTTACTTAACCTTCTCTACATTTTCCCTCACAGTTTGAAAAAGTCCATTTTTAGTTCATAGAGAGAACCTAAGTTTTTCCAGTTTTATGTATTCTTGTAGATATCTGAACATCATGAGTGAAATGCATTATCCAGAGTGTTATGCTTTCTTATAAACAGAATGCTGCCCTATGCACTGTTTCCTGCCTGTAGGTGTGGGGTACTTATGGGCCAGCCAAGAAATCTTCTAGTGTCTGCTCACTCCAATAAAATGATAGAATTGCACAGTGGCAAATCTTTGCCTCATATGCATTTGTCCTCAGATTCTTCCCAGCACACCATTTACCTCATTTGTCTTTTATTTATGCATTTCCTTCTGCATAGTTTGGAGGCCCATAATCTGTGTGGTTTCTGCTCTTCCCTGTACTGTTATCCTTGTGAATTAGTTGAGCACCAGTTATGCACATGCTTGGCAGTTGGATATAAGTGATATAAACTCTTCAGTCTTATCCCGAGTTCCTTGCTGCATGCAGGCAAGACTGCTGAAGGGCTATCCTTGGAGCAGTTGTATCCTTTGTTCTTTCTTCAGAAGAAGCGCTGGGTCCTGTGGAATTTGCTTATTGTGGAAGTCAATAATTTTAATGCAGTTTGGCAATGCACAGGTCTATAATTTTGTCTTGATTACAACTGTTGAAAAGTAACCTCCTGAAGACTGTATTTGTCTGTGTTAAAAATGTGTCCAGAGCTCTTCTAGGAAACCATTGATTTCTTTTAGCTGGCTGCTGCTGAACAGTGTTGCTGTAGTGTACGTGGTGGCCTGTGTACATTATGGTTAATATGCAGATTGCTCTTTTTTTTGGATTTCACTCTTATCCAAGCAGACAGTGATTTTGCAGCTGTTTTGGTGCAACCTAAAGGACATACAGCTGCTGAATATATTATCTTTCATGTCCAAGAACTGGTGTGATTACTGTTTTTAATTTTGGATCGTTTTCCCTTCAATGCTCTCAGTTTCCAGTTTCATGTCCCAGCAAAAATGAACCTGTTTTAAAGTCCACGTCCAGTCTCAAGCATAGACAGAGACTGAGCAAACTCAGTGTATGGCAGAGATTTTACTTCTTTGACCCACGTACACTGTCCTTTCTTACCCTGAAAACAGTGTGTCAGGATTCCTGACATATGTCTGTTTGTGAGATTTTTAAAGGTGAGGTAGTGACAACTTCAAACAACCCCAACAAAACCAAATTGAACAATTGTGAAAGAGGCAGTAATGGAAAAGTAAGTTTTTCAGGTCTCTGTCAGCACCACCAACAGTTTTTTCACAATCTGAACAAAAATGGGTTTGGTTACATCACCATGGTTTCCAAGGAGCAGGTGTCACTGTCCATGCACAGTTAGTAGTAATTGGTATGTCTGAGACAGCCCCAGGGGAGGCAGGATTAGATACACAGTCACTGAGACAAAGCTGTGCTCTTCCCTGTAAAGCTGGTTCAGTCAGCTCCAGATGAAGGCCCAAGATAAGGCCAATACTAACAGATATGTGCCATGTTTTATGCTTTGGAAGTAGTTGCTTTCCAGCACTGTTAATGTACTGCCTGTCACTACACCTAAATTCACAAGCCTGATGAGAAGTCTTTTGTCACAGTATGGTATGCCACAAAACCTTATCCTTCATTGTGTTTCTGGTAACACTTCCATTGTCACTCTGAGAAAATCCCATTAAATTTTGTCAAGCTTAAGTTTAATTTCTGCTTAAAAAAAAAGAAAAAAAAAATTCTGCTACACCTTATCCTGTGATAATGTATAGGAATGAGTGTTTCACTATCTTTCCTGCAAGTCTTAATAATTTAATAACGAAAAAGTGTGTTTTTTTTCTCCTGAATGGATTGCAGTCCAGACAGAATAGCTTTTATGACAAAATCAGACTAGACTAGGGTCCTTGTGACAGGAATTTGTCCTACAATTTAGAGATTATTGTTCCTTTGCAAAAGTTTGCAATTTGCTCGCAAACTTTTCTGAAGATTCAAAAGACTAAGCTTCTACGACTTCGCAGGAGAGCTGCTTACCATCCCAGGGCCCTCTGCTCAGATGTTCTTGCTCTTCACCCACGGAAACGTGAACTCTTTCCATCGGGAAGGAGCCCAAGAGATGCAAAGGCACTGCAACTTTTGATGGGAGTTATTTTCCTACTGACTTGTCTGAGGACAGACCTGGATCCTGAATCCAAATGAATGGTAAGGGAGAAGACAGCTGAACTCATTTAAAGGGCAGCTGACTAGACTAAAGTATTCCACACTGACCCATCAGAAAATTCTTTTGGCAACTGAGCTGCTGCCTGCTTCTGCCTCTGAAGACCTTAACTTCTGTCACACACTGAGGGCTGAATTGTGACCCGTTGCCAGATTTTAGCCAGTTCAGTGAAAAACATGAAGATGAACCAGGGACCCGGTTATAATTCCCTGAATTACATTTCTCAGTAGAAAATCCTGATGCTGCAGTTAGTCTCTGGAGCTGCTTTGACATGTGTCAGCTTAGGATAACAGCCTACAGTATCTCCTGACCCCACTCCTCCTATAATCTCATTGACATTAATGTCAGGGCATGGCAGAGGAATACCCTCCTGGGGGGGTCTCACAGAGGGTGAGAGGCTGAGTCATCCTTCAGAAACTGCTTCTCAGAACCTATTTCACCTAAAAATACATTGCACACATCATATGCTAACAAATAATTCAAGACCACTTCAATGGTTTCCACCTGTGGCTTGAAGGGAGTGACTGATCGTGGAGAGTAGAACTGAGAAGAAAAAGGGGATGTGGATTTTGTAAGTGTCCTGTCAGGGATGATGGATGCTGTAAGAACATTTTGCCTTTTATTGCACATACTTATCTGATGGTTCTGCTTTTTGTTGCAGAGTGCACTGAAAAGTGAAGTCTTGAGTATAGCTCTAAAAGCTGCCTTTCTTCTTAATGCTGCCTATATTTTGTCTGCAGGTAAAGGTCTACTGCCCAGCAAAAGGGAGCTGAACATTGTTTTCCTTCAGAAGAAACTACATGCAGTTTTAGTAAATACGACATCAGGGGGACTAATTGCATTCACTAGAGTCAAACATAAATAAACAGCATCTAAGCCCTGATTTTAGGCTGCAAAGATTATCTGTGAAAGAAGATCTCATTCCAGCCTTGACAGTGACATTGTCCCAGGAGAGGGAAAATCAGCAGCCTCGTAACCAAAAACCTTCTTTATTATTTTTTTCCCATCAGAAACAATATTTAAATGTTGGGAGACATGTATCTTAGACTCTGACTTCTTTTTCAGTTATTTACCGGCATATACTAGAAAGCAAATAATCTTTGTATGTTGAACACCTCCATCAGAAGCAGGAGAAAAGTGTATGAGACAATTATCTTGTCACAGTGTTAAACAGGACAGCTTCTTGGCATTCTGGAAAAGAGGAGCTGACAAAGAGTTATGGTGTGGCATGTTGTTCTGTGTGGCTGAATCTGATATTCTGGAATGTGAGGTTGTGGTTTGTATGCCAATGGGAACCTGGATGAGGAAACCATTCATGCTTCACTGAGATCATATTCCCCTGTTCCTCACATACCTTACAGAGGAGATACGTGGGCAAATAAATTGCTGCTAATAGATGTACAGTTTTTGTTCAAGGCTTCTGCTCTCTTGAGTTTGGACAGAGATTTTTCATTATAATTACAATTATATATAAAAACATTGTGCCAGGATAATTTACCACTGTTCCTACTCCTATATTGTCTCTCATGAAGCCTATGCTCTGTACATAGATCTACTTCTTGGTGAGTTAAAAAATAGAATTGCAATTAAAAATAAGTAGTAAACTATTGCTTGACTATGAATAAAGTATCAGGTCTGTTGTATTTCATTTGCGACTAGGGTAAGACTCTTTTGGGATTACTCCAGTCCTCAAAATACAATTTTCTTATCCTATTCAGGACATCTTACTACATTCCTTGTTAAATGGAGGGATTGAATTTCATTGGGATTCTCAGTCTACCCTGACCTTTTTAAGTAAACCATAATAAAATGCACAAGAAGAATCTGATACCGTAAGGGTATGCCATATTCGGGCCAACAGGTGATATTCTTTGATATTTGTGGTGACTATGAATCTGTCATTTCTTTGCATTGTGGACACCAATATCAGAGACATTAGACAAAACAAAACAATCCCAAACTTTCTGAAATATTTGTAAATTTTCATAACACCCCCCCTTTTTCTTTCCCCCCCAACAAAAAATATTTTTTTTCTTTCAAAGATCAAAGACTTATTCACTATGTGGGTCTGGCACAAAAACCAACATATCCTCAAACTGTTAAATAGTGATTTGCTGCTATTCAACTGCCAGACGTTCTTACAGGCACTGATGGCTGTAGAAGATGTTTGTGACAATGCTATCTCTTCCAGGTTATGACTAGGTTGCCACAGGACATGATTTCATAGCTTTCTTTTGGGTTTTGTCCTACTTGTGTTGAAGTCTGTTATAGTCTTGGCACTGATTTTAATAAAAGCAAAACTGGTCATTCTTCGTATTTCATGACAAGGTTAAAAAAAAAAGCATTTCTGAAGGCAGAGAGCAAAGCATTTAATGGTAAATGATAGCATATTCATCACCAGGTTAGACACTTGAAATATGGCAGTCCACTTTGAAAAGTTACAAACCCCATTGCCTACCATCATTCTCTGTAGAGGATCTATTGCATCTGCCTGTCAGTTCATATGTAACTTGAATCTCTTGACACAAGGAAAAGGTAAAATAAAACGCTGTGTAAAAATCACTGTGGACTTGCAATGTACCCAAATATGATACTCCAGTTCAAAGAATGGTGTTTGAACCAGACTACAGTTACTGACAAACATGTTATTAATGATCAGCCATCAAATGCTTTTGATTAAAGAGAAAAATCCTGTAACACTAGAGAAGGCCGTTTCTCTTCTTTCCCTTATGCTATAGTGAAGGTACTTAGAGAAAGTTGAACTGCTTTTAAAAAGATTAGTCACACCTGCACTATATTTTTATCCTCTTTGGACATCAAGAAAAAAAAAGAAGCTGACTTGATTTGATAGTATTTTATCTATAAGTGACACAGAAAGAAACTCGTTAGTAAGAGGAGGTAAGTGAATAATATATAACATTACATGAAGCATTGCACTGAGAATCCCAGATATGTTCCAGCCATTTTAAGGACAATTTAAGGGGGGGGGGGGGGGGTGAGGGGGTGGTGGAAATTAATAAAAAAGATTTGGCCCTATTTGTCTTAACTAGAGGCATGCACTTACCTAAGCATGTAATGGGGCAAGGTTCCATAGACCCCAGATGTAAATGCCATCTTTTCAAAGGTATTTAGATGTCTTAGGAGACAGATAGATGCTTCTGAACTTTTCAGATACACCAAGACAAATTAGAAGCTGAAGACCTAGGATAAACTGTTATCAGACATCTATCTTACTCAAACTTGTTTGGAAACCTCAGTGAGTTGGCAGTCACATACTTAGATCCCTAGACATATTTGTAAGACTGTCCCAGTCGCCAGCCCTGGCCCAGAGCTCATGCAAAGCTGAGTGTTCACAGAGGTATGCCCCATTCTGTGTGCCCTTGAGCATGGTGTTTGCTTTTGTCCTGTGGCTATTAAGCTCAGCTGAGATTTTCTGTGTCGACATCTAACCCTTTTACATGTCACCCTTGTGTCTTCTAGTGTTTTGGATCCATGATGCTGGATCTAGTACTTGCTAGCTCATGTGTTCTGGGTTTCCACCTTCAGTCCTCTAACTGGGTGTCTCTCCCAACATATGCCTCATATGCCAGCAGGCAAAGCAGAGTGGAGGACATCAGTTATGAGGAAAAAATTAAGGGTAGAAGGTTCAATTTCTGCAGACCTGCTGAAGGTAGATTTGGCATTGAGCCTACTATGTATATGTGGTTGGTTTGTATGTGTTGGGGTGTCTGATGTCCTCCAAGGGCACAAGGCTGTGATGCATGAACAGATGAACTGTACATGTGCTGCAGCATCTGGACAGAAAATTCGCTTAGTGTGGCTTGGGAAGTGGCTGGACTGTCAGTGTTACACAGACCATGGGCTGAAACTCCTCACACTGCTGAGGGTGGTAATGGAGAATGAAGGTCATGCCCCTGTTCTCCTTGTGCCTGTAATCAGGCAGATAAAGATCAAACTGCATCATACACAATAAAGATGCCAGTCACGCATGAAGAGCTGCAATTGCAGACTTCTGTGCCTGTGCAGAATTCAGTCTGCACAGAATTTTACTTTTCTAAAATTATCCTGGCGGAGGACTGGCATGCCAGAGGAGGAATGAACGCCACCTTTTATTGTAGCTGCCAGTTACAGTGGCAAAACCCTGGAGATGAAAATATTTGGTGAAGTTGTTTTTTCCATATGAAGCAGAGTGTTTTTTCTTGGGTTACAGTTCCTTGGCTAAGTCAAGCATTTCCTGCAAGGACTGGATATATTCATGCTCAGGCCCTGATCCTGCAATCTGATCTAACTGGAGGACTTACGTCTTGTGCAAAGATGAAAAGCCCTCACAGGATCTCTGCCTAGGTGAAAAGGTCTGCCAGGGTAGAACTGATTGCAGAACTGGAACCAGCAGCTGAAAACCAAAACTGACTCAGGTTGAAAAAAAAACCTTCCAGTCTTCAGAGGACCTTGAAAACCCACTGTGCTCACAGGAAAATAATGTTTCAATGGTTTGTTCCAAGAAACTGTGTTCAGAGTTTTCTGCCTTTTAAGGCTGACTTAATGTTTTTTATTACAATTTTTTCAGTTTTAACTTGGGCAGTATTCCCCAAACTGTAGACAAAGCTGCAATTTGAGCTGATATTTTCCCTCTGCAGAATGGTTTGCAATTTTTCATTGTGTAAGGAGTTGTAGGCAATCCTGAGACGGCTTGCGGAGAATATGATAAATTTGAAAGGCATACTGTACTTAGAGAAAAAAAGATGGAAAAGTTCCTTCACGCTTATTTTCTCCCCCATTTATAATCATTAGGCTTTAAATGCCCCATACATCTCTGTCATTTAGATAAGAGGCATTGATTGCTTAACTGCTGCACAGACATTCCATACACCTGGTTTTAGATGACATTTCAGGGGTAGAAAGAGAAGGAAGTAATGTAAAAAGTGTTCACAGTTTGCAATGTCAAACTTTATTACAGAAAGTCATAAACAACCCCAATTAGTAGTAAGTAGGTTCATAGCCAGGGTTTTAAGCCAGCTCTGGCTTCATTAAATGTTTCCTGAAGTTGAGCAAGGCATTGGGATATATAAACTGAGCCCTGATTTATAATAAAACACAGTAAAGTTTTAGAAAAGCTTTGCTTTTCCTTCTGGTTGATTTCTTGTCAAGGTTCAGCAAAGCCTGAGGAAGGGGTTAAGTAGAGGTCTTGAGGGACTACTTGACATCTGCTACACTTGTGGCTTTTTGATCTTGGTTTTTTTCCTTGCTTTGAGGGATGCCCTACAGTAAAGGCCATGTGTGCCTGTGTGTGTTTCCCAGAGATGGCCAGGGCTGGGAGGTGCACAGTGGCCAGGGGAGCAAAGAAAACAGCTCCTTGATGACAGATCAAATGAAGGCAAAAAAAAAAAGAGAAGGGGGATTACATGCTCTGTAATTCTGATAATGGGAAGGAAAACACCGGGGGTCTCAAGTGTGAAAGCGTTTGTCCAGAGGAATGTAAGCATCACGGATGTTCTGATATTATAAACCAAAACTTCACCCAAGTGCTTGGGACAGCAGTGTTTGCCTGCTTCTCCATGTGCCCTGGGTCTCGTGGCACAATTTCCTTTTCCTGGGCACCACAGGCAGCTGGAGGGAGGCCAGGGGCCCTGCTGTGGCTCTGAGGTCCTGGCAGAGGTCTGGCCACCGTTTGAGATGGGCTGGGAGCTTGGAGCAGGTGTTGGGAGGCCACCCATCTCACAAAGAAAGCGACCAATCTGGCCTCCTGTGCTGGTCATTTTGGATGGTAACATATAAATTCTCTTGAGCTTCTGCCTCTCAGCCTGTGTTTTTTTCCACACCATCTCATCGGCCCCACCAACTTGTGGATTTCTTAGTTAAAAAAATGTCATTTACAAGATGCCAATTCAGCTACTTGGTGGAAGGATATTGTCAGAGGAGCTGCTGCTGGCAGCATGGAGATGTCTGCCTTGGAAGCACCTGTTTTGAAAGCATGGGCACTGAGGTCGCTAAGATCCATGAGGAGTCTTCAGTGAACAGCCTCCTCCAGACATGGCTTCTGGGCACCACAGCAGCTGGCTTTCCCTGGTGGGTCTGTAGGCCCTGAGGTGTTGCCACAGGATGCTGGTGCTGGACAGCCATTGGGCGTCCATGGACAGCCACACCAGGAAGAAAGGGGTACTTTTTCACCACTGAGCCTCTCACATCTCCTTGGGTCACTTTTTCATTCTGTGCAATTCCCTGGGGGAAGAGGAGTGGTAACTTGCTTCCTCAGGCAAGTTTATTGTTTATTGTTTATCGTGTATTGTTTATTGTTTATTGTTTATTGTTTATTGTTTATTGTTTATTGTGGTATTTTTGTGAATGAACAGCCTGTTTAACCCATGGTTTAATCATTTATCTTAAAGGCTTTTTTGTCCTTCTTCTTTCACTTCCACCTCCTTTAGCTGATTGACTTCCATTCTCAAACTATACTTCAGTGATGAACTTGGTCAAGCACTGGCCTCTAGCCTCCACAAACATGGGTGTTTGAAACTGCACTCAGGTTTTAACCCAAAATAATGGCTTTGTCTCCAGGTCACACATTAGGATTTAAATTATAAGGGGCAGTAAGGCCACCTTCAAGTGAGCAGAAGGGTCAGTTTCCTTCTGGTGATGCTACTTCTTCTTTGAAACAGCTGTTTCCCAGGAACAGTGTACCACAGTTTCTTATAACATGGAATTTCCTCAGGCCTCAGTGCCACAGCTGTGATAGTCATGTAAAAGCTGCTGGCTGATGTGCTGGCATCTGGAAGTTGCATGGGGACAAGCTCAAACAAGAAGTCATCTTGCTTTCATGTGCCCTGCTTTCTGCAAAGCTGGGGTCTCCAGTGAGGACTTAAACTAATCTTGCATAGTTTATGAGTGAAAATCCATTTACAATGAGAATGACCCCCACTGACCAAAACTTTAAACAAATGCCCTCAGTTCGGATTTCCTACAGTGGGGATCAAGTTCCATATGTATGATGTAAGCAGGCCTCAATCAAGCCTCTCACCTACAAACAGAATAGAAAAAATTTGCAAAGAAAACCAAAATGACAGCCATATGCACAGGACGTTTTATACGCTATGGTCAGGCTTGCAGACCCCAAGTAGGAGGATCTTCTGATCTGAAGATGCAATTGAAAACAGGTGCCCAACACGCTGCTCATAAAAAAGTATACAGGCAACTTGGGAGCTCTCTGGAGATTCTTTCAACTGCTGAAAATATGGAGACAACTTCCCAACCCCCGATCCTGTGCTTCCCCTCTAATTCCCCTGCTCCCCCTCCTCCCAGAAACTGAGGAAACTGCCAGACTGTGGTGATGCTGTCCCACTTAGTAAAAGAAAATGTGAAAAAGATTAAGGAGGATCCATCAAAATGTCAGCTTGATCTTGAACTGCTGGAAAATAAGGTATTTTTTTGTTTTGTTTTGTTTTGTTTTTTAAATTCATATGTCTGTCACAAAGACCTGGGTGACCTTGTTTTGCAAGTGAAAGCCTTTGACTATGACCCAGGCATGCTTTCTGTGTCCAACTCCTATTTAGCAAACAAACTAAAAGTACTGCCCATGTTTATGGTAAACACCTGATTGGGTTCTACTAAAAAAAAAAAAAAAATTACAGCTGGATAATGCAGGACCAGATTAGGTTTCCTTTTTATTTGTTGTCATTAAATGCTCCCAATCTTTTTGAGCTCTAAGGCTCGTTAAGTAGATGTTTTAAAGTGGTGCAACAGACGACGCAGCTGTATTTCATTTGTAGATAGTTGATGCAATACATGTAATGACCCAACTAGATATGTTGACTCATGAGCTAATTTAGGTGTAGATGTTACAGCACTTGTGCAGCTGGAAATGTTGCCATCACACAAATCAGTTGCAGATTAATGAAGTCAGGTCCCTGTCTGCACTAGGAAGAGATAAAAGGCCACAGTAAAATATAAAAACATGTTCTGAAGAGTTATTGTAAGTTTAAACAGTATTTGAAAATATTTTTCCAACCACAATGCATACTGTAATATGAACCTGGAATCACTTAACTATATAGTGATTTGGCAATTTTATATATAGTAGATTCATAAAGCTGAGAACATGGGTAAGGAGAAAGGAGCATAGCCTAATGTTTAGAAAGTGAGGTTGGGGTGAGCACTTCCACTCTTAATATTTTCTCTGATATCAAGTGATATCAGTAAAACTGTCCAGGTCTTTGTTTCCTGGTGTGGGTTTTGAGGTGATGGTATTTACTAACTACTGCTCCAGGACCTGCTGTCATTTGGTGACATAACCAAATAGAAGGGAGTGCTGGAGCCAGAGGGATCCGGCATTTCTTTTCACCTCTACACTTTACTGGCACCCCATGCCCTATTTATCTCCTCTGTGAAAGAGAAGTAAAAATTTTTATGTATTTTCTGAATACTTTTTGTAATCGGTGGCAGAGGACAAATTAATGTGTAATTCTGAAGTACTATGAGGCTATTCTTACAACTAACATCATAGCAACATTGAAATACTGACTGTGTACCAGTGTGTTACCAAGCATTACCTGGTGAGTCACTTTGTTTATGACTCTGTATGTGTTGCAGTGATCTCGATGTTAGTGATCAGGACTCCTGATGGTAATCAATGGATGGATCAATACATAGTTCCAGGATAAACAGAATAGTAGGACAAGGCTTCTGTGAATTTATGCCTCAAAACTGGTCTGTCTGATGTCTTCTGGAATGTAAACACTGACCAAGGCTTTTCTCTCTTTGAGATGTTCATGGTATGTTTCACCCATGTGGAATCCTTGAAGACAAACCAGGCTTGAGTGCACCCTGTAGCCTCTGCCTCATTGATTTTTCCTGTCTGTTTCATTGTGTCTTTCTGGAAAAATGCATGAAACTTTTGCACTGTATCCTCTGCACATTGGTTAAGACAGGCAAGCAATGATGGAGTATCAGGACTCAGAGGCAGACACAGGCAGATGGACCAACGCATCTACATTTCCTCAGGGAACTGGCTAAAAACTGTTTCCTTTACTTGTTTCTACTGTCTTTGCTGTATTTGCTTTCTGCTTAAAACTGTTTTTCAGTAACCATTTGAAAGGACTAAATTGGAAATAGAAGAGTGTTAGACAACAGTACTAAATATGTGTTGTTATTTTTTAAATAAGCCCATTATAGGAAATAATTAAGAATCTCTCTAAATATTATTTGCCAGGAAACAAAGTCACAGCTTTGAAAGTATCAGTCCAGGGTGAGTATTTCCAGACTGGCAAGAAAATGCTAGCCAGACTGTTTTGTCATTAAATGGAGATATTTGTACGGTTGGTATCTTAGTCAGCAATTTCACAGCAATGGATCTAATGCAACATATCTATGCTTTTAGGGCATCCAATTTCAGTCACTCCTAAAGAATGCCATCACAAGTTTATTATGCAGTTGATAATATTTTCTCTGTGAACAGAGAAAAATGAAACTCTTTTGGATAGAAAGGAAGTACAGGAAGTTAGAATTAGTATTAGAATTCACAGAATGGTATATATGAATGTATATACATAAACGTGAGTTTGGACTGCATTGCTTACTTCATTAATATTGACTTGTGTTTGGGTTACTGGAATGACTGCTGACTGAATATGTGTAGTTAATTGCTGATTGCTGGTAGAATGAGCAGAAAAGCTTACTCAGAGTGTAATACATCATGGAGGTAGTACACCTTGTAGTTAAACAGTTCTATAGTGTAAATGGCCATATATGAGGTATTATTTGAGGAAATCCTGTTTCTTTGACTATCGCCAAATGTGTCTTTATGAGAAGCAACATGTGGAAAGGACAGCAGCAAAAACATCCCATTTCACCCTTAGGATTATTGTGGAATTATTTCTCACAAACCATGGCAGTCCAAAGAAATGAGGCTCTTCCCTGGGTATTCCATCTTACTTTAAGAAGGATACAAGTACAGATTCTTGTTGCTTTATAACCTCCTTTTTCTTCAGTTTTCTTCCTTCTGTTTAATATAAACAACACTTTGACTGAAGTATGTTGCCTAGTTGTTCTTATATTTATTGCTGTCTATATGGCTTGGGAGGGAAAAGCAGCATTTGCTAAAGTTCAGCTGTATTTATTGAGAATGTTTATCTGACCAGCAACATGAAGCACAAGGGTAGAGATTTGAAGGAGCACTCTAGAGAGGCCAAAAGGGTGGATAAAACTTTGAGTCACAGATAGGCAGTAACTGGCCTTAACCTGAAACCATGGTAGGATGAGTGGTGTGTGCAGAATCACATCAGTTCCAGAACATGGAGTTCAACTCTCTGATGCTTCAAAGCAATGGTTTCTATTTCAATGCAAATTTGACAATGATAGATGTTAATCACACTCCTTAACGAAGAAGGAGAGGCATAAAAGTGAGTAGTGTGGCATATGAATCCCATAAAATAGAAGAGAACCACATGCAGTGAATATACTTAACTGCTCAGGAAACCAATCAACACATCTGAAATGTGGCTACATGGTAGCATGCAATGCTTTGCAGTGAAAGCAAGAAGGTCCCAGTTTTACAAAAAATCCCATAGGGAGTTTTTCAACTGCAGGGAAAATAGAGCAGAATCAGTCTCTGAACTGAGATGGCCTTATTGATAGCAAAAGTGTCAAGAAAAGAAAATACTAGTTCTGAAAGGGATTTTTTTTTCATTCACCACTGTTGAGGGAAAAAAATGTTTGCTTTATCCCTGATCCTGAAAAGGTTTCATTTAGTTGCCCAATTTCAGACTTGAGTAGTCTCACTGACTTCGGACAAAGGGTAGTCCTGCTGAGATCAATGGTCGTACTCACATATATAATGTTAAGTACACGCATGCGTCTTTTCAGCACCCAGATCTCAAATGCCTACCAGTGAAATGAATACACCTGGAAATAAATATCGAAGTGCAGAGAGATTTTTATTCCCCAGCCTGAGATGAGTATTCAGGAAATGGACACAATAGCTCATTTGTGATACATTTTATCACTTCTGAAATGTTTAAGTGGTATCACTTGTGGAAAATGCAGGAAGATTACAGTCCAAGGTGTTCGGAAATTACTGCCTATGAGTCTCCCTCTGTCACCAATCACACTATAGTTGGGAAGCTGGGATCATCACAGATTTCCCAAACTTCCTTGTGAGTGGGACTGTAGGTGAAGTTGAACATTTATAGGCTCAGAAATTTGTCCAGGGTTCTCATTTTATTTCAATATGAACTCATGTTACGTCTGTTGAAAATTCTTCTGACAGTCCCATACATGTAATTTATTACATTTCCTATCAAGATGTTTAGCTGAATTAGAAACACTTGTGAAGAAGACCGTCTGCAGCCAGTTAAAAAGCATTTTTGTAGCAGAGGTGAGGGTTGTTGAGGCAACAAAGACGGGCTCATCTTACTTTTATTTCCATGGCTGTTGATCAAGCAATTGCACCATAAACTGTTTACAGCTGTGGCTTTGTTACCGTGACAAAGAACGTGTTTAAGAGTAGACAGAAGTCTATGCTGTGTTAGTTCACAACTACCATGGTGTTTACACACCAAACAGCCCAAAACCTATTTCTGCAACATGCAGGCTTCTTGATGAAGTGGCACTGATTTGTTCTCTCTTCTTCTTCCTTTGTTTTACTGAGCTAGTTACCTGTGTATCTGTCTTATTTTCCAGGCTTAACACCATCAAGACCATGGTGATGATATGCCTATCTCACAGACTTTGATCTAGGCATGTGAGCAGTTCTGTTTAAATAGATGAGACTAACACTAAAGATGCTCATAGATTTTAAGGGTACTGTTATTTACTCAGTGTGGGAATGTACTTGTTCCCCTGTCACACCAAAGGACAGAATTTTAATTGCTAAAATTTGTCTACCTGATCCTTTTTTAAAACCAGATAACCTATGTAGTTACGCAGACCAGAGATTTAGGTCTTTGTTGCAGACCAGAGATTTAGGTCTTTGTTTTTGCATGGTTTCCTTATAGTTCTGTTTGAACTTGTCTTCAGAGATCTGGTCACACAAAACAGTGAGAACTGGATTCCTTGGAAGACCAAATCATTGCCTGCCTTCAGGTTGTCCTTGCCTGGGTACAGAAGCCAGGTGTGGGCACTCACATTGGAAACAGCCTTTTTGCCCCTTCTGTGTTACACGGGTGTGATGTGGGACACAGGCCAATTTCATTTTATGTTTAGCTGTCTAAAACATAGCTTTCTGTTGTAAGTCGGTAGTCCACTTTGCCTTCATGGTTAGTAGATAAGCAGCTCCAGAGACTGCCTGTCTTCAGGTGAGATTTACTGTCCTCTAGAGGTATTTATCTTTCTACTCAAAGAAGAGAGGGAGCTTAAAAGACCTTGTGCCCTCATGTAGGAAGTTTGTATCAACAACAGCCAGCTGAAGTACCTTGTCACACAAAGGAATACAGGCTGTACTCCTCGGAAAAAAAAAAAAACCACAACAAAAAACCAAAAAAGCAACACACAAACCCCCCAAAAAACTCTGTGCACAGACATCTTGGAAGCTGTTAGAAGAAACTGGGAAATTTTGCCCAAATCACCCCAGTACGATGTGGCCATATGGCATTCCCTTACATCACGATGTGCCACCTCGTGGTGGGATGCTCCAACTCTGTTTCCAACAAATGGTTCAGGTTGCAAAAGATCCATGCTTATCTGTGTTAGAACATCGTTGACTTGCACTGCCTCTGCAGACGTCCGGAGCCAGATCTTCTGCAAAAGACAGTCAAACACAATGAGACGGAATAAATGGGCTCCAGGCCAAATCTTTTTGTAACATTAATAATTTCAGTGTTCTTGAAGCTGGTAAGAATTGCTTCAGCCTGGTACTTGACTCATGCTCTGCTGGGTTAATACCTGATAACATTACTTTCAATACCTGCTGGTTTTTCTTGCCTGGGTTTATTCCACCTGCATCATAAAGCCAGCAGTTGGGCTGGGTGGTGATTTTCCAGAACTCAGCTCTTGGAACAACACTATTGCCCAAAATCTCAAAAGTATTTTGAAAATGATGGTATGGCCAGCATAGTAGTCACTGTCTGAGGTGAAGTAAGTTGTCACATCCTTCTGCAGAAGACTCTACTGTTTCTGAGAATTCTGTTCTTGGGTTTCTGCTGTTTTCAAAGTTTATTTCAAAATTCATTTTCAGATTAAAAACATCACACTTCAACTCATAAAAGCCTTTTTTTCAGAGAGGTAATCTGGTTTACATTGTTTAGATAGCCATATGTACCTAATCGTTGATATCAGATGTGTTACACTAATTATGTAGGAGAGAAACTTGATGCTTCTAAGTTTTTTCTACATTAGGTATTAACATATTAAACTGGAGAGAGGAAATACATTTTTGGTGAACCAAAATAAGAATGTAATTGGCTAAAAAACCCTCTCAGGATCCCTAATTAGTACCCCTTAGATTAAAAAAAAAAAAGCCTGCAGATAAAGGTAGAGGAAAGATAGTATGAGATGAAGATATCATAGGAACCTTACACTAATCAAAATCTTCTGTGACTGTCTTATTAAGATACTTGCTTTAAGAACAAAACATATGGTAGAAGCCTCAAGGAGATAGGCCCTTCAACTTACCACCAGCAGAAGTGTGAAATGCTCCCAGTTCCTTCAAGGATTTAAGTAATGCTTGCTTAGGGTGTTTCATTCACTTGCAAACATGGTGATTTGTGAAGCACAACTAATGTGTCCCTGGAAAGTTCCAGCATGAAATAAGACTAGGTGTGAAAGATTGTCAGGGTCCAAAGAGATATGATTTACCGGGAAGCACTCTCTGAAAATGTGAGGATGAGTGTTACTAACTTAATCCATATGATATCTTCTCCTCCCTAATGTATGGTTGAATGTAGGGCAGAAATGCATGAAGCAGACATTAGTCATTGTCTACAGGTGATATTTCTTCCATGAACTTATCAGCTAGGGTTGCCATGCTGTGTTTAAACATTTGTACAATAGATTAGTGTGCAAAGATGAAAAGTAGAGTTAGCCTACATTTACTTGCAGATTTACACATGCTTGGAAAATGTAAAAACTCACTTGTTATATTACAAATGTAGCTCTGCAGTCTTAATATAGCAACAGAAACAACTGAAGGCTAGGTGTCCAGCCAGATGTGAAGGGGTAGGCAGGTAGCTTTCTGACACTGATTTTGTTATATGAATGAGTAGATGCATGATATGGTTTTCTGTTGGTCACATTTGTTAGAAGCCTGAGGATTTCCAAAAGCAAGATGCAGTTTGCTCTGATTTTGCTTGGATGGTCCTAGATTTTCTGCTATCAGCACACAAAAAATGACACATATAACACTTATAATTTAATGTAGTATTAAGCTGTACAAGATACATTTGTGTAAGCACAGAATTAAAAAAATACATTCTCCATTCAGTGTACAGTCTTGGGAGACAGGTAGAACTGGGAAGAGCTTTGGAACCATCCAATTAATTCCACTCACAGGGCACAGGATCACCTTGAAGGTAAACTACAAGCCCTAATCTTGGTAGTGAAAAACATACAAGATATTAGTTCACGGGACATCCGAAAGAATATATTCAGGTCTTCTGGGATATAGTATGGGATGTTCTAGGAATGCTTCTAGCTTGTAAGGTTGCCAGTAGACCTTGGACAGAAGTACATGAAACAGGGATAGTGAAGAGCAAGAGGGAGTCTTAGCTTTTCTGCCTAAGCCCTTGTCTGCTCCCTGCTATAATTTGTCCATCTGACAGGAAGAAAGATCACTGCGGAGCAAGTCTGACATGATCCTGTAAAGGTAGGTGTGGTCAGAGAAGATGGGCAAGGATCAGCCATTTACTACCCTGACCCACTGCCCCTGTGATGAGACACGTGAAACGCTACCACTCTGCATCTGAGTGAAATGTGCTTCTCTCAGCTGTCACTCCAGCTAATGTAGCTTACCCAAAGTGAAGGCACAAACCAGTTCCTCCCAAGAAACACAGGTAGGTACAAGGAAATCTTTATGGAAAGTGTAGAATGATGTGTTCCTGTGTTCTAGCTAATACAAAAAGCTTGAATCCCAAAGAAAGCCTCAAAATGAGTCACAAATGTGATAGACGAAAAGCTCCTGGTTATGACAAGTCAATGTCTTATATAGTTTTTAAACTTTAAGTGAGTTTTGACTGGAGTAAATGAACTTCCTTTTAAAGTGCAAACTACAAGCATTTCGAAGGAAAGCTGATTTCTATTAGTACTCTTCTTCCGATGATCTGCAAAAGTCAGAGTCACTGCAGAGTTCTTAAAAACAGCAAAACCAAACTCAAACACCTACAGCATGTCAAATCCTAGACCTTGCTGGTGCCTCCTTGCCTGGTATTGGATATCTTTCTGATCCAAGAGTGTAAAGACTTTCTGCGGACAGTAGAATAGCACCTTGCCAGCCCTGTTTTCCTCTGCCCTCTGTGTGCTGTTTTCTTTCGTATTGTAATTTACTGCATCACAGATCTCAGTGCAAAGGACAGTGTCTGTATGTCTGTATGGAATCAGCTATATTTAGGGATATGTCATGCTGATACTATTTTTTTTGCTGTCTGTTCAGTGAAATAGGAATAGGTATGGCATCTGCTTCCTCATCCACTGATGTTTCCTCGTTTTATGTAGCTGGAATAATTTCACCCAAAGTGATGAACTGAACTGCTACATTGAGTCAAGCTGTACCCATGACACATTTTACAGTTTTGTGATTCAGTCTGGGCACTTGGATTGTGGTAAAATGTGAGGGCAAAGATGTAATATTTTCATTGTAGAAGACAAAACATCAGAACTTAATGTAATATTAATAATATATTGAAAAGGGAGAATGAAGGTTATATCTTGTCAGTTTACCTTATGATTTACCTTGAAAGTAACACATCTTTAAAAATTCTCTGCTTTAAAGAGCTGTAACAGGTCTGTGACTAGTGGAGTCCCTCAGGGGTCGGTACTGGGACCGGTACTGTTCAATATTTTCATCAACGACCTGGATGAGGGAACAGAGTGTGCCCTCAGCAAGTTTGCTGATGACACTAAACTGGGAGGAGTGGCTGACACACCAGAAGGCTGTGCTGCCATTCAGCAGGACCTGGACAGGCTGGAGAGTTGGGCAGGGAGAAACTTGATGAAATTCAACAAGGGCAAGTGTAGAGTCTTGCATCTGGGGAAGAACAACCCTGTGTGCCAGTATAGGTTGGGGGCTGACCTGCTGGAGAGCAGTGTAGGAGAAAGGGACCTGGGGGTTCTGGTGGACAGGAGGATGACCATGAGCCAGCAATGTGCCCTTGTGGCCGAGAAGGCCAATGGCATTCTGGGGTGCATTAGAAAGGGTGTGGTTAGTAGGTCAAGAGAGGTTCTCCTGCCCCTCTATTCTGCCTTGGTGAGGCCGCATCTGGAGTATTGTGTCCAGTTCTGGGCCCCTCAGTTCAAGAAGGACAGGGAACTGCTTGAAAGATTCCAGCACAGAGCCACAAAAATGATTAAGTGAATGGAACATCTCCCTTATGAGGAAAGGCTGAGGGAGCTGGGCCTCTTTAGCTTGGAGAAGAGGAGACTGAGGGGCGACCTCATCAAAGTTTACAAATATGTTAAGGGGGAGTGTCAGGATGATGGAGCCAGGCTTTTTTCAGTGACGTCCAGTGATAGGACAAGGGGCAATGGGTGCAAACTGGAGCATAGGAGGTTCCGTGTAAATATCAGAAAAAACTTCTTTACTGTGAGAGTGACAGAGCACTGGAACAGGCTGCCCAGAGAGGTTGTGGAGTCTCCTTCACTGGAGACATTCAAAACCTGCCTGGACAAGTTCCTGTGTGATGTACTCTAGGTGACCCTGCCTGGCAGGGGGGTTGGACTAGATGATCTTTCGAGGTCCCTTCCAACCCCTAGGATTCTGTGATTCTGTGATTCTGTAACACTAAATACACCATTTCTCTGGGGTAATCACAGGTTGTCTACCTTCCAACATGGCACAGAAAACACACTGAAAATAATAGCAAATATTTTCTAAAAACAATAAGCTGTAAAGCACTTCTATTCCTCTTCTTTACTATGTCTTGTGTTAGTGAGCTCTTCAGTGTAATTCTGTGCTGGCTGAAAAAATACTTTATTTTGTTTGCTTTAAACCCGGTAGCTTGGTCCTGTGCTCTGCAAAAACCCCCAGTGAATAATTGTTCCCCATTAATTTCTTCAAACCATTCATGATATTTATTATTGGACCTGGGCCATCTTCTCCCTTCAGAGTTCTCTGCTTTCCACCACGGAGTCTGAGCATATTTACTTTTTCCTCATATGGGAGCTGTCCCATGTCTTTGATCATATGTGCTGGTGTTTTCAGGTTCTACATCTTGAGGCACAAACAGCCATTCAAACAAAAGGACATCTTCCATGAGGGGCTTCTCTTCTCTACTGCAGCAGGTGAATAGCGTCAAGTCACAACAAACTGCTAATAGGTTCCACCTTGTCTCTGACTGAGCACTGATGGGTTTCGATTTCCTCCCATCTACATGTTGGACCAAACGAACAGTGTTTCTTGTGTGTGGTTAGTGTTTAAGGCCTCATTGTGTACATGGCCTTGAAAGACATATTTTTATAGGTAAGCACCTCATAAAATATTTTTCTGAAGACATTTTTCAAGAGAGACTTTGAAAAAACATAAGAAGACGGGAAAGAAGGCGGCGGGGAAAGCACAACATGTGCTTTTCAGCTGCCACAAAGCCCTGCAGCAGCAGCCTTCATGTGGGAGATGACACTTTGCACATTACTACAGGGAATTAAAAGATTTATACTCCACACTCCATATATATGACTCTCTACGGCATCATTTTGAAAGGGTGATTATTGGTTTGACAACAGGGAATATTTTATATTAAATGCTGAAAGTTTGCTATGTACATAGCAATAATCACCTGATGCTGCTTTCTCCTTCTGCATGGCTTTTAATAATAAATAATCATAATAATGATAGTTAGGTTCTCCAAAATTATCCCATTTGTTTTCCAAGAACCCCAGGGGTTGGTATTTATCACTTGATGTGAATGCTCCCTGCTCCTCTCCCTCCACTTACAAATGCATATAAAAGAAGTGCAGACATGTGGGAAGTGCCTTACTTAATTTGATAGCTGCTCTGTTTATTATTTTCTTGCTGCGTCGTGGTAATTGCAGTTCAGTTGTTGAGCACTTATTACACCAGAAGCTGCTTCTCCCTGAGATCTCATATTCTACCCCAAAGGTCCAATGTGTTCAAAAGCAGTGCACTTACTGTGGAAAAGATACAAGCAACTCCTCTTAAGTTCTTGTATAAGTCAAGAGTTGAAGAACCCATTGAGCTTAGACAGAACCAGTTTGTAAATATGTTCTTTATACCTGTGTTTACACAACAGTTTGGGCTCATTAGGTCTTTCTGCACTTGAAAAGTGGGAGGAAGGGGAGAAGGATGACCACAAAAGGCCAGACAAGGACTTACTACAGTGCAAAAGAAAGGTCTATGTTTTTGGAGGTATTACAGCATAGCACCTGTGAAGTGCAGTCTTTGTCCATGTCTGTTTTCTGCAAAAAGTTGAATTACTCCATTAATTTGAGTTATACACAATAGAATAGTTTCTCCTCTTGCACTCCTCTCCCCATTCTGTTAGCCTTATGGATGAATGGGCTGATTTGGGATAAAAAAAGGACTGGGGTCGACTAGAGATGATTTGTAAATTAATGGTTTCAGTAGTCATTTTTACTGAACTTCTGCACTTTCTGGTTTGTTTTTTTTTTTTTTTCTTTCATCTTCTTGTTCAAAAAGAAGAAGTAAGCAGCTCTGAAATGCTACCTGAAAGACAAAGTGCAGAAGTACATATAAGCAATTATCTAAGCTTGCCAGAAACCAATAATAGTAGATGAAAACCTGTTCAGTTTCCTGCAGCCACTTCTATAAAAGACCTGGTTGGTAAGGCCCAGACTTACAGAAGAAATTACATGTATCACAGCTGAGACCAGATTTTCACTGAGTGGTGTTCTGGGTGTGTAAAACTCTGGCTGCTGTAGCTGCCCTGGCCTCCCCCATCCATACAGCCTGCAGTAAGTCTTCTTTCATGACCCCAGCAGACAGAGAGCAATGGGAAATCTTTTGACTTGCTTTCTCCCCATCCCATGCTCTGTTTATTCTAGTTCTTACAGGTTTTTTGCCTTGCCTTGAGCTAGCTTAGCTCATCTGAAGAAGACTGGCCTCACCTGACAGCAGCTGTCAAAGCATTTTTCTTCTCCCTGCTTTCTTCAGCAAAAATAATCTAGACAGTAAATCACTGGCTCGTCTTGCTCAAAACCCAGAGACAGCTTTTCTGGAAGCTCAGTGGGACAAGCATGAAGTACAAGTGAGTTATGACCTGTTACTAGGAATTTCCTCAGGTCAACAATGAATATTAGGAAAAGAAATAATTATATCACCAAATCTGAAGTACCATTTACTGTGTACCAGATGCAAATACAATTAAACGCAAGCTCTTCTTTCCCACCTCCCTTTCCTTCTATGTACTTTTCTGTCCTTGGATATTTTTTCATTATGTGTATTTCCTTTCTAATTTTCTGCTTTTTCTTCTGGGATCTCTATTTTTTCATGCTTTTTGCAGTTTTCTCTGTATCTGTGCCTTTCTTGTAAAGTTACTCCTCTCTCCTCTTTTACAATCCCTTCAATCTTTTGTCCTACATTTGAGAGTTCCCACCACTAACATGGTCCTCTTGCTTCCTGGCAGGTATGTTCTGTGCCTCCAGGGATGAGGAGTCTTTTGGTGCAGCTGTTCTTGATTTTGCTCTGCCAAATCAGCTGGGTGGTGTTGGCATCAATCTGTAGTTTGGCTGCAGGAGGTTTCTTTTGCCGACCAGATTTGAGGAGGGAGCTAATGACCCAAGCAGTAGGGACAACTCTAGTTCAGGCCACAGAAGTCCTGTGGTCTTCCAGGTTTTGTTAATTATGACATGATCCCATAGGCAAAACTGACCCTGGGTATAGATGCCAGCAGCTTTCTTCGTACAAGACATTACACACTTGGCTGGCCAGCTAGAGAGTGAGTTATGAGCAGTGCTGGCCACAGCAAGTGCTTTTCAGGGCAAGTTGCTGAACACAGCAGTCTCAGCAGATCATCTTGGATATATGCTGACATTGCTGAGTTCAGATGATCCAGGAGTCAGTGCTGTCTGAGCCTCTTTACATCAGGCTATAACCCAACAACACATACTTGGAATCAAGTGTTCTCCTGCTGACTAATTTATGTAGCAACATGAAGGTAACGGAGAGAAATTTTCTTTTTTCCAGCTGGATCAGAGGTAACCATTCTCAGAAATAGCAATGAATCTCCTCAGCTGTATGCATGTGTCCTTCCAGACTACTGAGTTGGTTTAATATTTTGTTCCTTGAAAGAAGAAAGCAGCTGGAATAGAAACCTTTAACTGACACCAAAGCACCTTGAATCTCAGACAGCTTCACTTTAAACTCAAGATCACAGTAACAACTGTTGCCCCACTCCCGTAACAGTGACTCTCCTGCATCTATGAAAATGTGCCGTGTCATGCAGACAAAAATGAACTTTACAAATAGGCATTTTTTTTTGCCTTAAATTCTGGGCGATTCACAAAAATTATGAAGCAGAACCTTCCATGAATGGAGGTGCCTCTGAATATAAAGTCTCATTTACGTTTCTCTTCATTAAAGTGATGCTGTTGCTTTTGATGCCATCACCAATAGCACAGACATGGTTTTCCAAGAAGAGGATCATAACAGAAAAGACCTGCAGATCAGCTGCTGATTAGCAAGTAGTGATACTTTGATCTGGTCCCATCTCATAGCTATGTTAAAGCCAGGTGAGAAGGAAGTAATTTACAGGAAGGAACGTACTTTTCCCCTTTGTAGTCAGACCACTTGCAGTTTCTCTGTCATGACAACAGTCTTTCCAATGAAAATCACCGTTTGCAATGCAAACCCATGGATTTTGGCCTGTGTGGCAGAGCTGGAGTATGTGCTCTTGGTGAGGACTTATCCACAACAACCCTGAGCTTTGCAGAATATGCCCACTGAACTTAAAACTCACATATTTGTTGATCTGACTCTCTAGGAGGGGATGAATGCTGCCGTGACTTGCATTCCCAGCAGCCAAGTTGATTTTATTTGCACTGAGACATGTCCAAATAAAGAATGGATGCTGGGCTAAAATCATAATTGCCTATTTAAGAGAAGTTTCACACTGGAAGTAATTTGAAAGCGTTTCCTGAGTAGACCCAAGTGCAGCCACTCAATGCTCAATGTCCTGTGTTCCTGCTCCAGCAGAAGACACCACAAGCACTCCTTACACAAGTTCACATTATGCCAAGAGCAAGTAGCAAAGACTGAATTCAATTCTTGGCTAGTAAAAAGAGAAGGGATTCCCAATGGTTAGCCATATTTTCTGAATTGACAGGTTCACTCTGATCACGAACAGTTCCATAACATCTTTTAAGATCAAAGTTTTTGCTTCTGTTGGAGAAAGGGGTATTGAACCTCACATGATCTGTTGTTAGGCTAGAGTCTATCACGTGTTAGCTCCTTCGTTTTAACCAGATTATGCTGTGGGAAGGAAGTTGCATTTGAGTGTATTTGGATGGGGTTTTTTCTACTTTTAAACCCTGCTCTGGCTGTAGCACAGTAGCCTCATTTATAATATGTGTATTCTGGCTCATTTGTACTTATACTTTGAGTGAAGTTTTGCCTTTTGCAAATTGGAGGCTCAGATTAATGTAATTTAGAAGGTTTTGGTTTTTTCTTTTTTTTTTTTTCCCCTCCCTGATGTTTTAACTTTTTTCATTTAAAAACCCCACATTTTGGCATTTAACCATATTTCTTTTGTAAACCTTTAGAGCAGCAGCTGTGCTTACTACCAGCATGACATGATACAAAAACATATTGTTCCTTAAAAAAAGAGAGGAAGATTGAAAAGGGGTGAGAAGGAAAGAGAGAGGCCAGGACCTCTTCTCTCTGGTCAGGCACAGACCATCCTAGGACTCCTTCTGAGCCCTGTGGGGGGCTGGCAGGAAAGAATTTGTAACCGCAGGGACATGTTATCCAGAACCAAGGGTTTAACCTAATTGTAAGCAGATTTTGCCCGCCTTTTTTTGATGAATGATGGCCTACTGGCATGTGACCTGGCTTGGCAATTTCCCTTCAGTGTCCAGGCTGCCATAAGGAGATACGTAATGTCTAGAGTGATAGGAAACTCTTTAGTGCAGATGGTACAGAGCTGCCTCATAAAATGACTCACTGTGAATCCTCACAGAAATCTCAGCTATAAAAATGATAATGGAAAAAGCACAAGAAAATGCAAATTGTCTTAAGAACAACTTGTTCCATCTCATGTCTTTCATTTTAGATCCAAAAAAATGTATTCTACAACCAAACCAACAACTTCTTCCCCTTTATTGTTTTTATTTGGCCAAGCAAAATCAATAGGACAAGGTACTGGAATTGTGGAAGTGGAGTGAGCTCTTGGAGAAGGCAAAATGACAGCTTGCAATATTTTGGCTACTCCTTGGGGAACAGAACTGACTTCTTGGGAAACGCTAAATGCACACTAGCTCTTCTCTCCCTTTTCTACTCCCTTGGTCCCTCCAATAGTAGAAGGAAACATTTAATTAGTAAAAATGGTACCTGTGGTACCCAATAGAACCACTATTGGAACCTGTGGTTCCCAATAGAACCACTGAGAATTAGTTTAGAGATAGATTCTGGACCCCTGTGGGTGGAATTTTTTTAGGTAATTCCTGAAGTGATTAAGAGCATATATTTTAGCAGATAGTATGCCATTGAAGTCACTTCCCAAATTCTTTCCTGCCTTCCTTTGTATTCTCACACATTTTTGTGTGCTTTTCTTTATAATTTGTTGAGCTTTTTGCAGTGTTTGTCCTTTACTTAATGCAACATTTCTGCAGCATTCCAGATTACCTGTTACTTTTATTGAATATACTGTGTTCAGTAGGGACAGGCAGTAACACGAGACCATGAGTAATACAAGAGTCTGGGAAGACAGGAGTGTTGTATGTGGTTTTACTCTTTCTCCTCTTTGCACATTGGGAAATTATACCAGAACTCTAAGTAAGAACATATGAACCATTTTGAAAGACAAAGTGCTATCTGCTTGCAGGTGACGTGCTAACGTGATGGTGATACAGGGCACTTTGTATTCTTACACCATAGTTGTTATGTCAGCATTCTAATGTGGGTTATAGCAGCAAATCCTCCAATTTCCCCCACTTGCCTCACTTAGGTTGCATTTGCAGAGCAGTTCCTGTGAGAACAAACCGTATTTTTCTGTAAGAAATTGAAGATCAGCTCCATGAACTGCAGCAAGCTCTCTCCCATTCCTTGTGGGGGAAGCAGGGTCAGAACAAATATCTGGTCCTCTGGGCATGTGTGAACCATGCAAGTACTTGGAACATTTTGTCTAGGGAATGACAACAAATCTAGTCCAAACCAGAATTGCATAGAGCATAGGTGGAGGAGCTTCAACAGAAATTACTGTTGTAACAGATATACACACCTACTGCACTGCTTCCCTTGTTCCTCCTCACCTCACTTACCCTCTCTTGGCTGTCTTCATGCAAGACCATTTAGCACCACAGAGGTATAATTTAGCTGTTTTTCAAGGACCATTGTAAACAGTGGTCTTGCTCTTCCCACCAGCAAAATTACACTGCAAACACTGTAGATGCTAACCCCAAGACAAAGAAGTTATCTCCTCAAAGCAAAGAATAATTTGGAAGACGCTTCAAGTAATCTTTCTCCACCTATATTTTCTGTGACTTTCTAGCTATGCACACATCCTTCTAAACCAACCTGATCTTCCCAGACACTTCATTCTGGGCTTCTAATGCCAGAGCCTCTGTGGAGAGCTTCCTGTAGAGATATCTCCAACTGGCCATTTGGAAAGGCACTGCCTTCACCCAGTGCAGATAGACAGAAATGGAGAGGAAGAACCAGTACCTGGGACTTTTCTTGACTGCCGATGGCACTGACCTCTTTGCTTAACCTTTGATACATTAATTGAATTTCCTCCAGTTCAAGTGTTCTTTTGGCCACAAGTATTTTGTTGGGATTAGACTGCAAAAAGGCTGACCTCTTCGCTCAGTGAGACTGTTACTGTGGTACACAGTGACAGGTTTTGGACTGAGCTCCACTTGACTTCAGTAAAGACCACAGGGCAGGGGCAGGTAATTTTTGGAAGAGGGAACCCAAACAGTAATCTATAAGAAACAGGGTAATTTACAAAGGGCTGTAACAGCAGGAATTCAAACGGATTTCTCTCTCAGTGGTAATACTATGCTCACTTTTTCAACCCTCTGGAGCAATACTTGCCTAATGCATCCATACTTAGACTTCATATTGACTTTCAAAGCAGTGTTCTGTGCAGACTAAGGTGACTCTCCTAATAGTGCAGAACAGTTGCAGAGGAATTCACACAGACAGTAAAGAATTTCTGTTTTGAAGGTGTAGATTTTTTGATGACACAGGACCCATTTCTGCCTGTCTAGGACTTAAAATTCAACATTTCTCCCTTAATTTTTTTTTTTAATCTCCTCCAAGTTTCAGACTGAGTCTTTTCATAGTCACACTATATTAGCTATCAATTATTTGTAAAGAGGAAATTAATTCTGTTCTTACATTTGATATGCAATGCATGTGCTACTCTGCATTTGCACCACACTGCATAACACTTTATATACAGGCTATAAAAGGTTGACCCGTGGTGATTATGGGGAGTAAAATGGGAAACACAATCCTGAATCTTTCTCTGCCATACCATAAAATAAAATATTTTTTGTCTGTATAAACAATTTAATTTTAGAACCAAGCCCTAGGAATGTAGACCTGTGATAAAAATATGTAATTCAATTTGAAGCTGAATACTTGGTAATAAAAATACTCCCAGGAATAATATTTAAATAAGTATTACATTCTTCCATACTTTAGTTGCTTGCTTTTTTCTGGGAAAATAAAGACACTTGTACATTTAATTTACTACATGAGAAGTGATCACTGATGAGATTTCCTAAGTATTTCTTTATACACACAGATCTACTTGCACAATTTAAAATGGTCATAAGGTTATTTGTGATTCTGTTTCAGATTTTTTTAACTCCAAGATTACCAACAGGGGGTGTGAGATCTTAACTAGATTTGTTAATTAGCTGACAGTTCTGGTCAGTGTTCAAAACTCGTTCATATATATGGCTTTTTATGACATCAGAATACCTTGGCAGTAGGAAGTCTGTAATTGAATTATGCAATAGACTCTTTATGCTGTGCCTTGTAAACATATTAGTTTTTTTGAATACTCTGCATACCAATGAACACTTTGTGTTCCATCCTTCTCCTGATGCTGCTTAAAGCTATGATCCTAAAAGAATTTTATGGAAGAAAATGTCCTTTTTTTCCCTCTTCAAGGAGGGAACCGACATATCCAGAAAAAAAAGCTTTTTCTTTTTTCTTTCTTTTTTTTTTTTTTTTTTTTTTCTACAGAAATAACTCATAAGCTGTATTTTGCTGGGTAGACAAAAATCACTGAACAAATTACAGTGAATTTCCTGCATTGCAATCCTACAAACCATCTAACAAAATCAGTGCAAGTAATGGTGCAGTGCTGTGCTCTTTGTTGTGCTTAATTTCAAGTCCAGACTTTGTCTCACTAGGCAGGGATGCAAGCTGCAAAATTTGGATTCAGGTTTTTTCATGAGCATTTTGAGAGTTCAAAAGTGTGTTTAACTAAGTTGGTTTTTTTCTTCTCCCAGGCTGTTACACGGAGAGGCTCCTGCTGTGAAGCTTGGATCAAATTTGAAGTTCTGGTTCAGTTCTACTTTTGTTTCTAATGTACTAAAAGTTCACAGCGTTCACAGGCTGCCATAAACCCCCTCTGCTAAACATGCACACAGTTAAAACATGAAGAAGACTTGGCTCAAATCGAGCGTCGCCTAATGGAAGCCAGCAGAACTGTGGGCTGGAACAAAACCCTAGCTGCAGTATTTGACCACAGCGAACACCTGGACTTGCTGGAAATGGCAAAATAAATGGCATTTTCATAAGAACCATGTCTGAGGATTGCTGATGCACTCAGAGTCCTAGCTCAGTCAGGAACAGTTCCTCTGAAATGCTCTGTTGCTCCAGGAGAGGCTGTCTCAGGCACTGCTCAGCTTTTGAAAGAAATCGTGTTTCTGGCCATATTGCTTATGAAGCAATGGTACTTTTATAGCTGGAAACAAGGCTTGCTCTTGAATTATCAATAAAATATGGCTAGCTTTTCCATTTGCTTTGTGTGCTCCGTTTGCTGGAGTCAGGAGGGGTTGTTTGCCACAGCTGCTCCACAACACAGCTCAAGCGCCTTTTCCATCTGAACTCCTTGGGACTGTTCCACAGAAGCATCCAAGCCCTATTTTGCAAGCAGCTTCTTCCCATTTATCCCCTTTAACACCTTCATTCCAGCACCTTCCTTTCGCACATGAGGAGCTGAGAGCAGGAAAAAATAAATGAGATACCAAATGTTTTTTGGGAAAGTTTGTGGTCCGTCTGTGAGTCCTCTCCCTCATGGGCTGCTGATTTTTTGGAAGCTGTGATGCCTTTAACAATGATGGTGTAAACAGATGTGTACCACAAGTAGACCACGACTAGTTTATTTTGATTCCTTGGGAGAAGCTGTGCTGTACACCATACTTTCCAGGACTTCCTTCCTTATTTGTGTTGTGCTGATAAGGCAATGCATGGGCTAACCTTAATGCACCACACCAAAAAAGCCTTTATGTGCCAGCTATTGGAAGCTGCCTTATGGGAGATTGTGCGGAGAAAAGTCAGAAAGAAAATATAATTTTTTTCCCTGCCATGCCATAAAATCAACTATTTTTTTGTCTGTATAAACAATTTCATTTTAGTACGAAGCCCTGGGAATGTAGGCCTGTGATGAAAATATATAATTCAATCTGAAGCTGAACACTTGGTGATAAAAGTATTCCCAGGAATAATATTTAAAGAAGGATTACATTCTTCTATACTTTAGTTGCTTTCTTCCTCTGGCATAATAAATTAAGGCTCTGTGTACATTCCACCCCAAACACCTCAGCTGATACTCGATGAACTTCACTTGAGATTTTTGTACATACTTCTAAAATGGCTACCACATTATTTGCCTTTACATAAAATAAATGCAATGCTTTAAGATTTGTAGCCCCCTCTGTCACGCAGGATCCAGAAGATTGTGAGCTTTGACAGGGTTGTAGGTCCAAACTAATTCAGGAGACAGCTGTTGACAACTGTGAAGTCTATTTCATCTGACTAGCAAAGCTTAAAAATATCATTGATTTCCTTTGTGGAAATAAGAAAAGAATCTCACCCATGCCATAAATACTTTTAAACCACTAAGATTCATGTGAACGACAGTTGGAGGTGATTATGTCTGAACTGTGCCTGGTTAAGGAGACTACTGAGGGTATCAATAGCCCGTGCATTCTGCAGGTCATTTGGTGGGAGGAATGGAAAGGACTCTGCATTTGCCAGCACCATACATCAGTGACCCTCTGGCATGGTGGTGGACATGGAAAAAGGATCTTGACCACTCACCTTTGTGATCCCAGGGTCCACCTGCACTCATCCACCACCCAGTAGGAGAAAAGTGCCTCAGAGCTGTGGCAGCTCCAGCAAACAAGAGCAACCCAGAGCTCCTCCAGTCTCTGCAGAGGACCTGGCTTGGAGCCCAAGTGCCTCCAGTACAGGGTGAGCCTGGGGGCAGCTGCACCCAAGGCATCTTGGCAGGGGCTGAAAAGCTGGGCAAACATACCCCACCAAATCCCTCCATGAAGTAACCTTGCACATGATTATACACCTACCAAGGGCTTATGGAAAAGTCATTCTGAGCTGTCTCTCTCTTCTGCCTCCTTACTGTGAGGACAAGAAAAGTAACACTAAGAACTCGATATGCTCACTTTTAGTAAAAGGCATGTTTTTACACTACTACCAGAATGCTAAACTGCGACCCTTCAGATATTTGGAGCTTCCTGGCATGGAGTTTTTTTTGCCATAAAATTTACTCATCCCAAAGCTTAAGTGAATCTCTGGGATTGTGAAGTTGTAACTGTAGTGAACATGACTTAATGAGGGGAAAAAGTGTTTGTCAGTGTCATTTCAGCTCTAAATGGTGTAATCTCTAGTTCTCTGAGATACTATATTCTTTTTGGTCTCAAAACAGACCTGGTAATATCACAGAATCACAGAATCCTAGGGGTTGGAAGGGACCTTGAAAGATCATCTTGTCCAACCCCCCTGCCAGGCAGGGTCACCTACAGTATATCACACGGGAACTTGTCCAGGCGGACAAGAACTATCAAAGAATTATCAAGAATATAAAAGAATTTCAGTGGACTCTTCCAGTTATAAAAAAAATTAAGTTTCATACATGATGACTCAAAAGGCTTTCGAAAATATGGTAGAATGACCTTCAAAGACAGTGTCAGTCTCAATAAACACTCATCACAGCTGCAATACCAACCCACTTTCCTGGGATCCTGAGGTACTGCAAAAGCTTTCAAGAGTGGGAGGTATTTGCTTTTCAGCCTAGCTTGAATTATTTCTATATTAGGTTTTATTGGATCTATATGTGGCTATTTTATGGCTCTTTAATGTTTATGATGTATTTATTATCATTCCTACATTTTCGCTGCAGCTCTACTGAAGATTGTGAAGCTATTTGTTATTGTACCTTTAATTTACAGCCTTTCCATATTTTTGATTTGAAGAGTTCTGTAGTGTGACTGATGTTAATTAAGTCTCTCCATGTCCATCTGAATTCATAGTCCCATATAAAATGCATTTTAAGTATGGGTAAACTAAGTCTAGGAGCTTTCTGGGCAACAAAGCAAGTTTATGACAGGGCCTGGGAAGGAACCTGCAGATGGGAGATCACTGTTGCCACTGGCAAACTGTAAATTATTTTGCTAAGCAGATCAAAAGCCTTGCTTCATTGCTCAAACCATTGCCACTCAAAATTAGAGGAGTAATAGTAAAACCCAGGCAGTTTCCTGTTGAGGAGTGTTGGCAGGCAGCCAAGGGAGATGGAGTTTAGTTCGGCCCCAGAAGCAAGTTCAGACCCAGCCTAAGTAACAAGGCAGCACTGGAGTCATACCAGGGAGGAGTGTGTGTGCTGTGCCCAGCACCTGTGGTAGTCCCTTGGCTGCCCCGTATATCTCAGCATAGGCTTGGCATCCATACTTGCTCATGTAAAGCTAACTATGCCATGAGTCGTGCCCTGGAGAATGCCCCTGGCTGGATTCCTTCAATATGCTTGTCACTTGCCATCTTCCTTTCTGTTCACCAACTCTGACCTCCACTGGGGCTCCTGTTGTCCTCTAATTTCAGTTAAAATATTTTTGCTCCTTTCCTTCTCTCCTGCTAATTTTCTATCTCCTTTTAACAGAAATAACTTGCACTAAGACCACAGGATCACAGGAAAACCCAGATGGCAACATACCTCAGAGGTCATCTAGTTAAACCTCTGCTTACAGTCTTCTCAAGTCTCTTGTGTTTAATTAATAATGGTAAACCATGAATCAGTTTGCAGGTGCTGAAATAACACGGTACTTAAAAAACACTGAAGAAGCAATGGTGACCTCATCTTGCTTCCACACCAAAACAGTTTGCTTAAGCTCACATTTAAATGATTGATTCATTGTTTGTTTTGTTTGTTTGTTTGTTTGTTTGTTTGTTTGCCAGTGTTTGGGAATAAGTTTGGTCAGATCTTATTTATTGCATCCTGTGAAAGTTCTGCACCAACCTGTTCTCAGCCTTTAGGACCCTTTGTGATCTGGATCTCAAACTCACAAAGACTTGCTTTCCTCCAGGCAGCTCTGTGGACACTATGCCTGATGGTAACAGGGGGATTTGCTGGTTTTCAGTGGCCCATCCGTAGGAACTGGGAAAACTGGTCGATGCCCTGAGCAATATGCAAAGCCTGAATCTGCCGGGATGAAGGGAGAACACTTTCCTAACATAGCTGTACTGTTTCCAGGGTGGCCGCCTTCTCAGGGGACTCTGGACACTCCACTGTGTTTGATAGAAGGACCATTTTTCCTCTTCCTTTCCTGTCCTTGATTTTCTAGGGTGATGTTCTCCTACATTAAAGAGCTGCTTGCTTTCTGCCGTGGTTATGCTACACAGATGAGTGATTCTCTGCTCCGTCTGTAGGTCACAATGTCACATACCTGGTGCCTAGATGCTGTTTTCATATCTGAAGGAGAATTTTCCTCCTTGTTGCTAAACCAAACTGGAACACTTTATGATTAAAGATAATATATAAAAGACATTATGGTTTTATGATGATCATAATATTTGTCTGCAAAACTAATAACTGTATTTAGACTATCTTCTTTTCCCCCTTCTCTTCTCTTCCAACCTCTCCTAAATCATGCTAACACACAGGTTCTCAACTAAGCTGTGTTCCAAGCTCAGACTCCTCCATGTTGCTGGTTTTCAGCCTGTCAGTAGTTTGTAGCCTTAGGCACTGTAAACAGATCTGTTCTTAGTAATACAATGGATTGATAAAAGCATATAGTTTCAAAACCACTCAGCAAAATATTCATCAGAAGAGATTTCATGCTATTGCTCCCCACATGTAGTCAATATATCACTTTAACTACAGTGCATTTACCCTCTGTTTATTATCCCTTCTGAAGCCATGTGGAATACTCATCTTCTCTAATCCTTGTCTGTAGTATTTCCAAAGTACTTTGCAAGCTTGGAGTAATGGACTTTAATGCCTTGCAGCAGCTGAGCTGGTAGCATATATGATACCTTAAATGTAACAATCAAAAGAGCATGCAAGATTTTGGTATTTCCGCTGGCTTGCAGATGTGCAGTATACCGGTCCAAAAACTGTTATGTCAAGTTTCGAATAAAAGTGTTTAAAACAGAATAATGTCTCACTGCTCTGTGTCAACACCCCTATAATGTGAAAGGGTATTCTCTGATAGAGTGAGCACCAGTATTAAATATCGGTTATTTGAACCCTACAGTAATTTCTTTTTTGTATGTGTGTCCACGAATAACCTTGCTCAAGATTTATGTAACAGAGTGTATTGTTTTATTAATCCAGAGCATGTGGTGTTCTCCAGGTGCTAAGCTTTGATCTCCTTGCCCTTCTATGTACTAAGTTTTCTGGTTCTCATTGACACTGATGCTCTTGATTTAAGGTAATCCTCTTTTTGTTGGGGACAGGAAAAAATGCAAGTGAACTCTGCAGTGAACCTGGAATCTTTTTCTTTTGTTTCGTCTCAGTTCTGATTGAATCTCCACTAAATTCAGTTCAGCAGAATCCAGCCACTGCTTTTAAGAGTAAAAGTATATCTTTCTGCAACATTTTATGGCACAGAATGTTGTTTATGGCACATTATATTACAGTTTAAAATGCTAGCATTCACTAACTAGAGTACCTATGGGTTTATATTAAAAAAACTGAGTGGTGCAAAAAAAAACCAAACAAACAAAAAAACAAACCTAGGAAGGCAGTTTTCCATGTCCCTTGGCTGGTAACAGAGGGAAAGAGTAAGAGTGTGAGTATCGGTGGAGCGGAAGGCATGGGACAAGGGAAGAGAGAACTGGACAGTGAAAAAAGGCTGCTGGAGCAAGGCTTCTTCAGAATGGGTCAGCTGTCAGGCAGGCTGCACATGAGAGAAAAGGCTGAAGATGCCACTCAGTTAAATTCTGAGGTACCACCTGATATGCAGCTGCTTCTCCTCCTGGCTTCTGTTGCAGCTATGCCTGTCTCTCACTTCTGCTCCAGCATTTTGCTCACCTGTCTTGACAATTTATTTCACAGGTGTAAATTGACTTGAGGTGGCTTGGTTTTGGGAATGGGAGCTGTTGGGCTGGCATTGGTGGCATGAGCTGGTGCAGGTCAGAGCAGGTGTAAAGCCTGCATGCATTTTTTTCTTATTGATCTCTGTGTGTTCAGAAGATTCAGTTAGTTTTGATTCTCCATGTATAACTGAAAACACTGAAGTTTGAGGAAAAAAGAGAGTAATATCTTTATGCTGCACTCCAAACTTTCAAACAATTATTGCCCTGAACAAGGCAGATCTTGTAAACTTCTGATTTTATTTTCCCGGAATATAAAAGGAATTGACCATATATGAGAAAGCAGTTCAGACATCTGTATATTTACCTAAATTTTCCTCCTGAAATACTTAATGTTTATGGATAAATAATAGAGATTGATGAGCCTTAGAATGGCCTGTGTATGGAACACTGAAGTGTCTGGGGGCTGATGCATAGCTTTCTTTGCTCAATATACATTGTCTAAGGAAAATCAAATCTTGCAGAAAAAGAGAGAAGAGAGTGAAATATTCTTACTAGATATGGTTTCCAAAGAGGTGTATAAAAATTTGGAAAAGCCTATGTTGCTTTTTTATTTGCTTGGTTTTGTACATACTCAAAGAATTAATTAGGATTTTCTCCACTCAGATTCCTTTTTCAAATTTTTCTGGTTTTGTCTTTAAAAAGCATAATAAATTTGACCCTTTTGTTTGCATTTTTGTTAAAAAAAATCCTTCTTACTTCTTACTAGAGGTGTTTGAAAATGAAGTCTTAGGTGTTGACAGTGACTCAGGCAGACCTCTGACACTTGGAAGAGTGAAATACTTGATACTGGCCACCTCCAGAGAGAGAACATGGGGTTACATGGCCAGTGGGGTTTGAGCCAGTTAAGCAGTTCCTTATAACCAGCTTAATATCAAGAAGAATTCAGAGGTGTGTTTATCACAGGTATTACTCTGAAAGGGACAATCAAGTTTAGCAGTACCTAGTTTTGATTCTGCCCAGTCTAACATAACACTCACTATTCTGTGTGTCTATGCCTTTTTTGTAGGCTGTATGGTTCAAATAGTGGTTTCCTTCCACAGATGCTAAATTAATAAGGGGCTGTAAACAGTCACATGCATGGATGGCCTATTGTCACAGTAGCTGGGAGTGTCACAGTCTGCAGGCTATTAATGACTGCAGCACTTGTCTGAACTGGGGACGAGGGGTAACTTTGTCCCCACACTGCATGCAGGGATTGTGGGTACAGGAAAGGGGGGACTGCCAGAGCACCTGCTACTGTCACTGGTTTGAGTTGGGCACTCCTGGAGTGATTCACTGCCTTCCAGAGCAGTCACTAAAAGCACTTGGGTAATTCACCCTGCAGATGTGTATCTTGTGTATCTTTTTCTGTTGACTGCAGAAGCAGCTCAGGTGATTGCACCAAGACGCTTATTCATGTAAGCTCAAACATGCTTTACATGCCTTTATGATTTGGCAAAAGTTTCTGTGACAGATCTGGCAACTGCACAGAGTGCCTCCTGCCACAGGCTGAGCTTTGTGCCCTGATACTTCACCATTTGTCAGCCCACGCTGTAAAAATGCAACCTAAAATTGGTGGGAGCAAAAAACTTTGAGCACTTCCCAGAACTCACAAAGGTCAGCTTCTTTGTGTCTCCCATGTCCTGACGCTTGTGTTCCTGCAGTGAGTGTTGGCCCAAGCAGAGGAGTTTTTACATTCTGAAATGCAGCTCCTGCCAGAGGGAGCTGGGAGTGAAGAATTTAATCTTAGGAGTCTGGAGACAGCTGAGATAATTTATGGACAGAGCAGACAGGAGGATATGTAGCTTCAAAAATGTTGTTAGTTTGTGTAATAAGCAAGGAGGACAGTGTAATGGAGTGTGTATACATGGAAATACTACAAATATTTTGCCAGCGTCCTTAGGGAATTGAGAAAAGATTTCCGTTCTACTAGTTGAATTGTCATGAGGGATTTTCAAGGGTCAAGTTCCATATTGCAAGGAGGATATGAAACTTCTAGCCACTTATTGCATGGACATGTGAAGCAAAGACTGTGCATGCTTGGAGGTTGTAAAAACAATTGGCTCTTTTATGTTTGTAAAGAGGCTTTGTGTCATGGCCTGTATTGCATCACTGAATCTTAATCTCTTGAAAGGCATGATTGAGAAGACAGTGCTGTGCATGCTGAAGGAGTATGGCAGGCTCATTAGAGGGTCTACAATGAACCCTCACAACAAGTGGCATAGTAGAAGCTGCACATCACGTGAGTTGTGCAGATTGCAAAATATGAAACTCAGCAGCGAATATGATATATCTTTTTAAAGGGGCCCAGCAAATGGAAAAAAAAAAAAAAGGTTCCTGGGGATCCTTCCCTCATGCTGTGATCACAGGGAGTTCTGAATAGAAAATTTTTTGTTTCCACAGCATACTCTTTCAGTACTTTTCCATTATTCTTCAACCTTTGAGCCATTTCAGCTGTGTTGTGAGGAAGTAGAACAGCACATTATCTTCCTCTGCTTCAGGTGCAGATTGGGAGGGATCCTCTAGAGACTTGGGAGCACCTAAGCAGGCTTTTAGACCCTGGAAAACTTTAAGCATTTGTTGAGTGTGGGGTATGTGTCCAGGCATTTGAGCAGGACATTGACACACAGAGAAATGAGAAAAGAGAGTAAAAGCGACAGTGAGTCATCGAAGTTTTATAGTTTTATAGTTCTTCTGGTATTCTCGACAGGCAGAAAATTACAACGCAGATTTTTTTGTGCTTTTTATGAGGTCCATCTTTCCAGAAGTTGCTACCAAGATTTGTTCTTTTATCACAATTTTATCAATAAATCCTTGTCGATGCCTCAAAAAGAGATATTATTTCTAGAACTCTTTTGTATTTTAAGTAGAAGTCTCAAGTCAGTTTTGTTGTTCTCTGTCTAGGTTATTGTTAAATTTTCTACCTATTACAGCTTAGTAATATAATACAGTACATAACCTAAGTCTTTCTTGCACACATAAACCAGCAAACTGTTATTTTATTTTACAGCCAGTTCAACTACATCCTAAAATGATGTAGGAAGGTGCTTTTAGTGGTTGATATGATAGCCAAAAATAAATTGCATTGTATTTTATACTTAATAAGAAGACATGTATAAGAAAAACAGTAGCAATCAGCAAACTGTATGGTACTGCACATGATTAGAAAAATATGATCTAATAATATCCAGATGAGAAACTGCATACAGTACTTCAGAATTTTCCTCTAATTTTCTGTTTTACAGCAACAATGAAGGAAACTTTATCTTTTCTTCAATTCTTTTTTATGGCAGATTCTAATATTTCTTTAAGACTGCACATGCCACAGGGCAAACAAGCAAGTAATAATGCTTTGGGAAGCAGGTGGCCTGTCTGTTGTTTTGCTCAATGGTTGCCAATGCGTTTTTAAGCTAAGAAAGGGACTGTTGTACTGAGCGATTTTAGAGGCATATAGTAAGATTCTTCAGGTTGATAAAGAGTGTTAATTGAGTGCAGAGAAAAGTGTCTAGATAAAAATATTTAACTTGTTTGCCATGTCCTTTTGTTGGTGGATAGTGTGCTATTAGTCTTCTTGGATTTCTTTCATTACTCATTCTGCAGCTTAAGCTACAGTGACATCTTTTCTTTTTCTGCTGCAGCATAACCTTTTTCAGTGTTTATACTTTTCTTGTCCTCACCTGCAGCTGCCCTGTTACGAAAGATTCAGCTAATCCACATACACTTCATTTTGTGAAACATTTTACAGCTTCTTCTTTTGAGACCATAGCAGAGGCTGAGATGCTTTATTGCTATCACTAATAACCTGAATTTCTAAGCATATTCCCAGAGTTTTGTAAGAAGAGGAAATAATGTGGGGAAGAGGAAAAGTAACAAATCTTACCTTTGGCTGGCTTGTCTTGGCTTAGCATGTTTCTTTAGGTCCCAGACAGGTAATTTGCATTATGTATAATATCTAACATCACAGAGGCCTTTATTAAATCCTTGGGTGTTCCCCAAAGGCTGACATTGCAACGAAAAAAGAAGATCCAACAACCAACAATTTAGAATATGTTCATGTTAAAGTGTGGTTCTACTCAGAAAAAGGGACTGTAAAACTAGCACCTTTCACTTAACAGACCCTACTCATATTAAGTTGTATGAACTTCTTTTATTGAAAAAAATAAGCTTTTACAGTTTTTTAACACCTGGTCAGCAGAGTGATGCTTGAGTGAATTGGATTGTATTCAGCCTCAGACTTTGTCAGCAGAGTCATGTGCTTGTTAACCCCGGCATAATTATTTGGAGCAATGAAACTTCATTCGTTATACTGCAGGGATATTTGATTCCAGCGTGTTATTGTTTTGGTAGCTGATGACCTTGCTGGGTCTACAGCACACTCAGAAGCTGCTGAGTGAGCCTCAGGTAGAAAGGACACAGTTTAACTGCCCAAGCCCAGGATGAAAGTGTGGATTAGTGAAAACTCAGCCTGAAACCAAGTGTTTGGAACAGATATTGATGAGAAGACATGACAATACCAGAGTCCTAACATTCAGAAAGTCACTGAAGGAGCAAAGCTGTAGTAAATGCCTGAAGGAAACATGCCTTGTGCTTCAGTAAAGCACTGTCCAGGAAACCTGCAGGTTTCAGCATCACCAATTTCAACATGAGTGGCCATGTAATTTCCAATAGAGCTATTTGAAGCAGTCCTGTAGGAAATGCAGACATTCTGAAGGCCTTCCTAATCTGACCTAAGGTGAAAACTAGTTTTGAAATTTCCCTTAGGAAGGAAATAAATATATAAAAAAGGGAATATCCAGCATCAAAGAGAGCAATTGATTTCAGAGTCTCTTGAGGTGTCCTGAAACAGAGAGAGTACCTGCTCTTGATGGGGTATGCAGCATTTGCTGCTGCTTCTCTGCTTGCTATTTGCTTAGTGGACACAGACTGCAGCTTCTTCAGGCTTTCTCGTCTGGCATTAGTGATCTAAATTCCAGGTGTTCCTGTTAGAATTAGGTTGTTGGGGGATCTCATCCTCTTGGGTTATTGCAGAAGGTTTGGAAGCCCCAAGTGTGCTGGCTGAATGAGAGTGGGATGGTGAGGAGATCCCAGTCCATGGGTCACAGAAGCATCACTGTGCCAAGTGTTTGTCAGATATCTGGGTGCCACATCCCCTATACCTCCTCTCTTATTCAGGAGCTGAATTGCACCTCCCTAATGCCATCCAGGTGCTTCTGCTAACAAAGCAGATTTCTGTTCAGCCCTTTATCTCTTTTCTGAGATAGGGAATGAAGGCATCAGTTGTCTTCACAGTTCTTTGCATTGAAGCTATGTACTGGACACAGTGAAATTGGATAAAAACCCGATCCATTTCACATAGTCTTTTATGAAAGAATAAATAATGGCTTCCACCACCAAATAGGACTGAGCTGATGATTTTGTGATCTCCTTCAAGAGCACCCAGGCTTATCCTGTCTTCTACAGGATCAAATCTTTCTGTCCTAATTTACTTCAGTGCATCAGTAGAAATGGAAGAAATGAGAGTCGGTGTTTTCCTGGCACTGAAACCATGGCTATGGTCTCTGCCACATCTGGGCTTTGTGTTTCTTTTGTTTTGTGTAAGAAAAGGAGAGCCACATTCCTATTCTGCTGTAAACTAACTGTGTCATAAAGTAACCAAGTAGATGTCAGCCAGTGGCATCTGGTTTTGTCTCTAAATTGAATGCTGGCTTCTGTAGCAGGCCAGGTCCTTTCACAAGAGGCTAGAGGGGTGGGAAAATAAGAAACTCTTACAGGTTTGTCTTCTTTATTAAAATAAATGCATCACCATATGAATAGACAGTTCACAATTCATCAGGGAAAAGTCAATACAGAGGAGGTTTTTCACTACAGTTTATTGGACAGAAAGCCTTATATGCTTAAATACCACGAGGACATGGGAAGCCAGGTACACCTCCAAATATTTCAAATAAAAGCAGAATTTTCTAAACACTGGCAGTGATTTTCTTTGTAAATAGGTTTAACCTTGGACCTTCTGTCATCTTGTATTTTTACACAGGAAATTAATTTCTACATCCTCTGTGTGCATAGAGAAGACAGAAAGTCGAAAAACTCCAAGGGATTTCCAAAAAAGCCTCCATATAAATTTTAAAATTAAACAGATGTTATATGATTACCATTAAATCTGAGCCATGGGTTCCTAGGTTATAAACTATACATGATGTTCTGAAGCAAGAGATGAAATAGATTTTTTTCAATTACTGAAGGTTTTCCAGATCAAAAAGATCAGGATTTAGATGAATCCATATAGGCCTTGTGTTCCAACAGGAGTTTATAAACATCTAAAGTAAGTAAATGCTCTCACAATAGCTAGTAAATGGCCAAGGGTGGAGATGCTCTGTGACTGTCCAGCTCTGCTGGGAGTGCAGTTATACACTGCCAAGAGCCTGTCCATTGACATCACTATCCTCAGTGGGCATTGGAATAGATCCCAAGTGAGCTAAGGGTAAGCCTGTCTGCTTGCCTGGTTACTTGCTGCAATCCTTGTTCCACATCTGTAATTCCAAAATAAATCCCTGCATCTTGTATACAACTAGCTCAAAATTGGTATGCTACAAAATGTTGTGCTGGAGAAAAGAAGTCTTTGAGAGAGGAGAGCACTGCTCCCTCATGCTAGTGTCATGGGGCTGTCTTCCCACCTCCCTCTCCTCATTGCCCACTGCCACCACCTTCTCCTGCACAGCAACTTTGAGTCTACAGGGTGCAGTTTCAGGGGAGGTGAGAAGCCTATCTCCTCTCCTCCTGTCCCAGCCTCCCTTAGTCAGCACTCAACCGCTCCCTGCCAGAGTGTTCTTTTTGCACACCCAGCTGTGGTTTCAGACTTACCATCTTGTGCTCATTACTTTTAATCATATTATCCTCTTCTTTTCTTGGACTGGTTTGAAGTTAAGAAGCTGGCATATTTAGTCACTATTATTGTGGTTATGTTTGTTTTCTTCAGCTCTTGCCTGGTTTCCAGGTGTTGAGGAGATTTCCTGAGACTAAAACACAGCAACTACCCATTATGGTCCTCTGAACATTGTATGTGAATACCATTATGATTTCTGTGATGACTTTTCTTGAAGGTTGGTGTGTACTCTGGAGTGTCGATTCACATCAGATGGTATCGGTCATATAAAAGCTAGACATCTACTCTAAACTGGTCACCAACACCCTTTTATGATGTAATGGAGAACCAGAAAGGGTCTTCAATCACACCTTTAGATAGGTTTCTTATGCTAGTGTAGACCAGATAGCTAACATTAGATGAGGCAAAACCATCCTAGCCCACACATGTAAATTACATACAGTTCTACTATATGGCTACCCTTACCTCATGTACAGCTCTGGCTGTGGAATTACCCCAGCAATTAGTGTTACATTTTGGGCACAGTTCTTTCAGTAATCCTAGGGAGCCAGTCATGAAATCATGGGAGTTATCTGACAGTGAATGTCATGTTTCACAGAGACAGGAGTCATGTCAATGAGCTGGGTGCTAGGGATGGTGCTTTTGCAGAAAAGTTTGTATTTTAGAAGCTGAGAATTGAGGGCGAAGCATCACATTACCCATCATGTTACACTTCACCTTATTTCTCTCTTGGGGGGACTTTACTTGTCTAGAGGCATGGTGAGGAAGTAGCCTTAGAGAGACAGAAAGAGAAAGCCCAAAGATAGGAAGAAAAATACTTACTGTGTACAGTAGGACACTTACCTGGAAAAGGAACTGGAGCTGTGATAGGGGACATTTCCCTGTAGGAAAGGGTGCAGAGATAAGAAGACAAAAGCCAGTTCACACCAGTTTTTCCTTGCAATTGGAAAACTAAACAATGTAGAGATCATTAATGAAGTGCCTAAGCAACACAGAAATAACAAGAGGCTTCACACTGTCTCCTGATTTTCTATGCCAGGCGCACATTTCTCTTCACCACGGAGGAACCCCAGAGTGTTATCTCTGCTCTTCTTCCCACAGCAAAGGCTCAGTAGATGTAAAAATTTATCCTTTTCATCTGTTGGCACTAAATTGTATCTCCAAGTGATGCAGTATTTTGTAATTTTGGAGCTGTAGACTTTCTGTACCCCAAAAAAGGGTGACTTTCCATGCTACCTTTTATCTTTCCTAATATGTCCCTGTTCAGCCTTATTTTCCTCTTGATTTCCTCCATCTGGTTTTCATCTGACCCTGAGCAGCTGTCCAAGGTGTGTATATATATCCTCTTGCTTGTTTCATCTTTGCTGAGATGCATTTCTGCTGAATATCTGCTTAACAATTATCTTTATTTGGATCCATTTAATTTCTAATCTTACTTCTAGCCTTCATGACAGACCTCCTCTGTCAACTTCCTGTTGTTTAGGAGCTTCAAGTGTGCACAGAGCAACCCAGTCACTCTCAAAAAAAAAAAAAAAAAAAAAAAAAAGGGAACTCCATATGGTGTACTTTATTGAGTAATTAATCCCATTAATATTATGGCTTTCCCTCCCAAATGCCATTCAGCTAAAGAGCTTGTCCAACCCAGAGTGTGGATATCTGGGAAAGTAGGAGGGCTATTTCTTGTGCACATTATTTTCCCTTGGAAACATCAGGTGAGACATTGTGTGATTTCTGCTTTCTGGCCTGGAAAGGGAAAAGACCAGCAACGTTTAAAGGGCTATGAAAATATGCCACATTGGCCAAACGTTCAGATGAAAACCAACAAGATTATGCAGAAGCCTGTAAGACTGCCCTCTGAATTCTCTAAAAACCATGAAGTGCTTCCCTTTTTGGAGGGACTGCAGAAGCACTAATGGGAGAGCCAGAGCTGGTTTTCAAGCCAGGTTTATGGCTCCCATGAATAATTTAATGGACTCTGTTCATCCTCTGTAACTCCACCTCATATCTTCTCTGACTTGTCTTCTTGATCTCTACCATGTCAGCACACAGGAATAAAATCTGTATTATTTGCTTTGATTGCTGTATTTTTTTTTTCTGTGGAAAACCAACGTTTTCTAAGGATTCATATGTGTAATTATGGGGAAAATGCAAGTCCACAATGTTGTTTTGAAATATCCTGCATACAATGTGTTTTCTGGCTTTTCACCCTGATCCTATTAATTTACTGCTATTTTCCTCACCCACAGAGCACTAGCTTTCAGGAGGAATCCCAGCCCTTGGCACATGATGCATAGCTGATTGTAACTTGCTAGACCAACTACTGCATCAGACATGGTACAGAGGGATAAAGAGAGCATCTTTGAGTGAGTCCCTCACAGAAAGAATCAATCGTTTGAGGATGAAATTGACTCTACAGAAGTGTGGAGGCATTAGGAATGTATTGCCATAATACCATTGGATTTTTCTGAAAGATAAATAAAATATATGGATAAGGAGGAGGCAAAACAGAAGCACAAGCTTACATAGTGGGATGGAAAAATTGAAACAGCACAGACAAAGAAAAAAAAATACCAGGGATAGGACACACTGTATTTAGTTAGACGTATGGAGGTATCTTTTATGGTGGCTTTGAGCTCATATACTTTGATGTGTACTGCACATACCTTTATCTGATTAGTCTTTCAAAAAGATAAATCAGATACATTCTGGACACATGTGATATTTTTTTAAGAGCTTCAAGAGAATTTATCTTCATTCAAAAGGATATAAGTTTAACTTTTCCCCTATTTTTTAAAATAATCACCTGATACCAATTAGAATTCCTTTACTGCTGGGCTGATTTATAGTACTGTAATACAGCACTGAAAATATGAAAGCAGAGAAGCAATATTTCAAAATGCAGCATAAAATCAACGATAAAAATGTATATTTATAACCTGAAAAGTATGATTTCATCTTGGAGAATTACCAAGCTAATAGCAGTAATAAGCATGATTTTAGTTGTAGCATATTGTACTTATTAAACACTTCAGGGGACTTGTGAATAAATCAAATCACAAGATCATTTCTGGATATTTGAACATATTTTTAGATATTATAAAAATGTGGAAAACTATCACACCTGGTTATCATTTGTTCATGTTTGAAAAAAAAAAAGGTTTTAATCATAAACCTCATTGTTACATCTTTCAAGATACTGGGTTGATGCCTGCAGGCTGGAAAAGTAACTCCATTTAATAAATGTAGATTTAATATCTTTTGGAGAAAAAATTAAAGCAGAAAAAGTATGTGCAATAATATGAATTATACTTACTATCCCAGGAAATCTTGCTTGGTGTACAGAGGATGTTTCAGAGGAAAGCAGAGAAATGTTTTAGTAATAAGATGGGCCATAACCAAAACCCTGGAGCCAAGCTAGTGAGCTACAATATGGAAAGTTCAGATTCAGATTCATACTTTGTGGATTTATCATGGGCAGAACTCCAGACTTAAGGGATGAGATTTTTCTCATGGAAGTGAATGAGTGAAGGAATGGAGCTTTTTATTATTAATTACTACTATTACTGTTACCTGTAGTACAACAAAGTACAGAGGACTTAGGTAAAACTGACACTCCATTGTGCTAGGTGCTGTACAAACAGACAGTAAGAGAAAGGTCCTGCTTTGAGACCAGTAGACAACTAAGATGAATAGATATAAGAGAAGCAGATTCAGAAAAGCAAGAACACACGACTGAGTTGCAACAAGGCTAACACAAATTGAGGCCTGCAGAAGACAAGCATTTAAACATACAGTCAAACAACATTTCCCAGTGCTCCAGCTGCATCTGCAAATGAATGGTTGATTCTGTTGGGACGTAAAACCCTTAAGTGACTTGGTGTTGTTTGAGATCCATGGAAGCTACTTTTTATACCAGTTTTCAGTTAGCGATTCCCACCACCTGAGAATTTGGCCTCACATCTTCTGCTTTGTTATTTAGGGGACACCATGGTACACTGGAAATGCACTGAGTCAGAAGAAGTAAGTTTGAATTCCACCAGGCATAAAAGCTTTTTCCATGTTGACTTGTTGTTGGATGGGGATCTTGATTTGTAACAGTTTGTTTTGAAAGCTCTGATAGCTCATTCATATTTTTCTCATGCCTGATCTTTGCTTAAAAGCAAAATAAAACATTCATTTGATTTTGTTTTCAGTAGATTAAACAACAGGATTGTAGGAAACTACTCCCTTCCACCAGCTTTCTTTCCCGCTTCAAAATAACTTGTGCTATTATTTTTCAGAGTTCATGGTGAAACAAATTCATTCATGGTGTGAACACCATGAAATGACAACTTTCAGCTCATAGTGAGTTGTTCTGGCTGAGTTAAAAAACCTTGAAAATAAAGATTGTAATAGAAATACTGGTGGAAGCCTTTATGATAGTAGCATGAACAAAGCTCTGCTGTAATGTTTTCTGGAAACAGAGCCATAATGATTTGTTCAGGAATCTGTTCTGATCTCATCATAAAGGGAAAAGTGTTCCTGTCAAGTTTAATCCCAGATCTCCTATAACCTAGTGGATATTTCCAGCAGGCACTATCAATAGACAAGACGCATTTAGAAAATAATTTTTGTTCTACAGTACCTAGAGTGAAGAATAAAAAAAGGGAACTTAACGACATTCTTCAGAAATAGCAGGACAAGTAAAGTACAATCAATTGCTGCACTGTGACTTGCAAATGGAAATAAAGCCATTATTGTTACTACTGCCAGGGCTTGCACTGTCCTGACAGTATGTTTTGACGTTCTTCTTGGGTAAAACAACTGACTGGCCTGATGAACCCCCAGTATATTTTGACGAGAGGTGCAGATACACTTATACTGGTTGCATTGTAGAACATATGAGCTTGTTTTCCTCAGCTTTCTATCACAGACAACAATGAGTCTGGGAAACAACAGGCTGAAAGCAGCTAACTTAAGACATATGTACATTACACACCAGTCTGTGGTGCAGAAACATGGCAGATAGCTCTGGATCTCAAGCAAGTCAATGGAGTGAAAGGGATGCATTGTAAAGTGTGAAAATAACTTATTTGGAATTAACTTCTGTGTCTGTCTTTTCACAGTCTGAACTACATGGTGCAGATGTGTCCTGACAGACCAAGTTAAGACAATATGAACCTAACAGAGTCTCATGAGGACCCTCATAGGCAGGTGAGTTTAAAAACAAAAGTAAATTTGTAATCCACACCTAACAGTATGGATGTGGGAGAGCGTTCCGTCAACAAGAGAGCCTGCAAACCTTGTTTTGGCTCCATGGCAAGCTTGGGAAAATGAAAGGAGATTCCTGAGAGAATCTAAACCCCCACCACACTCCATGACAGGAAAGGAACATACAAAGACCACCAGCTATGAGTGCATGGCAAACAACATGCTGTAACCTTTTGCAGTGATTGAGCTTATAAAATAAATGTGAAAACTATTGCACTTTTAGGATTCTCACCACCTTTCATGCCATTACTTCTCTCCCTCTTTCTCTCTCTTCCTCACTACCTATCTCTTTATCTCCTGTCTCCAATTATAAAATAAATTTTTATGGTTCCCACTGGTGTACTTCAGAGGAGTTCTACTCCAGGGGGTAAACCATTACAGTCTTTTAACCTGGGACTGACCAGGACTGCTACTGTGCACATGCAATACAGGTGAGAGACATGTCTATCTTGTGGCTGCTGTTCCTCCATGACATAAGAGACTCCTCTGTGCTCACTAACTGAGTTTAGCGAGTCTCTGCAGCCTTCCCCTGCTGGCAGGAACAATGTGTGAAGATGATGAGGGCAAAGTTGCCATCTTTTGCTTGTCTCATGAACATTGACCTTTATAATTCATGATAAGGCAGGCTTACAAAAGGCGTTTTGTGTATTATCTTGCTCCTAAATAAGTTCTGAAGTATATATTTATATTTATAATGGACGTGAGCAGAAACAAATGCTGAAACGTGCTGGCCAATAAAAATGGGAACACTTGATTTTTGCAAGGATACATATTATAGTATTTTGATACAGCCCATGACATATCATGTGAAGAGGTTACACTTTTCTGGAAAGTCATAGCTGAGCAGCTAGTTAGACCAAACCAAAATGGGTAGTAACTTAAAACACATGTTCCTACAGCCACTGCAGCATTGTACAAGGGTCATCTGAATTAGTTTTTTAAAATGTAAATTGCTTTCAGTTTTATGGCAGTGATAGCATTTAATTGAATATTATTTGGCTTCTCTCATCTTTCCCTTGAAGAAATTAAATGAAACTAAAGCCCCAGGATGCAACCCTGAGGGAAGGCACAGTGTATTTATCCCAGAAATCTCTTCTGTAGTGCATTTTTCTGACCAGTAAGTAAGAAAGGAACCCTAAAGAGGTGCATCTGTACTGACAAATGTGTGCCTGCCTCAGCTCCTGATTTTGTTTAGCATTAATCTGGAGACAAACATCTCTTTCATGCAAGGTCCTTAAGTATGGTGAACTCCCTATATGCACGTTTGTGCTTGCCTTTTTGGAAAGTGTAAGTAGAAAACACAAAGCCTGAAGCTTAGCAAATGTAAGCTACATTTGGACAAAGAATTTTTCTCCTGGTCCTTCAAAATTTCTTATTATTTTCCGTCTCAAGTGGATAGAACCTTAAAACATTCACTAAAGCTAACCATGGTGTTCAAGCTGTCAAAAATGCCAGTTGTACCTTTTGTACCTTTATTGATGTAAACGTGGCAAGGTGAGGAGGAAGAAGAAAAGAGAGAAATCACCATCCAAGTAATACGTCTCACAGTACAGCTTATGCTCAAAAAAGAGATCAGCAGTGAATTGAGGGTACTTCTTGCTCATGTGAAACATTTTCCTCCTCTTCTTCCTATTTGGCTGACTACTGATGTTCAGACTAATTGTGGTGCCTCTTCATAAGTCTGTAGCTTTGCCATCAAATAGCTCCCAAATGTGTTTAAAAACAGATACAGAAGGAATAAGATTAGCCAAGAAAGAAAAAGGCAGAGAAGACCACAGCCACTGATAGGAGACAATATTGAACCTATTAGAGAAAGAGAGCTCATGAGAAAACCAGCATACTGAGGTTCCTCAGAAAGATGTAAAAAGAAGAAATAATGAAGTTTTGGAGTAAATCAGAGCCAAGTTTGGTGGCTGGACAGGTGTCACGCAAGAAGAAATGCATTGACTATTAGCTTTTACTCCTCTGATGTTGTAAGATGTGACTATACCAGTGGGATTTATGAAATGGGGGACTATAAATATTGAGCACTCTAAGGATGACAGTAAATAAGTTGGTCCCTGAAATTATGCTTCTTGCCTTTTCTGTGTCTCTCTGAATTTCTGCACTGTGTTGGAATAATTACAAAAAATTGGTTTTCAGGCAACAATTTGAAAAGTAACTCCATTTGGAAAAGGTGTTGGAAAGGTTGGGTAAGAAGGTTCTAGGGCCGGTTTTTTGCCACGTTTTTATGGCTATATCTAGTTTTCCTTTCACTTGGCTGTTCCTTATTGTGATCAAAAACTGCTCACTCTCTGCCATCAGCATGGAAAGTTTTATACTTTTGCAAAGGAAGGTACTAAAAACACAAGCCTACACCTGCCTGTCTGGTAGACAAGCACTGAAATTTACTGGCTTGATATGCCGGAAATCCCTCCTACACTGCTTTCATTTCCATTACACTTTTTTTTTTTTTTTAAAACTAGTAATGAGACCTGCACTCCTGTATTCTCCCCTAACACTGATGTCACCTGTCAGAGTCACTTTGGAAAGACTTCGCTGCACTACTGAGGAATACTACTTTGTTCATTTTATACCATCAGTACTCCGATTTCTTTCCTTAGTATCACTTTTTGTTAAGATTGCTGTTCTCTATTACTCCAGAAAACAGTAAGGCTCATTGTTTTATTTTTATGTATTTTTGTATATTATTTTAAGCTAGTACCTCTCTAAACTCTAAACCCTTTCCTGCTCTACTGCTCTGACATACAGCAACCTGTGCAGATGCATCCGTATACTTAGAGTGTGAGTTATTTCAAAAAAGGTAATTGATTCTACACTGGAAAACTCAGACACACTTGGTGAAGTGACTTGACTGAGGTTATGTGAAAATTTCAAGCACCATACTGGTATAACAGGATAGGAGTTTTTGGATGTCTTATGCCTCCTGTTTTTTGCCCTGCATACTACTACCTCTCCATAACCATTTTCTGGTATGGACTGAAACATAACGGGGTTTACACTATAAACAGCATGAAGTGTCTGTTCCGTTTATGCTAGGAGGCTCCTTTTAACCTTTAATCCTCCCAAATCTTTATCAAAACAATGTGAAACAATCTATTTTTACATTTCTTCCTATTGTATGATGCTGGTTAACATCATAAACAAATTTTGCACAACTTGAAAAGCTCTTGCATCAGACAGTACGTTAAGTCTTTCTCCACTTGCCTGTACCTTTTCCAGCATTTAAGAAGGGTGAATCTAATTGGGGTGAGAGACTTCCAGGGTGGAGCAGGCACACATCTCATTTTGGTGAGAGCCACAGGTTTCCCAGATACCATCCGGGGTGATGGCCCTCTCCAGCCTGGGAGCACTTCAAGAGGTGAAGGGATGCAAACCCTCCGAGTGCCTCTTCCCTGCTGAGCCTGACCCCATTAGGGGCTGACAGCTGTGAAAGACATAGGAAGCAATTAAAGCACACTGTATTAATCACAAAGGCTGATGGACCCTGCTCTCCGAAATGCACAGGTCTGCAAAAGAGATAAAACTGGGAACCTCAAGTGCTGTAACCCGCCACTCAGGGGCTTTGTGCAAGTCTATCCTCCTGGATCCACTTGGGGTTATTTATTTACTTAAAGTTCGTTTGAAAACTGGAAGCTTCAAGCTACTTACCCAATTAACCTTAGCACCTGTTTGGCTGGAAACACTTGGGAGCAGTGTGAACAAGCTGTGGCAAAGTTTTCCCGCTGCCCCCGCCCCCCACCCCGCTTTTATTTTTTTTCAAAGTGAAGAGAGCAGGGAAAATATATTCCTGAAACAAATATTATTCCAGCCTACTCTCAGATCTCTGGTGCTGGGGTTTCTTCCTGATAATGATTTAAGTGGATGCTCCTGCTAGGATCCATGACTGCTATTGCAGGGACAATAATGATATCTAAATCAATAGATTGTAGTGAATGGCTGTTGTTTTAACTTTTGCCTGCTTCTGTTTTATTGCCTGATGGATTTTGGCTCTCAGTTTTCCTCTTCAGAGGCCTACAATCTGCACCAAATGTTTCACATTACTCAGTGTGAAAAACCTCCTATTCTTTCAGATTTTTTACAAGTTCATACATCCGTGGAAACCTGATATTTCATATTTCATTCTGCTTTGTGAATGTCATTGTGAGGGATGCTGGTTCACATGCAACAGGCCTCTTCTGTCTTTGATCAGCTTGACCGCAACTAATTGTAAATGGAGAACAAATGAAAGAAATATTTATAAATTTCATGGGAATTCAGGCAGGGCCTAAGCCTTCCTAATGCCTCCATTCACAGTAAATGTTTATTGAATACTTTTAGTCTACTGTGTACTTCATTATTTTTACAGAGTTAGGTTTAACTTGTTCTGAGTATATCCAGTAAAAGACCTCTCCCTCCCTCCCTCCCTTCCTTCCTTCCCTCCCTCCCTCCCTCCCTTACTTTTCTTTCCCTCCCAAGGTCTTTAGCTTATAAAACAGGCTGCAGGCGGAGAAGACGAACAGCAGAGTTGTTGGGTTCCAGAGCCTACAGCTGTAAGAAGGGTAAGAAGGAGGAAAAAAATGACTGTAAAATTTAAAACAAATTTTGAGGCACAAAACTGATTTGGGAAAAATCAAATTAAAATATTAAAGATTTGTCCAAAATAAAGTCATAAATGCCCTGAGCCAAGTGAAACAGCTGCTAGGTCATGCAGGCTAAATCGGTAAAGGCAACACAAGAAAAAGTTTAATATTACGAATCTAATCAGAAGTTGCCAGGATGAAAAAAGCCAAGCATTCCTGTTTTTACTTTTCAGTCTCTTGTTCTTCTTACTGAGTTGTGCTCTTACAACTTTTCCCAGCTTTAGCACAGGTTGCTTTTACAATGGGAAACTTAAAGCATCCAAAATCTTTTGGGGAGTTCCCCGTGTGTCCAATCTTATAGATACTTTACTGTATCAAGGATATCACAGAGCTGAAGCAATCTCCTTTGGCAGGGGACTGGGAAATGTACAACTCATGGAGCCTGATATGTTATTTGTCACAGATGCCATGCATGCTGCTGGTGCTGCTGGCGTGTGCTGCTGGCAGGCACGCACGCTGGCTGCAGGCACGGAACGGGACAGGTGCTGTGCCGGTGCAGATCTGCCCCGCTCCGCTGGGGATAATGGCAGCTCTGGAGCGAAACGTGAGCTGCGCCAAGTAGAAAGGAGAGTAAAGCTTCTCATCTCAGCCTCTCATGAAGGCCAATGTCTTCTACTTGTCTGTCAACACTTTTTTAACTGCTTCATTCATATAGAAAATAAGGAAGGAGCAGAAAGCCCTGGGAGGACAGATCTAGGAAGTGGATGAGCAAGTGTGGAGTTTCACACTGGCATGAGGCAAGAAGGAGGGCTGACTTTTGTGGTGATTGTAGGAAGGTAAGGGTGTGATTTGCCCCTTTTAAATATGACAAGAAAGAAAGAAAAGAAAGGAGGGAAGGAGGGAAGGAAGAAGAGAAGGAGGGAAGGAGGGAAGGAGGGAAGGAGGGAAGGAGGGAAGGAGGGAAGGAGGGAAGGAGGGAAGGAAGGAAGGAAGGAAGGAAGGAAGGAAGGAAGGAAGGAAGGAAGGAAGGAAGGAAGGAAGGAAGGAAGGAAGGAAGGAAGGAAGGAAGGAAGGAAGGAAGGAAGGAAGGAAGGAAGGAAGGAAGGAAGGAAGGAAGGAAGGAAGGAAGGAAGGAAGGAAGGAAGGAGGGAAGGAAGGAGGGAAGGAAGGAAGGAAGGAAGGAAGGAAGGAAGGAAGGAAGGAAGGAAGGAAGGAAGGAAGGAAGGAAGGAAGGAAGGAAGGAAGGAAGGAAGGAAGGAAGGAAGGAAGGAAGGAAGGAAGGAAGGAAGGAAGGAAGGAAGGAAGGAAGGAGGGAAGGAAGGAAGGAAGGAAGGAAGGAAGGAAGGAAGGAAGGAAGGTAGGTAAGGGGAGAAGAGATCTCAGGCCAACTGCAAAGCTAACAGTTCGTTACCAATGCCTCACATTGCTGCTTGAGCATATTCCTTCTCTCCCACAGTTCTTTACTTTTTTATTTTTAGTTTATTTTTGTCATCTGTAAGCTTACTGAAGCCAGAAAAATGCCTCTTTTGTTTTTGGAGAGCACTTAACACTTGTGCAGAGATGGTGAAGAGGCTTGGAGCTTTTACAATGGTAAAAACTTGAACCTAAAATAATGAAAAAGGCAATTGATTGCTGAGAAAAAGAGTCTATAAGGTTGTTCCTTTCCAGTACCTCCATGTTTGAGAAGGAAAATATGGTGAGAACTTGGGAGGAGATGAAACCCAGATAATATGATACTGATTTTTCCCTGAATTTAAAGCCTTCCAACAATTTTTTTCCTCCTTGAGAAGGCAGTAACATCTTAAAAGCAGCTTTATGTGTGATAAGAAATCTAGTATGCTTTTGCCTAATTCCCGAGTCTGTAGCAATAAATACACATTTTTGGCAGCCAAGCAGCACATGAATTATTAAATAGAAAACACTTGATAATCAGTATTAAATTAAATTACAGAGCAGAGATGGATGATGATTATGATCAGGGCTTTAAGTATTATTTACCTTCCTACAAAGACCTTGTCTGGTCTTTCACAAACAGGCTATATAAAACACTTACTTAGCACGTAACTTGAGCTATGAAAATTGTATTACAGTTAAGTGTTCTTAAAGCCACAGGCTTTTTATCACAATTAAGAGAGCAGGGAGGAAGGTGGGGGAGGAAAATGAAAATAGCTTAGGGAGTACCCTGCCTTCAGCTCTCTGCATGAATGTCATGACAACGCAGAGTTGTGCAGAAGCTCCACCAACACCAAGCTGGCAGAGCTGCATTTGGTGATGCTCAGGAATCCTGCCAGGGCACTGTCTCAAGTCATTCACTGGTCTGCTGCAATGGGTAGGCCTGCTCTGCTTACTCAGAGGTCCTGGTTATTCAGATTTAACAGCTCTGTTGCTTGTCTGATGCGAGACAACATGCAGATCTACAAGAGGAGAAAGGAAATTATATCTTTTATGTAGTTCTGTCTTTCTCACATTGTTATCATGACTTTTCCTGAACCACTTAATTAAGAGGCTTAGAAAAACAAAGACACGTAAGTAATTCTGTTGTTACAGATTTTACTTGACAGTGCATTCCCCACCCGGTCTTCTAGATGTCAAGGGTGGGAAAAAAATCTCTCAGTACTGGCGCAACGGCAGGGAAGAAACATGGACTCAAGGGAAACTGATTTACATACTTGAAAGATACCCATATTCTCTTGGATGCTCACACTGGTGTGAGTAAACTATTTAATGAGTTTTAGATAGATTAGAAGTGTGTCCAAGGATGATCAGCCCATATCTCACCAGAGAAATGGTAGACTCCACTTATAGGAGCCAACTGCTTGAATCATCCTCACTTGTTTGTTTGAGATTGTTCACATCCTCTAGGGCTGGACAATTTTTCCCTAGCACACTCTTCCTATTCCAAAGCCCTTAGACTTAAAAAGCTTTGGAATAGCACATGCAAGAAATAAATAACATTTCTAACATTTCTGCAAAGAAAAACTCAGCCAACTTCAAGGTTGTCTAATGGGGATCACTCAGCAGGCAGCATCTGAAGTGAGCTGACACCCAGGTGGACACAATTTTGGTGGAGAATTTTCATTTAGAAAGAACTGATCTCTACTGAGGGAGGTTTGAACTTCTGGGGCACTTGGGAAACAACTCACTTCTTTCTTCAAATGTGTGCTTTAAATACAGTATACTTTTTCTAACCTGTTGCAAAACTGCATAGTGGTAATACAGTGCAACTATTGTAACTTTTCAGGAGTATGTGATGACTTGATTAGGAATGAACAGTATTTAAGGGTTGTTATTTAGCAGTGAATAGAACAGTAATCTTATTCCCCTCCCAGCTCTGAAGTTATGTTCTACATAATCTGTATTCCTTGCCAGATTCGATGCTCATTTTTCAAAAAAACCTTATCTGTCTTTTGGTGCAGTGAAAATCTTTCTTCATATTAAACAGTGCAGGGTGAATGTGAACTGGACCTCATTCAGCAACACATCATCTGTAAGTGACGGAAATAGCTGTATTAAGCTGAAATCTAGCAACTGACAACTGACAGACTGGCATGAACAAGATCAGCACCCTGATTTCTTACCAGACAGGGAGCTTACTGACTTCCTTCAGCCTGCTTGACCACAAGTTTTTGTAACAAACACAATAGCTGGCATGCACTTGATATTGAGCGAGTGCCTTTTTCTGTTGATATTCTCATTTAATTTCCATATGTTGGCAGAAACAGATGGAACTGGATTTTCTTGCAATTACTATGAGTCTAAGATAACAACTCTTAAATCTGTAACAGAGTGGAAAGGTACAAAACAAATCCGCAAACACAGTGAGACAGCCTGGATACTAAAATACAGAAATATGACTTAACAGACAGAGGAAATAAAACTGATTCGTGATTTATTAATTAAGCTGCACTAAATGAAGGGATTTCAGGAAGCTTAAAGTAATTTGTACAGAATGTGAAATTAGGTAGGGGTAGAGCTGCAGTGCCCAAACATCTCACTGCTAAGACTTTTAAATGAAAACTATTAGTTAAGTAAAGTTTGTGGGGCTTTAAGGCTAAAAAAAAAGTTATTTTGTTTTCCAAAAAGCTCTTTTATGGAAATTGCAACATCTGCTCCCATCCCTTTCGTTCTAACCCCAACATGTTCTTTTGAGATCACAACATTGAAAACATTGACAAAGTAAAACATGTGTTTTGAGTGGTTGTTGTGGGTTTTTTTTTCAGATTCTTGACTCTCTGGCTCAGACTTTCAGAAGAGAGTTATGTAGACTTAAGCCTAAAAACCTTATTTATTGGAATGGGAATTTAAACATAAATAAAGGGGTTTGTATCCAGTTGATCAGCCAAAATGTTACTAAACTGAAGCTTAAGGGACTAGAAAACCCAGCAAAGGAACCTGGGATGATTATCAGTTTTAGCTACAAAAGGTTTAGTACAGAAACTAGAAAATTATGTTATTTTGAGACTACATGAAAGCAGAAAGGGAACACATGTTGAATCTTGAAGACCCTGATCCAACAAATTCTTTTGTACCTGGATAAGAACCACAAAATAACAACAACAACAACAACAACATTGTAGGCATTAAGGGAATGAAGAACTCTGCTTTCAGGTCCAGCTGAAGCTGTCTAAGAAGCTCCTGCTTTTTTTCTTACCACTGCCTGTTGCTCAGCCTTAACACCAAACTGCCTACACAGTTTACCTGTGTGAGCAGGCAGTGGACCTTTTCCTAGACCATGTGAGGGCTAAGTCAGCCACATTAACTCAACTCACCTTCCATTTTTCCAGAAGAGTTGCTTGAGAACTAACCATAAGGAATAAGGAAGGACTTGAAAAGAATAAACAGAGCCTGTTTATTAGAATAAACATACCAGCTGCAGTTCCTCGGACGAAACATTAGTTTTCCTCATGGCAGAATGATTAGTTCCTAAAATAAGTAACAGTTTGGAAGTTTTATTTACAATCTGGTTTAAAAAAAATTGACTAAAATAATGAAAAATAAGACATAAATAACAAACCACATTTACAAGATTTTTACCCATACTTGTTGAAACTCTCCAGTTGCCATGGTCACTGCTGAAAATGCATTCTTTGTTTAAATATATAATGATTCAGATCTAAAATATAGTATTTTTTCTTTAAATAAATTGATGTAAAATTGTAGCTGAGGTTTTGCCATCCTTTATGGTTTAAAGAAGTGAAAAACAAAGACATTTCTTGCATGTAGAGGAATTTTATGTATGGTAAGTAAGATGTTATGGTGATTTATTAAGCAGAAAAGAGGGATATGGAAGGCAGAATTTGCAGCTAAGTTTCAGTAATGATACACCAAAGCTGCAAAATCCAGAACCAGAATTAAGACATAAATTCTTTAAATGATGTTTTGTTTCAGTCTGTTATAGCAGTGATGGCCATGAACATAATTTGTGCCTGGATGGCTATATACAGAATTCTAAACTTTTGTTAGGTTGAAGGCTAGTCTTACCCAGGATCCTGTCTATAAACACTTCACTAAGTATAACAATTGTACACTTTGCTGTGATTTTCCCCACAATATTGTAAAGAATTTGGTTTGAATCTGAGTGATGTTTTCTGTAAAGAAAACTGCAACTTCTTAAAAGAAGCCGTGAAAAACTGTGAAACACCAGATTTCACCAACAGTTCAGGCTTGGCATGTATGTATTGGGTCTGCTCTTCCTGAGATTCAAGGTGGGTTGGATTATTTTTTTGCTGCCAGTTAACTGTATTATTCTTTTCCCAGTCTCTCTCCAGTCACAACCTTGTTTCAATCTACTATTTTTAAAAAATTATTCATGGTTTTGATTGCTCAGTAGCTGACAGACATATAGTTGGCTATATGATACATGGTTCTTGAAAGAATATGAGCCAATGTACAGACCCTACCAATCAGAGATACTGAGATGTAATTACATCAAACTGAGATGTAGTTACATCAAACAAGCTTTTAGACTAATACTAAAAGACACACAACACTGTAATCAAAGACTGTCTCAATACTTTTCAGGCAAAGAAAATAACTCAACCTTATTCCTGTAAATAAAGAAACATCGACAACCTTGATACAGTCTAAGTTTTGTATTTCCAGCCTTGTATAGTGTTAATATGCTTAATCCCCCATAGTATTATTGTATCTTCTTTTAGAATTTTGCGGTGCTTCAGTTTTGTAAGAACATAATGTGCTCTATTAGTGAAGTCTTTCTTGGAAGAAGAAGCTCCTGCTCTCTGTGAAGCTCTGTCATGCAAATGCCTTCACAATAACAGAGTGCATGACATGTGCTGGGGCAATCTTGAATGAAGATCAGGGAAGCAAGAAATCTTGCTTAATAGGAAGAGTAAACATAATTAATACCTTTTCTTGAATTCCATGACTGGGGAAAAGCAAATTGCATTTAGATAGTTCATGGCTTCACTCAACCAGTTCTCTCTGCTTCTAGGATATTTTCTAACAGAATATATTCTAACTTCAACAAATTTATTGCAGTATGAGAGCTCTGTTTCAGAAAGCAGTCTTATGCAAGGAATATGCCTATTCAATAGCATTGCAGTTCATGCCCTCACATTTATTAAATTTGGTCAAGCCAATAGGGTTGGGGCACATGCTTAAAGCTAAGAAGAATTTTATTTTTTTTTAAAACTGGTTATGAGAAAGAAAATCCTACCTCTCCAAGAACAAGTTAAATGTGTTCCCCCTAGGACACTTGTATGTCAGTCTGAAAAAAGATTGATCAGCATTTTATGAATACCTGGTTAGTGTTAGAATCCTTAATTGTTACTGATTCTAAGTAGTTTTACTTTCAGAAATGCTGCAGACCTGAATGTTTCAATTTTTTAATTTATTTACATTAAAGCTACTGTTGAAAATCCTTACATTTAATGGAACCTGTTGACTTGTCCAATAGTTACTGTTTTTTGAATTCTTATATCAAAATTACATAAAATACAGTAATGTTTTATGATTGTTAATTGAAGTTTGATTCATCAGGCTCCTGTACACTTTTACATTTTCACATAGCAAAAGAACAAAGAAAGGTAAAAATAGTGAAACATAAGCCCTGAAAGCGATTTCAAGGAAGTGGAAACTATCAGATTTCATTTAGAATACTTAGTGATGTTTCAGTTCAACATCGTGTGTCTGAATGCACATAGTCTATCTTGAAAGTCTGCGTGTTTGATGTTCCCCTGAATTCATTCACGTTTGAATGCAATTCAGTAATTGTATGCTTAAAAGCACACCTCCATATTAGTAAGCCAGGGGATCACTTGGTCTTGTGGATACAGGTAGAGGAGTGAAAAAAAAAGGGTTTCTAAAGCTGGAAATGAGATGTAGAGTTGCTGCGAAGTGTTTTATCTTACTATTTAAGAAACCACACAAAGTTACTTTTGGAGAGAATAACAGCTTAAAGCTCTCAGCTGATTTCTGCAAGCATGCATATCTATGTAGACAACATCAGAGTTTTACCAATATAACTGATAACATGTTTTGGTAGACCACCTGATGACAGAAATTCATAAGTTGATGACTAAGTGAAAGACATTAAAGAAAATTCTATTGCAGCACAGTTTGTAGAACTAAGCATAAGTATGTTCCTGAGTTATGCATTATTTTTTTGAAAATTACAGTAACTCAGGAATATACTTACGCTTTTGCATCGAGGGAAAAATCACTGGTGTTTTTTTGGCTCACATCCCATGGCCTTCCTCTAGCAGTCTATCCTTGTTTCCTTCCTAGCAGTTGTTAGAATGAGAAAGGGGACAGAGAGGAATTTCTAGCCTCCCAAATTCTCTATCACTTTTGATTTTTGGACTCTGAAGACCTGAAATCCTGTATGCCTGGGTCTCTTAATTAGATCGGTTGGTCTCATGGAGGACATTATATGCCCCTGGGACATCTTACCCTGCAACATCAGCTACAGCAACGCTTCTGCTAGAGTTGTAGCATGCATTGCATGCACAGGTGGCCCAAATCCCCCTTCAGAAGGCTTCCTCCCTATTACTGCCACCCTTATTTACCCTCTGTACTTCCTGCTTATGCTGTTAGATCCTACATTAACAATCTTCTTGCCCAGGCCATCTATGTAATACATGTATGTATTAACACTACACATAAAGAATCCTGCTGCATGTATCCCTTTTACAGCACTTTGAGTAGGATTTAAAAACACTTTATTTGTGCTTCAGAAAGTGAACTTAAACTGCAAAATGACAATTCTTTTAAGAACTTGTTGAAGTTGGCAACATTTATTCACCCTTGTGAATGGATTCAGATGTTCAGATCCAGACAAAGCCTGGATTTTGCTTTTATTCAAAAGTCTTCTTACTGGAGGTATTAAAAAGTTCCTTTTGAAAGCAAATCTGCCAATGCACTTGCAATGCAGGCAAACGTGAAAGTCATTATGCAGTCAAAAGCTATAATTATGTGTAACTACAACAAGCTAGAACCTCCTACTCAGAGGACAGATTTTGTGTACATCTTCTGTGATCTTTGACTTCCACCTGGAAACACCCCACTTCCCTGGGTAGCTTGTTCAAGTGCTTGACCACCCTCTCAGTGAGGAACTTTTTTCTAATTTTTGTTCTGAACTTCCCTGATGCAGCTTTAAGCCTTTCCTTCATGTTCTGTTACTAGACACTGAAAAGAGATCAGCGCTTCCTTGTCTTCTCCACTTCTGAAGATGTTGTAGACAGCAATGAGGTCATCCCTCAGTATCCTCTTTTCTAAGCTGAACAAACCAAGTATCCTCAGCCACTCCTCTGAAGTCATGACCTCTAGTAGTTTCACCCTCTCTGTTCGCCTCCTTTGGACACATTCCAATATTTTTATATCCTTCTTATATTGTGGAGCCCAAAACTGCACATGGGACTCGAGGTGTGGCTGCACCATTGCTGGAAGAAATACTTCCAAAGAGTTAGCTGTGCTGTGCTTAATGCACCCCAGTGCTTAATGTACTGTTGGCTCTTTTGGCTGCTAGGACACACTATTGACTCATATTGAGCTTACCATCAACCAAAACCTCCAGAACCCCTTCTATAGGGTCACTCCAACCTCCCAACTATATGTACATCCAGGATTACCCTCTCAGAGCTGCAGAATCTGGCATTTGTTCTTGTCAAATATCAAATGGTTGATGATTGCCCAATGCTCTCACCTATCGAGATTTCTCTGCTGATCTTAGTATCACTGGAAAATACACTTTGTGTGCACAGAATTCCTGTGTTCAGGTCATCGATAAAAGCATTGAAGAGAACTAAAATTGCTCCCTGGGGAACACCACTAGAGGATGGCCACCAGCGAACTGTTACCCTATGCAGTGTGACTCTTTGAGCCCAACCTGTCAGCCAATTGTTCACCCATCATATTCTGCAAACCAATAAAGAACTGTGCTGCAGTGCTGATAATGCCTTTATTCAGAGCAAAAGCCCCTCTCTCATTGTGTAATCAAAGAAGACGAGGAATGGAAATTAAAGAGGAGTCACCATTCATGCTGGATTTTGGCTCATCTCTGAAAGGTTTTTGGTGACTATCATTTTCAGCAAATAAAATGCTTACCAATTCTGCTTAGGCTAATGTTGGCATTTCCTTTTCCTGTGCCAGTTGCAATAGGCACAGCAATAATTTTCTTCCTTAGTGCTTCCAAGGACACAGCATGGAGTCAAGCTGTTGGCAAGATTCCTTGACAGCAGATAAGCCTAAATATTGTGTGCCTACTGGGTTTGTCTTCATGGATCAGAACAGCTACTACTAAATAACTGTTAGATGACACCTACCCCAAATAGCTCCTTGTGTGGACAGTAAGATTCAAACCAGAGTGATTTTTCAGTCTGTCTGAACTTACATGGCCCAGTACACTAGTGTAGTTTAGATATGGCAATTCCTGAAGCAAATACTGCATAGGGGAGTGATGTGGCCACTTAAAATTTTTTATTTTACTAAGCCAAATTATTCAGTCGTCCTTTACTTGTAAGTCAGTTGTGATTATCCTCTGACACAGGACAGACAAGAAGAAGGCTCAACACCTTGCTTGCCCTCTCCACCATTCTGCCCTCCCTTGTCTTCTTCAGAATGAGTTAATTCCAGAATAATTACCCTGCTCAGAAAGAGGGGTCGGTATTCCAGCATAATGGATGGGGTATTCTCATTGTGGAAATATTCCAGAAGAGCCCAGTTAGACTGGAACAGTTACAGTGAAATAAATGTTCCACATTAGCCTTGGTTGGATTCCCTCACAGGCAATGTTATAGAAATAAGTTTCTCATTTTTATGAACTTTTATTAACATACTATTTAATGATGATTCGCTTTTGCATGGGAGCCTTGTCCTGTTACTGAATGGGATGAATATTTTTGGTGGACTTGTTTTATATTACAATGATGAAACATAAAAGAAGTGAATCTGTATTTTACGTTCTCATGTCTACCTTCCATTTCTGTCCATGACATATACTATAGTCTTACAAACTCTGGATTAAGCTTTCATCAGGTATTGCCAATGATCTGAACCGTAAGATGTCCTAGATTATGGTTTCAGAAAACTGAATCGAGTAAATACATTCTGGGACCTCCTGCTGTTCCTAGCTAGGCTGTTCTTTATCCTGCTGCATTGATAAATGTCAAGTAAATAAATCCCCCACTTTCACACAGGAATAATAATGGAATAATTTATAATAGCCTTATATGTTAGCATTAGACAGGAACAAGGAAGATGGCTGTCTGCAGAATGACTTGACCTGGAAGCATTATCCTTCAGTCAAACAGGTTAACCAGAAGACCCTGAGCATTTACTTAAACTGGCAGAGAAAAAGTTATGTTTAATCCATGTTGCACTTTTCACATTGATTTGACCTACTGGACATGCCTCCTAAATGCTCTCTAGCGCTGTAGCTCATGACACACCACACTTAACAAGGCTCTAACAGCATTTCCACTGTAACAGAACTAAAACACATGGCTCGTAACAGAACTTTGACACTTACAGCACTCATGAGCTTGGACATGGTGCAATGGGTAAGCAACATGTGGTAACAACTCATCATGAGTAAATGAGCAGAAAAGCTCCATCTTGACATGGCTTATTATGTCTAGAAGCTGTAAATACAATTGTTAGGCAAAACTCAATCTGTTAGTATTATGTATAATTTTTAACGTTAGGTTATACCATGCACTTCTCCCACTTTTTCTCTCAGGGTCACTCAGAGCAAGGTCAGATGATTTGGTAAATTATTAGCATCCAAAAATAGTTCAGTAGATGGTAGAAGAATAATAAAAGGTGGGACAGAAGATGTAAAACTAATGCAGCAGGTATTCAAGTAGATTCAGGTTTATAATTGTGTTGCAAAACAACTACTGTGAAATACAGCACAATTTTTTTGGCCAAGATTAATGGTTTAGTAACCAGTTATCCTAATTTCAGTTCTTACTTGCTGACTATTTTCTCCCATTTATAATACTCTTAATACTGTATTGTGCATGGTATTTTACTCACAGAAAGGTTAACAGAGCTGGGACATGATCCTTCTCCAGCTAAATTCACTAGGAAGAAGGAAACTCCGAAACCTGTCTTAACCCTGGGAACACTGGAAATGTGCAAGTTCAAGTGTTTGCTTCCCACTACCTGTGAAAATTCCCTGGTGGGAATGAATATTTCTATCCAAAACGCTAACATATAGAGGTATTTACTGCTCATAAAATAAGCCACTTTCATACCCACTTTAATAAGTGGTTGTGATTTACATATGAAATGTATCTGTAATAAATTTCCACATAAATCTTTTCCAGCAGCATGCAAAACTTTTTAGTTCCACACTGTGTGCTCCTATCCTGATCCTCCACCTGGCTGTGGTCCTTTTTATGTGGGAACATTAAACTAATTTTACTTGGAATGTACGATGGTTTCTCAAGATGATGCACCTGATACTAAAAAGCAGTTCACTGGACTTCTTAGGAAGACAGATTGTTCCCCAGAGACTCCTTCTGCTTTGTATTACAGCTCATAGTCTTGCTTTTAGCCCCAGCTCATCTTTGACAGCCTTCTGCTTCACATTTGGCATACTTGTGACATCTACAAAATGACTTGAGGGTCAAGAAGTCAACTGGTTTCCTCATATGCTTCTGCCATTACTAGTGGCGGTACTCAGACCATAAGGAAAGGGAGCTGAGGGGTGTGGGTCTGTGTGCCTGTGTCTGTGAGAGAGAGAAGGAGAGAGAGGGAGTGAGATGTGGTGATGGCACAGAAAAAGACTGGTTTAAACCTTTCTGCCTACCCACGTTTGTGATGACTTCCACCCAGACACAGCTCTCCTTTGTTTCAGCACAGTTTAGCATTGCTGCAGGTTGCTTGTTAGCCCATTCAACGCTTGTAACTTGATGATGTTCCCCACACTGGAAACATGTTGTTTCTTGGCACCAGTACACTGAAGCCTCATTCAAATACATAATGTTATTGTGCAGCAGCGCAAGGCCAGTTCCTGGGGTGCAGCTACAGATGAAGTGCATTAAGGTATTTCATTCGTTAGCCACTGAGTGCCTTTCTGTACAGAAGCTTGAAATGGGATGTCTGAAATCTGAGCCTGGAGGAAGCTTGGCATGAAACATTTTACTCAATGAGAAGGATTTAAAGAAATATGAAAGTATTATGTTTGCTATTAAAATATAGTTAAAATAGTGCTTTGCAGTGTTCTGCATCTAAGCTGTAACTCCAACTGGGTCCTGAATGTTTAGGAACCAACTGATCCTAAATCTCCAGTTTATGCTGTGCTGAGTATCTCAGATTAATGTAAATCCATCTTATCCTGCTTGCTGTAGCTGGGGTGATTTGGGTTATGAATGCAGTCATACAAACAGGGTTTGTAAGAGCTTTAAAACAAGCTGATGAATAAAGCAATCAGAAAGCCATGTTATCAGATACAATCTGATCAGAAATTTATACACTGTTGACATATAGAAAACAGCATGTACTATATGGCATAGCAGGGCCAAAAAGTGCTGAGGTTCTTTCAGATACAGCAAATTAAACATCATGTAAAGCTAAAACTCATCCAAGTTAGTGTGGGCTCCTGAAAAGTTCACACTGTAAATGTTTGCCCTAACACTTCATAGTATTTTTCCTCTGTGTAGAAGCCCTGTTGCTCAGCCTGTGCACTCAAAGGGTGACTCTGCTGTGGGTGTAAGGTAATGCAGGCGTTCTGCTGTAAATTGGTATGAATTAACGTTCTGTTGCAGAGCATGAAATTAAAGCAAAGTGTCTTCTTATCGCATATGACAGAAACAAATGCTGTAACCAAAAGTGTTTAAGAACCATTTATTTTTGGGGATTTCTTTGTTTATTACTTCAGGCAGGCTTGACTTGAATCCCATGCACACTGGAAATTCAATAAAACTTGTGTTACCCTCAGTGTTTCTGTTACACCAGTACCAGATCTTTAATCAAAACAGATGAAATTGTACTGCATGTAGTAAAGATTAGTATAATGACATGGTTCCTGCACCCAAGAACTTCTAAACTTCTGCAGGCTCTATTATTGAGTAATTGGGAGGTTCTTCCATGGCTGTGAATATTTACAAACAAAATGTTTATACAAGACCTGCCTGGATTTCAGACCCAAAATTTGCAAAACATGCAAATAAAAAAACATGTAGTCATCTAAACAAGGAGAAGGTGATTGGGAAGTCAGGATAGATTTACCAAGTGGAGAATTATGACTTAATGAACCAGATTCCCTTCTAGGATAAACTGATGGGATATGTGGACAAAAAAAAAAAGTAAGACCAATGAATGTAATTTACCTTGCTTGCTTCAATAAATTTTACAACACTGTTTTCTACGATTTTCTTGTGCCCAAACTGGGACATTGCAGCCAGAATGGGAGGATAACTGGATGGGTAAAAGCTGACTAGATATTTGGGCTCTGAGCATTGTGGTTCATGTGTATTGATCTAACTGGATGTGGGGTAACAAGTGGGGTACCACAGGGTCTATCCTGGAAGGAGGCCTTTTCAACATTGCAACCATTGATGCTAGGGAGAGGATGAAAGGCATGCATGTCAAGTTTTCAGAGGCTATAAGACTGATATTTTAGGTGTGTAAGATAGCTGGGAGGAAGGGTCTGATAGAACCTTATGAAATCCAGCACAGGCAGAGGCCAAACCCTACCCTTGGAAGGCAGAGCCCTGCAGGGGTGGAAGGTGGGGCTGAAAGGGCCAGGGAGCACCTTTGGGAGATGTCCTTGGGTGCTGGCAGGCAGTGAGCTCAGCTGAGTCCAGCTGTGCCCCTGGGCAGCAGCGAGGAACAGCAGTACTTGGCTTAGTGTGAGCAAGACATGGCCCCAGGAGCCAGGGAAGGGCAGGGACTGTCCTTTCTGCTCAGCACATGTCAACCTCATCTGGGTACTGGATTTGGTTTTGGGTCTCCATCAGAGGAAGAATGTTGATAAACATGGCCAAGTTCAGCAAACAGACAGCAAAACAGTCCTGGGCTGGAGCTCTTGCCCATGAAGAGAAGCTGTGGGATCAGGGCTGGTTCAGCTGGGGGGAGGAATAGATTCATCGGTACCCAAGAGCATCCCTGGCACTGATAAGAAGCGACGAAGAAAATGCAGTTGGGCTCTTCACATTAGTGTGTGGTGGGAGGCTGAGAAGCAGCAGCACAAGTTGAAACCTGAGATGCCCTGGCTGGAGATAGGGAGAAGCCTTTTCCCCTTGTCCCCCCAGTCCAGCAGTGGAGCTAGAGCCCAGGGAGTCTGGGCTGTCTCCAACCTTGGAAGTTTCAAGCCCCAGCTGGGTGAAGCCCTGAGCAGCCTGGTCTAAGCCGAGAATGGGCTTTGCTCTGACTATCAGACCTACCAGAATGTTCAAAGGCATCACCTTGAAAAGATTCCTTTCCACTAAGTCCAACAGGTCACCCTTGAGGAGGAGGAGGAAGAGTTAGTCCCCTTAGCTGGAGCAAGGAGTGGTTGATTACAGCTTTGCTGCTGTCTTTGGAAATGTCAAAGACCTTATGATTTCTTAAGAGGCCACTTGACATTTCCTGGTTGGTGTCATGTGGTCCACACTGAGGGATGCTTTCAGCAGTTATTTGAGCTTGTAGGGCCTGATGTGTCCTCTCATAAAATGACCACACATCAAGTGGGAGTTAAAGGCCTGGTCTAACATTTCTCCCTTCTCACAGGCCTGTGCTACTGTTCTTCATTAAGTCAACAGAGGCACAAGATTTGAGGGAAATGAAAAATGGACAGGGGTAGAGATTGGGTACGTTCCTCTGCCTACAACAGCCAAGGTGAACTGTGGATAACAGCAATGTAGATTTTGGATGCTACCAAGGACAATCTTCAGTGCTGCTTTATGTATGTTTGGCACGGGACATAAAGAGGACCATGAATTGCCTGAGTTATGAATTATTCTCCCTAGTAGAATAATAATCTGTGCATAAATGTTTATGTCACAACAGTTTAGAGTCACTAGTTGGTTGACAGAAAAATATTAAAACTAAACTTGAGACCACCAGGAGAGTAAAGTATGACATGTGCCAAGCGCCCTTACTTGCCCAGGACAGTTACAGTGAGTTAGCAAAGGACAGAGACAATGAAGCTGGTATTTCCAGAAAGTGACAGTCCAGTTAGAATACAAACCAAATACATGTAAATTATATCTTCAGGTGTGGACAAAAGCTAGGGGTATTTATGTGCAGAGTCTAGATTTTGTCCAAAATTAGTCCAAATCTGGTAGAGCTGTATTTCACACAGAATCACAGAATGTTAGGGGTTGGAAGGGACCTCGAAAGATCATTTTGTCCAACCCCTCTGCCAGATCACCTAGATGAGGTCACAGGCGAGGAACGCATCCAGGCGGGTTTTGAATGTCGCCAGAGAAGGAGACTCCACAACCTCTCTGGGCAGCCTGGTCCAGTGTTCTGTCACCCTCACAGTGAAAAATTTTTTCCTTATCTTTATGTGGAACCTCCTATGCTGTACCTTGCACCCGTTGTCCCTTGTCCTATCATTGGATATCACTGAGAAGAGCCTGGCTCTGTCCTCCTGACACTCACCCTTTACATATTTGTAAACTTTAATGAGGTCGCCCCTCAGTGTCCTCCAAGCTAGAGTCCCAGCTCCCTCAGCCTTTCCTCATAAGGGAGATGTTCCACTCCTTTAATCATCTTTGTGGCTCTGTGCTGGACTCTTTCAAGCAGTTCCCTGTCCTTCTTGAACTGAGGGGCCCAGAACTGGACACAATATTCCAGATGCAGCCCCACCAAGGCAGAATAGAGGGGGAGGAGAATCTCTCTTGACCTACTAACTACACCCTTTCTAATACACCCCAGAATGCCATTGGCCTTCTTGGCCACAAAGGCACATTGCTGGCTCATGGTCATCCTCCTGTCTACTATGACCCTCAGGTCCCTTTCTCCTCTGCTGCTCTCCAACAGGTCAGCCCCCAGCCTATACAGGTACATGGGGTTCTTCTTCCCCAGATGCAAGACTCTACACTTGCCCTTGTTAAATTTCATCAAGTTTCTCCCTGCCCAACTCTCCAGCCTGTCCAGGTCTCTCTGAATGGAAGCACAGCCTTCTGGTGTGTCAGCCACTCCTCCCAGTTTAGTGTCATCAGCAAACTTGCTGAGGGTGCACTCTGTTCCCTCATCCAGGTCGTTGATGAATAGATTGAACAGTACTGGTCCCAGTACCGACCTCTGAGGGACTGCACCAGATACAGGCCTCCAACTAGACTCTGCCCAATTGACCACAACTCTCTGACTTCTTTTTTTCAAGCAGTTCACAATCCACCTCACTACTCAATCATCCAGACCACATTTCCTCAGTTTAGCTACCAGGATTCTGTGAGAGATGGTGTCAAATTCTTTACTGAAATCAAGATAAACCACATCTACTGCACTGACATAATCTATCCATCTGGTTATGTTCTCATAAAAGGCTATCAGGTTGGTTAAACATGATTTCCCTTTGGTAAAATCATGTTGACTGCTCCAAATTATCCTTGATATGTCTATAGAAAGTGCTGAGGATATGTTGTTCCATCACCTTTCCAGGGATGGAGGTGAGGCTGACTTGGGTCCCCCTTCTTTCCTTTTTTGAAGACTGGAGTGACATTTGCTTTCTTCCAGTCCATCCAGGCATCTCTTGTGTTTCCCACGACTTACAAAGGTGATGGAGAGTGGCCTAGCAATGACTTCCACCAGTTCCCTCAGGACCCACGGGTGCATTCCATCAGGACCCATGGATTTATGGATGTCCAGACTCCTTAAATGAACCCTAACCTAGTCCTCATCAACCAAGGCAAGCTCCTCCTTTATCCTGACTTCCTACAGGGCCTCAGCAGTCTGGTGCTCTTGAGGGCAGTCTCCAGCAGTATAGACAGAAGCAAGTGAGAAATGTATAGATATTTCAAGTGACATACAACGCTTTGCTACTTTAAAGTGTTAAAAACATAGTAAGAGTAGTATTCTGGGACATAAAGAGAAACAAGTATAAATAAAACTAAAATATATGAAAAATTATTGTGGAGGGAATGAATGGTAACTGCATATTTCATAGAAAAATGCAAGGCAAGGTATCAGTTGGGGTTTGACTTTGTGGTTTACAGGTATACATCTATTTATTTATTTTTTAGTTTAAGGCAGTAGTGTTTTGTTTTGTTTTGTTTTGTTTTTGTTTTTGTTTTTCCTGGTAAGGAGACCCAGACTTTTATTGGAACAGATGACGTTTGAAGTTCAGTGCATCTCCCGCTGAAGTAGGCAAAATGGTTCCACTATGTTAGATCAGATTGAGAAAGGGCAGGCAAGTTCTTTCATTCAGGTGTCTCCCGATCCTCAGAAAAAGCAGCAGAGACTCAAGCACAATTTACATAAACAATACAAAGACCTTAAAAAAGAAAAAGACAATGCAATGATATTCATAGAAATGTGAGTCGATAACTGAAAACTGCTAAAATGCAATGGGTCTGTTATTTTATTAGGGAGGGGGATTTACTCATCTTTGTCTTTAAATTTGCAACTAAAAGTTTAATAGGATAGGGAAGACTTCAAGTATAAAAGGGCAGTTCTTGTTGGCAAGTCACTTGTACAACTGGTAGGAGTTCTGTTTCTTGTGATTAATTTGTTTGTTGCCACCTGACAACAGATTTGACCACCAAGCATAGACAGTTTCAGAAGGAAAGCAGCAAGCTGCAGTACTTGTGCAGTATCACAATTTGTGTGTGAGTTGGGGAGGGAAAATAAATAAATAAGAGCTGAATGCTGGACCTCAGTGCAAACATCAGAGTGTTGTAGAACGCAGAAGTACTTTGTAAGAAAACGTACTCATTGCAAAAGTTGATTTTGTGTAGCTATGACTAAAATGGCTGTGGGAAACATGCCACATAAAATCCATGAGAATGCAAACTTTTACAAAAACATTGTATACATCCAAAGGGTTTTTTAGCAGGTAGGTTCTGTGTAAAGTAGATTGTATGTCAACAGGCAGATGTCTGAAGTAATGAAAAGGCTCTTGATACATGTGTTGTAGTTATAATAAATAAGAGCGATAAAGTTTTGTTATTACATGTCAAACCCTTATTCTAGTATAAGTTTCCAACAAAAAGTGTGTGGAAATGATCAAACCATAAGAACATATAACTTTTATAATAACTTTAGTTCAATAAAACAGCTTACAAATGCTCTCCACAAAACCAGATATTTTCTATATGTTGGTGCTGAATATACAACTCTCCTCACACATTCATGAAAATGGCTGCCATCCTTGCTTAGCCCTTTTGTAATAATATAATTAATATGTGTTGCCTTGTAGTCTTTACCAGAAAACCACTTTGGTACTCTTTTAAAATTTTGTATCAGAGCACATGGGTAGGACTGAGATTTAGGTTTGTGTTCCAGTAAGGTTTCCATTAGTTTTTAGTACAATTACAGCCACATGGAGTTGTGATAGGAAAAACTGAAATCCTATTGTCCAGCCTTGGCAGTGTATCAGCACGAAGTGCTGATGAAGAGGAGACAGTTGCTCCAAGAGACTGAACACATGGTCTGTGAGGGGGAAAGGGGGTTATCCTAGGCCCTGTATTATACAGTTTTTGCCTTTTACCTCTACATGGTTGTAGAGGTTGGAAAATGACCTCAGGGTCTCTCATCTGCTTGGGGAAGAACCATGTTATGGGCTCACCCCTCAGTCACAACACAGCTGGCTCTGGTTTCAATTCTGAAAAATGAAATTCAGTTCATAGCAACTGCTCTTCACTGGAGATTCACTCCACGAGTGGCATCATCCTCTTTGTCTGCAAGTGTCGCCCAGGCTTATAGTTCCAGAATAAGATCATAAAGCTGTTTCTTTTCATGTGGGGTGACAGACTTCTCCCAAGATCTAGAATCATTAAAAAGAAGCTATGACCCATGTCTTCATGTCAAAGCATTTATTATGACAGCACTTATGACACTCTTCAACTCTGAAGCTCAGCTGAATGTCCATATCTATTGCAGTAATTTCTGTGAATGGGTATCTCAATTACCAGAAATATTCACTATGAAATGGGTGGGATCTAAAAGAGAGGTAAAGCATGGGACAGAAAAGCAGTTCTTGGAGTGAACTAAAGGTGTCATAAGCCGTCCTTGTCACAAAAACCACTCACGAGGGTTGTATTCTTGCAAAGGACGCTGAAACTCTGTAATGCTGCTAAGTCTCTGCTGTATTTTGTAGAAGAGGAGACAGAGGCATGTTACAGAAACAATAGACCCTAGGCTTCCTTTCAAAAACTCTTCCAGAAATACCTCCCCCCCATTCATGTGCAGCATTGCCATCTCATCTGTTGCCTCTCCTGGAAAGGCTGAAGAGGAGATTGCAGCCAGTCCTCTCTTCTGAGTCTGCCTGTAAATAATGAAGTCAATTTTTGGCTTGCTAACTAACTGAATCACCCCAAGGGGAAAGGTTTAGTTACATTTTAAAAAGAAGGCAAATATTTCTTTGGTGAGGCAGGTTTGGATCTTATGACTCTTTAAAATTGCTTCCTCCCTGGACTGCCACATTTGTAACTCACTGTATCCCCTTCCATTCTTAATCTAAGCATAATAACCTGTCTTTGAGCCACAAATAATAATCCAAAAAACACACCAGCCTCCCCTCACTTCTTAGCCTGGGATGGGAAGCAGTAAGCTAGTACAACAAATAGTGACGTTCCCTTCTACTCCTCTCATGCAGGTAAATTCTGACTATAACTATAAATTTACATAATTCAAACCTTGTGGTTATCAGCTAAACTCTCAAATTAATAATCTTTCTCAAGTGTTTTCATACTCCAAGTCTTACGTGCAACCCAGTCTTTTACTGGATTTCAAGCAAAAATTAAACCTACTCCCTGGGATAACACTCGATTGCCATCATTGGGGGCTATAATTTCACAAGGGTGTCTCAAAATTTCAGTGCAGTAACCCAAAACTTTTAACCTCAATTCAGCCTTGAACCTGATCCCCAACCTAAACCTAATCCAGAGCAGCAATTCAACACAGCCTTTTTGACCTACCACTTATTGCAGGCATTTCTGACAGGAGCCTCTCTGCTCTTTCTCCCTCTTTAACACATTCACAGGCGCACCCTTCTTTCCTCTCTCACTCTTTACCACTAACAAAAAAAGTTAAAGGCAGTTGGGGAAAGTTCTCCTGAACAAGGATTAAAGAATGGGATTTTATTTTTTCTCTGGAAAGAGATCATGGAACAGGGAAAAATATGTTGCAAAGAAATAATATGTTATAAGGGGAAAAAAAAGGTTGGACTTAATTGGTTTTTTTTCCATGTTTTGGAGTACTTTAAACTGCTGGTTTTGGAATGTCTTTAAACTGCATTTTTCCTGAATGCCTGTAGAAATGTCCCTTAGCTTATGTATGCCTCTGACTTCATGCTTGTGTACAATAATAAGATTGGTATAGCATCCTGAAAACAAATGACTAAATGAGGTTCTGACAGAATTCCCAGAGGTTGTCTCAGACAACATCTGAACTTGACAGTAAATTATTTGTCAATTTAGACCTGGATTCTGAGGGGTACTTTGTACCTCAGTCCTGCTGAAGTTTAAATAGACAGCATATAATAATTTTGGAAGCGCTTCCCAACATGTGAGGCAAAATTTATGGAAGAGAATGAAAGTAGAAAGTACTCATCCTCCCTGTCTATCTGGTACTATAATGGAAAAATGTCTGAATCTAATGAGGTGCTTACTCAATTGAAAGTCAATATCTAATTTTGGAAAAAAAAAACACAAAAAAATGCTATGGCTTTTAAGAAAAATTGTATAAATGTGTAAATATGGACTGATTTCCTGTTTGAAGAATTGCAATGACAATGCAAAGATGAAAAATGCATTGAAAATACAGTAAGATAATCCACCAGAGATAAAAAATTGCAAACCTGAAGGTATTAGATGCCTATGTAAGACTGATACAACTGGTACAGTAACACCCCTTGTACATCAGCACGCAGCAGTGCTTTGGCAGTTGGTGTTAGCTTAAATAACTTGCTTCAAGGAAGATCAAAGTTGTTTCTTTTCTGAATGTTTCCATCAAAACTAAGATGAATTCAATCCCCTTCATCCCCTGTTACATAATGAGAGACAAATCCTGTATGAAAGCAGAGAATCATCTATCCACACCATTTTCCAGATGAGCCATCTTGAATTCTGGGTAGGGCAGCTGTCAGCCTAATGGGGCACACAGCTGTCAACTTGTAGACCCGACTGCCCCAGATCTGCTGTTAGTGGAGGCAATTCATATAATCTAGTTTTCAAAGATCAATGCTCCTTACTCCTATTAAAAATCACACACACCTCTATTTTAATAAAATAGAAATTAGCACTTCCACATCCTAATTTCTGTATGAATAAGCTTCCCTTCTTCAATAACTCCTAGCTCTTTATGAAGTGCTGCATTTGGCTCCTCACTGCTGCTGTAAAGATACCTTCAGCAGGGGTTTAATTTAGCGCACAACAACTCTCACTAAAGGAAGCTGGCTCACACTTGGCTTTGCTACAGTATAAGAACTCATAAACACAGAACCAGTTGTACCCTGCAAGAGGATTTTTCTGTGTATCCCTGTTAGGGTATGAAGTGCAGGGAGTAGAATTCAGCTTTTTTTGTTACAGTAAAAAAAAGTTCACAAATTAACTATCAGAAAACAAGCTTAACTCTTAGAAACTAGTTTAAAGCTATCTTAGTAACTTGAATAGTCATCAGACTAAGCAGTAGGAGAACTATGGAATCATATTTAGGATGACTATCTAACATTGTTAAAATTGTATTAGGTAACGTCAGCTGTGATGCAGAGAATTCTCAATTCTCAATTTTTAAAAATTTATTTAAAATTCATACAATTTGGGTAAAAATTAAGCTTGATGGTTACTCCCGCTGCAATAACAACAGAGAGAAGCCCCTAGAGTCATAAAACTCAAGACACAGAAAAAAATCAAGTAAAATAAAAACACTCAGGAGATGTTAAAAAACCCAACCTATTTCTGGATCTGGTGAGGTTTTGAGTTTAATTCAGTTGCAGAGCCATCAGAGCACAGGTGCACACCACATGACCAGGTGATAATAAAACAACCCTAGAACATGATCTTGAGGAGCCTGATGGTGGTTTGTATCTGTAATACATCCATCCCAAGGTGCACTTGTACATCTGTTTCATATTTAGGGTTTGGTTTAGGTTTTTTTATTTATTTTTTTATTTTTACTAGTAGTTTTAAATAAAGTCAAGCAGATGAATATCTACATTTAGAAGACCATATGTTAACAAGGGACTGTGAGGTCACATGACAAGGTTGGTGAAGCTCACCATACGCAAAAGTGCCGATCAGTGTAAGAGGTTTATAAATGGATGGGGACCCTTGAGCTATTGCAAGGAGAAAAGCTGTCTTGCAGGTTAACTTACAGTCAGTCCTGAGGGTTTGGCAGAGTAATTTGTGAGATAACTTTACCAGTGACTGAAGTACCTGAGTTAGGTAAACTCACTGCAGCACTAGTAAAAACCAGCAATGTATTTTTTACTGTGGAGGAGAGCACTGAGCAAATGGGACACCTGTTTACCGATGTCTTACTGCTCCCACTTGACAGAAGTCACACAGGAATTAAAAGGAGTCGGGAGGGCAATAACTTCCCTTGGTAAGAAGTATTTGTTTTATCCAAAGGAAAAAGGCAAGTAATGGAGAAGAACTGGGCAGTTGGGCACCCTCAGTTGCCAAATAAGTCAGATAGGAATGTCTGACTTCTCATGGAAACTAAGTCTCTCCTGGGAGCATGTGTTTGAACTCAGCTCTATAGCCTGATACATGGTAGAACATCTGAAATGTGGAAGACAAAGCTATTTCCGTAAGTTTTCCCATACTCTAAAAGACAACTTTTTTGCATGCTCTGAACAACAAAAATGTGGGTAATGTCTTTCATTTGGCAGGTCATCTTAATTTTATATCAATTACTTCTTGATCAAGTTGTCAGGGACCCAATTTTGTGTAAGTCTTGATTGACTCATTGCAGAGTCACCGTGAATGCAAAACACTAACTTTGCTTAATGTTACATTGCAGATTAGGTTGTGTACAACCCGTCACAGAACAATCCTGGTAGAGTGATCTACTGCATGAAGAAGACAGTGGAGACATTTCCACAACAGTGACCTGATAAATGCATAACTACACTAAGATATAAGTCTGTTTAAGGTTTTTTGTTTCTGTTTTATTTTCTCTTACACCATTTTCTGCAGGTGGTGTAGAAAGATTTTAAAGGCAGTTCTGGTGTTGCATTGAAGGTATTATTTTTTGGCCAGGAAAATACTTATTCCTTTTGCATATTAGTCAGATGACATATTTCTACAATTGATATCTCAGGTCTTCTGACAGGCATGCAAGAGTTTCATACTGACCATTCATGAGTCTCCCAGTGGAACTCAGGATTTCTCAACCCTTCATCTTTTGCCCTGCGTTAAGGAAAGCTAGGCTGCTGAGTTAAAAAGCCTTCAAGTTACAGTGAAAATAATCCATTTTGAAGATTTGGTTATAATCTGATGCCAAATGAAAATTTCAAGCACATTACAATAATAATGAAATTACATTTTTGATGGCATTAGAAACAAACAAGGATCTGACAAAGAACTGACTGCTTGTAGGTGGTTGAAGGAAGTAATTATGATGAAAGTACTTTATAAAAACCTTAGAATTGTCAAAAAATTCTCAGCCTTTTGAAAAAGAAAACCTTACAAACAACTGTACAGACGGCAAGACCTAGTAATTTCTTGAATACCATTTTCACAAAGAAATAAGTTCCCAATTCTTATTATTTATCTTTTCTATACTTTACTGAAAAGTTCTTAATTTTTGTGGTTTTTATCTGGATGTTTATCTCATTTCTATCTCAAATAAGTGGATTTTTTGAAAATAACTGAACTACTACATTTCAATGAAAGTAACAAAATTTCCAGTTGGTGATAATACCTTGTCTGAAAAACTTATGTGACAGCAGCACCATACAATCAAGCGAAATTTCTCTATTTTCTTTAGCCTTGCAGCTCAATGCCAAGCTGTGGGGCAAAATTTATGGAATTAATTAAGCTAGTTTTGATAACTGGGCTTCTAAGTCACTCTGGTGCGTCTAAAAAATGCCACCTTAAAACTAGCTCATTTTGATGCACCTTTTTTATCCAAGTCCTCTTTTAATATGAGACAATAAATCTGCCAAGTGGAGTCATAAGTGCACCCAGTTTATTTCAAAGACTTTGAGACCCTTAGCAAACCTTTAGACAAAACTAGGCTGAGTTTTGATTTTGTAATGAAACTCAAAACCAACTAAGTTTCTCTTGGTTTTGTGTTTCATTGCAAGAAACTCTGATTCTTAGATGAGTACAGCCTGGAGTGCATATATTCATGATCAGCAGTAAATGTGAAGAGAAAGAAAATAATAGAACAGATTTTTCTCTGGAGTCGGCAATGCCTGGAAAGCCACCCTGCTTCATTGTAATGCAGATTTGCAGACTTTGGCCCAAAAAAAGACCTGTTGGCGAAGTTTGATACTGAAAAGTAATCTTCTTCAGGAAATGAGTACCAAAGAATTGTTATACCATGTAATAAGAAAGAAACAATAAAGATCCCTGGCGAGAAAGTGGTTCTGGGTTGATGGACAACAGTCATTATAAACTGAGCTTTCAAATAAAAATACCTTCAGCCTTTTAAAAGGGTTTCTGTATTTTAAATAGGGACGTTCGCATTTCAGACTGGAGAGATTCCAAGTGACCTTCTGACTTTAAAGGTTAAGCACTATGAGAAAACAATTGCAGACACACAGAATGAGAAGGAAAATATGATTTTATAGCTGAAACAGACTATAGAGTATCTCTTCTAACATTTCAAATTTGAATTAAAGAGGGAACTATCGGGAAGGGTTCAAAAATAGCTGAGGCTGAAGAAATGAATGAATTTATTCTTTCTGTTACAATTACTCCACAAACACTACTGCATCAATCACTCCATTTAAAAACTATGGGTAAGAGCTTGTCTGTACCTAGTGCCTGAAGTCACCTGATGTTTGTGACAAAGCTGCAAATATGTAAATGGCTGTAACAATAGCTCTGGAGAAGAAGTAATCAGTTATCCAGTCAGCTATGACAAGATACATATGCAAATTATTTGAACTAGAAAGGTAAGAATCCCAAGAAAAATAATCCATGCAGTAATTTCTTCTCTCTCATTGGGACAAGGAATGCTGTCCCTCATTTAAACTTTGTTAAGGCCTTGGATTCCTCACTGCCATTTAAAGTATCATTGGCTTAAGGTAGGAAAGCGCACTCTGTACCCAGGTTAGTGGTTGTTACATTTGCAATAGATGAGAAGAAGAATCATACAAATTTGTACTGTGCTCCAAAGGTTCTGAACAGACTTGAAATAGTAATCCCTTATGGTTAATCAAAATTCAAAAAAACACAGGAAAGATAGGAGAGTGGTACTGACTGGTCCTTTCTTGTCTCGCAAACACATCGAAACATACATGTTTTAAAATTCTGCTGACATTACTAGATGATCATCTGCACTATGTGTGTTAAAAAAAAGATCAGCCTGATGGGCTCTTCTGCCCAAAAATTTATGCACCTTCTTGGATGGAGAGATATTTATCAGAAAGGTCTGCTGATGGGAACAGATATGGAAAGGAAACATTAGAAAACCATTGCTTTGATTAACTACAGTAATCAAAATATGAATTACTATGTTATTTTCCATTAGTTTACACATGGTGTTAAAATAGTCAGTGTTAGTGAATAAAAAAAATGGACTGGGCTTCAAATTCATGGTTGGAATCCTTCTCAGCACCACAGCTTCAGAAAAGGAAATAAACTTATCTCATTTGAAGTCCAGGATGGAAGACTCTAACAATAACTTAGGTGCACCAAAAGCAGAGTATGAAGTCCCACCATCCTAGCTGAGGCATTTTGAGCATCTGAAAATTGTTGTCAATCTGATTTAAAAACCCAAACTGAAATAACAAAGGAGGGTTTCTTTACCTTAGGGAGTTTACGCTATAAACACACACTGGGTAGCTTTGCCACCTCAGACAGAGTTGATATTCTGTGTGAGTGCATGTGTGTGTGTGCAAGCACTTTAGGGGGAAAAAGTAGTGCAAAGCTCCCTGCATCCTGAGGAGCAGCAGCTCTGGGGGAAGTTCAGCCTCTCACCTAGCAAGAAGTTAAAGGCTGCTGGTTCCCTCGATGGCCAGGCTTGCAGTCTTGGTGGAAGACCACCACAACTTCCTGCTTTGTTCCCATTTTCACCCTTGCACCACTCTTCAGGGGAGCCAAGAGGAAAAGACCCACTTCCTGGCTTGGATGGATACACATAGATCAGAGCACTTCCTGGGAACAGCCAAGAAATTAACTCTATTTACCATATATTGGCACACTCTTCAATGCTGGGGATGCATCATAGGTTTAGAGGGTACCTGGAGGCCTTGGTTCTTGCTCCTCTAAGAGGAACAAGCCTTCAAGGCAGGCAGGTCCTGCAAGAGTGTGTGGAAAAATGACATGAAGCACAGTAGGATGAGCAAAACAGAACAAGTTTGTTAAAGGCTCTGCCTCCTTTCTAACCAGCTGAAATTCACTGTCTTGTTGCTCTTTCAATATGTGTCATAAGTTGTCTTCAGCTTCCTGTAGCTTTTCTTAAAACACAGAAATAGAGTGCAGTGACTTAAAACTGGTGTTTCTTACTGACGTCACAGCTCTTCTGTTAGCATGTATGGTTACTCCACATGAATTTTCCTGTACAGAAAATGATCTGTCTGCAGAATGAATAGCTCATCTGTCAAACTCCTCTGTGCAAGTTCTGCAAATAATAAATGTACACCTCATGTGTGGCTGGGAAAAGAATGAAATAAAATCCTCTCATGTTGACACAGAAATGGAGGAGAGACTACTTCTCATTCCTGTGTAGACTTTTAAGCTTCAGCTGAAGCACTTTTATTTGGAGTTGTGATTGTATTTATGTTACATTTTCTCTTTCAATGCTTTGCATAAAACTTATGCTTGGAAGGGTACTGTATTTTAGGCTAATTTGAAATCTATTTGAAATTTATTTAAATCAGCAAAGAGATGGTGAGCATCTCCTACAAGGTGATGCACTGCACTGAACTCCCATTGAAGAACCACAGTCCCAATTTGCTAAAATTGGTTCTGAATTTCAAAACAAAACTTATTACCACTGGCCTGTATCAAAAACATAACCAGCATAATAAAGATATTAGACCTCTAGGGGGAATGAATGTATCACATCCTCATAGCGTAAAGCAGTGCCTTGTCTTGGTGGAGGTGCAAAATCAGAAGCTGGAATTCTCAGGCGGGGCTCATAGTGACTGTACATGATTATATTAAAATAGCACAAAAGACAGTATCATTTTTTAGCACATTTTCCACTGTACTTGCCAGTCTCTTCTTTGTCATGTGAGAAACATGGTTCTAAGTGTTCATCCTTGCCACAGCATAATTAAGGTGTTTAGAAAACTCACATAATTTGTTGGTAAGTATTAAACATCATATAACTAGAGATGAAATCTATCCAGAAACATTACTGATTACTTTGCAAGTCTTTTTCAAATAAAGGCTCCACATTTTGTTCATTACGGTATGTGAGGAGAGATAATGATCCATATCACATAAAGATTAGAAACGTAATTGTGTGTTTTTAGAAATGGAAGCAAATACTGTAACTTAGAAACCGTGTTAGTAAGCACATACATGAGCTTTGCTAAAAATGGCTCAGTCACTAAAGCAGCCAAACCACACCTGGCTTATGTGATTATCCAATGAATAACAAACATTTGAAGAGAAATATTTAGACCTTGCTATTTTATGAAAGTTGAACATGCTGCAAAGAAAGACACAACCTAAGTGTCTGTCCCAGAGAGCCCAGCTTCCCTCTTGAGTGTCTACCTTTGTGGACAACAGAACTCTGTAAGGTCTGACAGAGAAATAGAACTAGGGACATATTAGTCATCTAATATACTCAGTTTCTGTTTTTTCATTGTCTGATCCATCCAAAATGACCAAAGGATAGAAACCAGTTTTCTGAGTGTAACTTGACCTCAAGTCTCCAGAAAAGGCTTTCATTCGGATATGTTCAGGCATTATCTACACTTCTTACATGTCTTACACCTCTGCTAAACAGCTTCTGTGGTTAGTGATATATAGTGCAAGAACGAATGTTTTTTCTGGAAAGTGTCACTTGATCAGGAGTATGACTTTAACTGATTAGAGAAACTGACACAAAAATGTGATCCTTGGAGATGTTTCATTATTCATTAATTCTTGGTAACATGAGAGAAACTGTTCAGCACAAAATGGGGTGGAAGGACAGCAGTTTCAGAAACAGTCTCATTGCAGTGCATGCAGAATGGCAGCAGTGATCAATGATTTGGTCAGTATCATTGGCTCAAGTGAAGGTCAGTTGCACAAGGCAATGCACATAGTACGAAGCAACACTGATGAGAAAGTCAAAGCAAGAGCACAATGTCTGTGAAAGATGTACTGAAGAGTGAAATGCTTGCAGCATACCTTAATTTTTCTCACCCACCAAAATTGGGTCTCTAAGATATGCTAAGGTTCAGTGACACAGAGAACAGATCTGACAGCTTGTGCAGAGCTGAACAAATCAGTGCTCAAGAACACACTAAATGAACATTCTTTCAGTCCACACCCAAAAAAGCAGGACCTCATGAGCACCAGTGCTCACATGTTATTTCTGCTCCTTGGCAGAGCTCTTAAGCAATGACAGCAAATCCTAGTGCACTCTGAGGGCAAGCAGAAGAAAAACCTTGATTTATGAAAACCATTACTTCCTGGACACTGTGTCCACCATACTTCAAGTACAGCCAGCAAAACATTGCCTACACACCTGCCAAAGGTAGGAATGAAACTTGCTAAAACAGCTGAGACTACAGCTTTCAATTAGCCAGTCTTCGTACTGATCTCCCATCAGACCAGCCTGTATCTTGCACACTGTAAAAATTACAGAGGTCTGCACTTGTTGGTCTATTTTGAACATGGTCGTAAAAAATGCTGCCTTGAGCTAATCTAAAAACACCCCTGAGCTAGCTCTGATTGCCCTGCATTTGACAGCAAGGAGGTAAGCAGAAGGGCAGCAGGTCTTACTGCATCACCCTCATGAAAAAAAAAGAAAGAAATTATAAGAAACAGAAAGCTTTTCTCAGTTCTGTTAGTTGAACCCTACTTTCAGCTTTGTGCAGTGGGGGATGGCAGGAGACTGTCAGAGGAAACGTGCAGATGGCATAAGAAATGCATATTTAAAATTCTGTCCAGCTGCAGTGTATTGTCTGGTTATCAAGGGAATGGGGAAGAAATAGAATATTGGAGAATTCTGAGTGTAGCTTGTTCCTTGTTGCAAAGCATGAACTGCTGTAAACATCCAAATGTAAATAGAAGACAACTTTCAGGCATGGGTAAGACATTAAATATTTCTGGAGGTGTAAAGGAGTGGTTCAGCATGTTCCAAGGCCCGCTGCTGGACAGCTGCAGCGCAATTAGCTGCAAGATCATTGGAAGTTTGAGCTGGGTCTTATGGGTTTTGTTGTTTCTCATCCACCTGCCAAGTAATTCTTTAGTAAGCTGACATCACACATATCATCTTTCCCTGCAAGAACACATTGTATGTTCTGTGTCTTGTAGATTTTTTCTCAACTCTTCCGTTAAAATAAGAAATGTGGTCCTTTGCAGGTAGTTTTACCGATAAAGCTCATATTTTGGTGCAACATCAGGCTCTGTAATAGGCTTCTGGATGTGACATCATGACCCAAAATACAGAGTAAGGTGTAAAAACTTGGTACTTATACAACCTTTTCAAGTCTCTGATTATAAAATACAACAACTTCACTGCTTCTGCTATTAGCCAAATTCTGACACTGTTGTCAGAGTTTTGCCATTTATATGGACTACACTAGGATTTATACTCTTACACTTCTAGCTTTTTATTAAATTCTTATGATTTAATTCAGTAAAGCACCTCTTGTATTTGATGACAATAGAAATGCATCCTGCTGTACAAAGAGAGAAGGAAAAGACACCTCAGAAACAGACAAGGAGGAAGTGCAAAGACCCTCACTTTGTTTTTCCTCCTTTGACTCCTTTCATGAAGTGTATCCCTTAAAATGAGTAAACAATTCCACTTACTTAGCAGCAAACTGCAGCTACTGTCCTTCTCCACTTACTTCATATAAACTCAGGGAAGATACAGATTAAAAAAATAGTTACAGACATCAGGGATTTTTTTTGGTTTTGTTTTTTTTTTCTAAAAGCTGTGTTCTAAGACTGACTGAAGCTAAAATTTTAAATGTTGGAGACAAATTATAATGAGACTTGTGTAGGCTGTGGCACACCCCAAAATGTTTGTGATTATTTCAGCCTCATAAAAGCTGACAAAGTCAATGAAAACAGCCTTTGTTGTCCTGGCATGGTGTGGTAGAGAGGTCCCAGATTTCCTATGAATCTGAGTGATCGGAGCAATGCAGCTGCCTGTGTTAGATGACACATACCATGACTTTGAACTACCTATAAAATATGTCTCATTTAGCATGTGTTATTAGGCATTTGGCATGCAAAGCTGCAAGGCTTCCCCCCTTGCCTTCAGTTGCTTGTTGGGAGCAAGCAGAGCTCTCCTGCACCGAGGGGAGAGCTGGGGTGCATGCGTGCTGTGCGGTGGGCGAAGGCTGGGAGGAAGGCACCAATGATCTGGAGGGGGAGCTGCAGCCCATTTAAACCTCTGCCATAAATCTGTTGGGGGAGGGGGGATCAAACAGCGCAGCATGAACAAATGTGTGACACAATGATTATAGACTTGGGAGCCCGGGGCTCAGCCCTGAGACAGTTACTGTCTAAAGACAGAAAACTTCTCTTTTCTCTGCAGGGCAGGTTCTTTCTGGAGATTGTCCCTAATCCCATGATGTGAATTGGTAACATGAGAGAAAGTATTGAGCACGAAATGGGGTGGAAGGACAGCAGTTTCAGAAACAGTCCCATTGCAGTGCAATGAGAAAAAACAAACAAACAAACAAACACACACAAAAACCTCACAACATCATTTTAATTAATGACTTCTTAGAATTTAGCTTCCTTTGGCCAGTGCACTCCAGGACCATCCTAACACAAGATTTGTGGCCTTAAGGAATCCATGCTGAGCCACTGTCCTGCAACTGATACGCAATGTGCACTTTTCTCCCTTCTTGTTACACTGCCCCATTGCGAGGCATTCAACCTTTCATTGTCAGCCTTCTAAAACTCTTCTGAAATTTCTCCAAGTAGCTTTTGGGACCAAACACTGATTTTACTTCAGAACTGTCCTGCAACATATGTTTCTTAGTTGCAATTGAAGAACAGCAGAAAGGAAAAGGCGAAATCCTCTTCTATGTAACTGAACTGTATTCCCTTTGCCAGCATCCCTTCTTAGCCCTTCATTGCCAGGTTATGTGGGATAAGGAGGCTTGAGATAGGCATTCAGTAAATGTCCTTCCTTAGATAACTTTGAAGTAAAAAAATTCAGTGCCAGACCTTCAGAAATGTTTAAAAAAATTTTGATGCACACACAGATTCTCCATGTTGTACAGGGATTTCTGGCTGATTTTTTTTCATTAACTAACAACTGAGTGTTAGCTAGGATACTAGCCTGAAAATATGTTAATCAGCATCCCCCATGTGAAGCCAGGTCCTAATTCCACCTTGCTGATGGCCCTCAATCCGTAGTAATTTCAAGAACACAAAGAGGCTCTTACTGAAGTTTTCCTGTCCTCAATGGCATAACGCCTGTTCCTCACTGCAGTCATGTTGGTGAAAGGGGTCACAAACCCCTTTAATTGTTTCCCATAGAGTGACCCAGGAAACACGGTTAAGTTTTCCTGCAAAAGAACAGGTCGAAACTTTTTCATTTTTCTTGGAGGCTTTTAGACACGGGAAGAACGTAGCAGCTCTCCTGTTGCTTCTGACTGTACCTCAGCCACACCTCTCATGTTCTCTCACAAGTCTGACGTTTATTTTTGCAACTGCACAGGCAAGGGGAGGGAGATACATTCCTGCAGTACATCTGCATTCTTGTGGGTTTTGTCAGCCACTTTTTTGAAAACAAAATTTCTGAAGGTCACTGAAATTCAATTTGAGGACCACATATGCGGAACATTTTTACCCTAGCAAGTAGCTATAAACATAATTAATACTTTAGGATTGCTCCTGCTTTTAGAACTAGTTTTCTGTTTAGTGTTTATGAACTAGTTACAAGAGACAACTGAAGTTGTGCATTTCAAGTATGATACAACAGTGAGTCAGTATTTAGAGGTGTCTGAGCAGTAGGACTGAGAGAAAATATTACTCCCTACAAACTAGTTTAAGGTGTGTCTTTCGTAGTTCTGTCCAGTTACAGTTTAGTAATAACTGTGTATAGTAAACAGAGCATATCTTCTGTACAGGCTGATACCTGATGAAATGGGAGAAAACTTTAACTCCTATATTGGGAAACTGTTTGCATTTGCAGGGAATGCTGTACTCATCCCTTCTGCTAGGAGAGTGTTGCCCTTTTGCTCCAAAGAGGATGCTTTTTGGTGGTTCATCTCTGTCTGCAAAATCACTGTAAACAGAGCAATTTCTGCTCCCTCTCAAGTGTTATCATTTGCATGTGAGTAATGCAAGGCGTAGTTCCCAGTGACAGGACGAGGAGCAAAGGGTACAAGCTGGAACATGGGAAGTACCATTTAAATATGAGGAAAAACTTCTTTCTTTATGGTATGGGTGACAGAGCCCTGGAACAGGCTGCCCAGGGAGGTTGTGGAGTCCCCTTCTCTGGAGACATTCAAGACCCACCTGGATGCAGTCCTGAGTAATGTGCTCTAGGCAATCCTGCTGTAGCAGGGCAGTTGAACTAGACGATCTCTAGGGGTCCCTTCCAACTCCGATAATTCTGTGACTTGTAAGGGGCAAAAGTCAGACTCTCACTTTCTCCTCTGACCTATTCCACATCACACGGAGTGCACACTTCAGGAGAAAGCAACTATGACTAGGCTGCTTTCCTCCTTCTGCCCTACCCCACCCCTCTCTGACAAGCCAGATTTTACAGTGCTTGTGACACAAACTGAATAAACAAATTAAATTGTACAATCTGCCACATGGAACTCCAGTACTTCTGTTTCTCCTCAACAGGTCTTGAAGAGCTTGCACGTGCAATCCACGTGAAGGAAAGGACTCCGTGTGGACAATGCCTCTGGCTGGTCCTTCTGCAATCTTCTCCTCTCCAGATTCTTAGCAGCATCCTTTTACAATGGGCTTGGGTGACACACACTTCTACAACAAAAACGAACAAGGGAATTTGGTTTGAGCCTTCTACAAAGCACATGGCTTTCTTTGCTGAAGAAAAACACCTGTTTCACAGGCTGGGACTGTGCTAAGTCTGCAGACTGGTACATTCTTGGCATTTTGCACTCAAGTACGTTAGCTGTGCAAAACGGTAGTGAGGTTGATCTATCTGGCTAAATGGAACAAGCAACACACCAGCAACAATGAAAACTTATTGGTGTTCTTTTTCCCAGACAGTGCTGTCTGATTACATGGGTTATTAAGAAGCTTACTACATCTCCTTGTTGGTTTCTACACTTCGACACCTGAATGTGAAGGTGAAGTGCTTGTACGTCAAGCAGAGGCTGAGCTTAAAGACATTTGTAGAAATAGCTCTGAAAGGTGAATAGTGATCACAGGTCACTCTGTTTTCTGAAATAAAAGAATATTCCAGATGCAGCACCTGGTAAATGAAGTTAGCCATATATACACAGGATCCTTGTGCTGTTACTTCTCTTCAGAGGCAATATAAAATTTTCTTGTTAGAAGCTGGACAAGGTTTTGAATATAATAACAATAATAAAAAAGAAACTAAAAAATAAGAATCAGCTTATACCCACTTTGAATCCTCCCTCAAAATCCCTCTTCTCAGCCCACAGGCTTCACTAAATCACCTTCTTTTATCTCCCTCTACTGTCTCAACTTCCTCTATGGTGTTTAACATGAAACAATTTTTATCTTCAGAGCCCTTCACAGCCTCTGCACAGCAGTTTTCATCTCTGATTCTCTTATATGTCATCTCTCCCCTTCACATCCATCACCCACTTTTTAGATTTTCAAATGTCTTTGTTCCCTTTTTTCCTACTGTCTCTCATAACTGAGAGTTGCATCCTGCCAATATTAAGAAATTAAGAACACATCATCCTCTTTCAAATCCCTTCTCAAAACTCACTTTTCTCTCCAAGACCTTGCCTGTGTGCTGGCCTACAATACTGTTGTGGGTTAACTTTGGTACGCAGCTGAGCACCACACAGACCTTCACTCACTTCTCCTCACTGCAGTGGAATGGGGAAAGAGGAAAGGAAAAGTAAAAGAAAGAGAACTTGTGGGTCAAGGTGAGATTTGTTTGCTAAGTGAAGGAGAAGTGAAAGACGAGAAAAATAAAAGAAGTCAAAACAAGCGATTCAAAGACAATCCCTCACCACCTCCCATGGGTAGACAGATACCCTGAAAGCTTCCAAGCAAAAGAAGGCTAAACCAACTAAAACCCTCTCTTTTCCCTCTGGATTGCTGAACATGATGTTGTATGGTATGGAATATGCCTTTGGTTAGCCCTGCCTGGTTGTGTTCCCTCCTAACCTCTTGCACACTTCCAATCTGTTCTGGGGGCAGTGTGAGAAACAGAAAACACTTTGATGCTGTGCAATTGCTGTTCAGCTAAAACACTAGGGGGTCATCAGCATTGTCTTGGTCACAAACCTAAACCACAGCATTGTATGAGCTGCTATGAAAAATATTAGCCCCACCCCAGCCAGATCCAGTACATGACCATTGCTATCCCCTTCTGCCTTTATCTGTTGTAGATTATTTTATACTTAGCAATAGACTCTTTCAATATGCAACCTGGCAAAGTGGTATCTTGGTCCTCAGGACTCATTGATACTTTGAGAAGTACTGATAATCATCATAAAAACACAAATATGACTAGCAAATACTGACATTACATGAATAAACTACCTTTTGCAGGCTTGCAAACCCACCTCGGTGAAGAATAGCCTTCAAAACTGTAAAATAGCAAAAGCAGGCTCAAGACATCAATATTATATAATTTTAAAGTAGTAATAATAGCAGACTTCCAGTTATGCTGGCAGCTTTTGACCACCATTAATTAAACACCTGCTTCTTCCTTAAAACATCTGCCCAAGATCTACCAACTGTCCTGCTGCCTAATTCTCCTTTTCTCTGAGGCACATATCCAGCTTCTTCCTGCTCCGCAGTTGAGTGCCTGATCACAGTAGAGAGTGGGAAAATTTCTATCTGGCTAGCTCAGAGGCATCAAAGACAGCACCAAGCAAATATTTTGTGACCCAGTTGGATTAAGGATCAGTGGGCTATTCAGTTCTAGCAAGCAACATGAACTCCAGGAGACTGTACTAATTCAGCCCATGGTCCAAATTTGCTGCTCTCCAAGTGTCCTTATGGCACAAAGGAATTCGACAGCTTTAGCAGTGTGTTAACCAGCTCTGATTTCCTGCTTCCTTCTTATGGTCATACTCTCTTTTCTCTTCAATTCTCAGTCAGAGTTTTCTCAGGCAGTATTCCCACAAGGGGTCGTCTTCTCACTTTACTACATTTTCTTCGCTGAGAAGGAAACATTCACGCACACGTGAATTGCCCTCCTGTGGTTGGATGAAATATGGAAGAACCTTGTGAAGAGGTTTAAAGAGAAGTCCTTCATATGTGGCAGGGAACATGTGATAGTCAGGCTGCTTAGTTTCCTGCAGAATGGCCGGACAACAGCTTCCAGGGGAGCAATACCAGCCACCCCACTTATCCTTAATCCTTAATCCTTAATCCTTAATCCTTAATCCTTAATCGCTGCCTTCAATTGTAGGTTTCTTCCATGCCAAGAGCTTGACTGTTCCTTCAGTGTTCAGGTACTCTGTGGACCACACAGTTTTGTTCTTCCTGGTTTTCTTTGCTTCTAAATCCGGAGGAACCACCCTTATTTTTATTTTTATATTTTTATTTTTATGAGAAGTGAAAAGTAATATACAGCAAGGAAAAAAATCAATGCTGGCACTGATAATATGTGATATTTTTCACTAACTTTAAGGAAAATTACAGGCAGCAAACTCAATATTTAGGACAATATCATCAGAGTTTCAGAAGGGATTTGGAAAGTATATCTAGGATTTTTACCTACAGGTTTTTGGTATATTGTCTGTGAGACAGGTACTGTCTCACACAGCAGGATCTGAAAAGAAATAACTGAAGAACCTAATAAGGTTATATGTATTCTCCTCATGAGAAACAACCTCCTCTGAAAGGTGAAGCTTGTATATCCAGTCATTAAGAGAAATTAAGCTTTTGGTAATATTAAGATGGAAAATAACTTGTCAAAGGCACTTGAAGGAAAATAGTAGTTTATGACCATGTGGTCAGTTCATTGTTTAAGAGCCCACCTGGAAAGGTTTGAGAAACCAGATTTAAGGGAAAAGAAGCAGTTTTAAAGACTGCATTTCCTTCAGCTGGCTTATTGTATGCTTATGCATGTGAGATTAACACCCCATTGAGGCTATTGGTGCAGAAGTCAGTGTTTAGACTCTCTCTGGTGCTGTCAGTAGCCTGCACTTTGTTGAAAATTCCCCCTTGTGATTTTTTTGGAACTCGAACATTTGAAGAGTTTTAGTTACCTTTTGTTGTAGTTGATTTTGCTGGCAAAACTGGAAAAGCAGGTATTTTTAATGTATCAGCTAATTTGAAAGTTTTAAAGCCATTCATTGAGGTACATTGTAAAGCCCTCATTAATTGCTTTTTATTAAATTCTATTTAATTTGGGTTCACCAAGCCTTGCTTTCCTGGCAAAAGGGATATCTTGCATATTGTACAGTAAAATAGAAATACATTTTATAAAAGCACATATGCTACTGATACATATTAAAAACTTATTTCATGTCTCTAGCCTGAAAAGGGAAGAGTGGGAAAAAATTTAACAACCTCAAGCGCCACAGAAAAACAGAAGTAGTTATAAATATCCATAATACTTTACCTCACACCAGTTTTATCTAAATTGCATAGATTGCATACAAAATCACTATTCTGGCTTTAGTCTGTCTTATAACAATGTTCCTATCATTTTATTAATAAAAACAATTTAGTACTGGGTGTCCTACTGTGGCACTAAAAGGAGTACATCAGCATATCCTTGAATGTTGATTCCTATGGTACCTAACTCCACTCAGAGAGGGGGATTTTTTTTCTCCACCTAAATATCCTCAACCACAAGCAATTCTAACTAGAGAAAAATGGAGCATTTAAGCTAAAGGCAGACCCAAGCTTCACCCTGAAACTCAAATGGAAAAAAAAAAACTTTCTTGTAATTTTATAAAAATTTGATAACATGTTTCTGCATAGCCCAATTTTTTTAACGCTTATTTATTTTGACTGAGAACAGCAATACCACAAGAAGGGCGGCCCAGTGGATTTCTTTTCAGCCTAATGTAAAACAACGATAGTAACAGTATAAAAATATTACAGATTAAATGTTTACGGTTAACTCTAGGTAGAAGACAACCAATGAAGTCTACTTCCAAACTGTGGGCTGCTAAAACTCCGGGAACATTCACTTTTGTCAACAGATGGAATGACCTTGTAGTGTACGATGTTTTCAGCCACATCAAACAGATTCAAAGGTCTGAACGGGCTCTTTTTTTGTATAGTAAGTAGAAGAAATCTAAGAAGGAAACATTTATACCAACAGTTAAAACTGTAAGTTTATTTAGCTTTTTATTTCTCTCTAGTAGGAAATGTGGTTTCATCAGATTGCCTATTAACAATGCTGAAAAAGAAGCAAAAGAATTGTCAGCTAGTGCCTGTAGAGAGTTTAAATTCTTCACTAGGCATAAACCTTCATGTATAGCTGTGTATCTGTGCACCCATAAAAACACACACACTTTTGGTAATTATTAGTTCTTGAATAAGTGAAAGGATATCTGTTTTCAGACACCCTTCTACAAAGGAGAGATGAAATTAAAAAAGCATGCAACACAAACATTATCTTACGAGGACATGGAGTCCAAGTTCTTGTGAGTAGGATACTTTTTGTATTAAGAAAAACTCAAATGCTTACCCTTCTTTCTCCTTCCTTTATTTACCTTTGTTCTTGCTGCTTGTTAAAGAAATGTGTGTTCAGATGAATTTTCAGCTCTCAGTGCTCCCTTCAGAGCTGAATTTGCAATATCTGTCATTTTAGTGGCAAGACAGTATGACATGGAGTACACAAACTTAAAATTCGTTACAACAATAAGCCTATCAAAAAGCTTAGTTTAAACTAAACAATAAGGTCAGAGAAGAAGCAGAAGAGAAAGGAGGATTGGAGGCTGGTAATTTTTATATAAACCCAGAACCTGTGGCTCAAACATCTTTGTAAAAGAAAGAAATGGCAGATTTGAATAGCAGTGGGGACATTTTTTTTTTCCATGTTCTCTCTCTCAGAGCTATGTCTCAATGTGAAAGCGCAGCTCTCAGTAATGCTTCATTTTCATCATTTTCTTGCTGTAAACGTTTTCTACTTAGATAAGGAAAGAGAGCTTGTGGATTTTTTCCCCTCTCCCATTTAAATAGGTCATTGTCTACAAACGCGGCTGGGACTATTTCTACTTGAGGATGCAGGTGGCACCATCTGTCCTCAGGAGCTATGTGCCAGACAATTCTGGCTTTGCTTTGTATGAGAATTTTTTTCCTGCATAAAATTGCCATATGCACAGTATGTGAAACTGACTTTGCCCAAAATGCAGAGTTGCAAATGTTCAAAGTATAAAAAAATGACAAAATCTTCACGGATATCTTCTATTTCAACAGCATTTAAAATGCACTTTTTATCTCAATCAGAGTTCAAAATTACATTCTAAAACCCTAAGGTAAAATGTGGGCTGTTTTAGAGGTTTGTTGTTGTTTTGTTTTCCTGAAGAACAAAGGCATTGTCAGCCTTGTATCTCTTTCTAGGTAGCCTGAGAATAAAACCTCTCTCTTGTGGCCACAGGGCTGGTGAAACACGAAAATGTGGAGTTCACCTTCTGTAACTGCACCACCAGATCTTGAAGATGAGCCTCCTGCTTGCCTGAAATGTCCAGACCAGGGCCATTCCAGATCAGGAGGCTTATTCTTTGATAATAAATCAGCTTGATTTGGGTGCTTAACATGGTGAAACTTATTGACCCACAGAAAGCCAGTCTGGCCATTACCTGGGAGAGGCAGGGCCCTGGTGACCTCTGAGGTCTTTCACACTAGCTGTCGCTTCTGAGCTGGTCTTTTCCACTGCACCTGTGCCACCCCATTGACCCCTGAGACTTGGAGTGGAGGATTCACAGAATGCTGCCTTTTCACAAGAAAATAACACAAACCTCACTGTAAGTTTCATCTTAAAATCAGCCCACCAAGCTGGAGATGTCTAGTAGCAAAGCTCCCTATTTGTCAGAATACCCGTTTTTAGGGGAAACTTCCCAGGTAGGGCACCAGACTGGCAATAAGGATTTTATGTTAAGGATGTTTACTGATAAATAGAGTGGTTCTGATCTCAGTTACGTCCTGTGACTCCACTGAAGTCCACTGAACTGAGGCACTGGGCAACACAACAGAGCTCCACTGGGACTAAACTCTCAGTTACGTACATGCAACCCCAGTGAATTCAGTGGAGATGCAAAGACATAGATGATGGCAAAACTTGGCTTGTTGCTACATATCAAGGCGCAGGTGGTACCATATGCAGTGGGTTTCCAGTCACTTGGCAGATGTTCACAGCTGTCTGAGAGCAGAGAAAAAGCTCACATAGTTGATTCACATTTGGGCAAGCGGTCTATTTGAGAAAAAATTACATTTGTTTGCTTTTTCAGTTTGACAACGTTACTTGTCACTTTGAAGTTTACTACTATTGCCAGAGAGAAAAAAAGGGGGGAAAAAAAAGCCCTATATGATGAATATAGTTGTTAGTTCCAGGAAAAAATGAAGGGACAGACATTTACCCAGATTTTATATAGTACATACAAACATCTTCAATGTACAGGTTGGCTAAGTGTTACTTACTGTCTGTTTTTCCACTCAACACCATTGTTTTTGTTCTGAGAGTACTTTAATTTAATCTATTTATCTATGCAGGCTTAAAAGCTTGCACTCAGCATGTATTTTGGACCATCAGAATTGTATATCATTGTTTCATAGGAAACCTAAATAACTTTGTTGTGATAAAGGACATGGGAGAGAGAAGTGCTTAAATGTAAACACTTGGGATTTTATCCTTTGGAAAATCTGAGGGAAGCTATGTTTGTTGACAGCAAAATTTATTACTCTGAAAAGCGTGAGCAATTTTCTGGTCTCCACCGACCTGCTCAGTTGCTTTACCTTTTTCCCTCCCTTGCTGTGACTTCTCCCACCAGGCAGCTATAGATAATAAAATGGCCACCATCTCTGCAGCATATTCCCATCTGAAGCATAGCTTTTTCAACTATATTGCAACACTTGCCCATGGCATATTTGAACTATTTTTTGCAGTCGATCTTGCTCAATCTGGCTGGACTACAAACTCTTCTCAGCCATACAGATTATGTTACAGCGTTTGCAGAGAAGACTGAAAGGCACAGCCAACCCTCCGCTATGTGGCTACCAGAAAGCCTAATCTGAGAATCCCAATCAGGGTTTCTGGAGGAACGGGGTTGTTATGCCGTTGCCCAGAAACACCACCAGGCTCAGAGGAAATCCTGGTGTTTGCTCCTCGCGAACAGTGAAGGCTCACTGCCACCTGTGGGCAGCAACTAGCATCAGCACCTAGAGCAGTCCTGCGGAAAGTCGGAGCCACGAGAAGGTTCACTAACGGCGATGGCCCTGCTGATTAAAGACCCTCTGTCGCTAAAGGCTCTGCAGAGGCACCCATGGCTACAGCTCGGGGTCTTCGAACCGAGCAACCGGGAGCTGCTCTCTGGATTCCAGTGGCTCGCCTGCAGGGGGCTGGGTAATGCTAACGCTGGGCAAGAGCTGTAATCCACGGTCTCTTTTGGTGGATGAAGCCTTTGTGATGGGTCTGTCCATTTTGAGTCCTTCGGCACCCCATAAAGGATCGTCACAGATGTCCTTTCCATTTGCCTGGATGCTGTTTTCTCTGGACTTGCAACAGCTTTGTGATGGTGATACTGGAGACTTCATCTTCTTTGTTAGATTGTATTGAAATTATTAGTGGTTGAAAGACGACTGGTGATGAACAGGATGGACAGAGATGGACAAGAGACATGTTTGCTTGTGAAGCCTGGGCTAAAAGTTGAAGCTTACAATTTAAAAACATGCCTAAGATCAATCCTCTGGATTCAAACCAGAACTTGATTGACAGACAACAAATTTTCTTTTGAATCAGATGTTTCTGGAATGGCAACTCTCTTGATCTAATTTCCTATGAAGTTTTGTAGGGGAAATATCAGTCTATATAATTTCCATAGACATAATGTATCTCAGGTTGGAAGGGATCCATAAAGATCATGGAGTCCTTGCAGGTCTACCTAAAACTTAAGTCATATGGCTGAATGCTCTAAGGAAGAAATTCTGATAGATTGCAAGTTGTTGGCTTGACCCTAACTGATTTTTTTTGTGTTATCAGGGAAATGCAAACAAAATTAAAACTACTTAAAGAGAAAGTATGCAGGTGAGGTATAGCCCACATTTTAAAAATTCATACAATCTTTACAAGATAAGATATATACCTGAGTTTGGGTTGGTTCTGTATATACTCTTTTTTAACTATATCCTATGAAAAATTGTATGTCTAGACATGCACATACATTGTGCATGTATTGTATGTCTACACATTTGCATTCAGTTTTCTTTAAGTTATGAAGGCTAGTGTCATACTTCATGTGTTTGTTTGCATTCATGAACTCACCTATAAATTTCTCTACCTCTGAACCATCAAAGACAGAGCAGAGTATCTGAGGCACAAAGTATGTGTATGTTTACATACACCTTACCCTCCGCAACAGTGTCATTCTCTCCACTGTGCCCCCACCAAATGAGAAACTGACTAGAAGGAGAGTCTTTACACTTAAAATGCTAATCAGTAGCTCATTCCATGAGGTTCTTAACTGCTTTCCTTTCCTTGAATCTGTTTTGTACTGCTGCTCAGCCATGGCTGGGGAGGAGTTCAGGGGCTGGGAACTGCACCTCTAGAAGGGCCTTGAGTGAGCGGCGCGGTGCCGAGTGGGACGTTGCGCAATGCCCATCAGTTAAGAGCTGAGGCACTGACTGACATGGAGTTCCACCAGACTTCTTGGCTCTGAGCGAGTTGCCAAACACCATGGTAGGTATGTGATCTTATCTTCTTAATAGTGTGTAAAAAACCTAGCACAATTTGGATACAGTATAAATATTGTTGACAGTGTTCTTCAGCAAAATTTTTCATAGCGGCTTAGTCCCAGCTGCACTGCTCCTGCTGCGTCTCTTTCTTAATAATACTCCTACAATAAATATTTACAATGCTGTACCTGTTTTCCCCAAAGGTACAAATATCTGTTTATGAATCCTTCTTAAAAAAAACCAAAACATTTGTTTTGTGTATTTTCAAACTTACCATAATTTATTGTGATTTTGGCAATACCAGAGATGGTTGCAGATAAAAGGATTTAGGACATCTGTTAATCCTAGAACATTTAATTAAATATTACTATATAAACATAAAAGCTGACCAAATATTTACATGTTGAGTAATGTGGAAATATGAAATTTAATTTCATACCTATTCTTGTGAAGACTGATATTTTCATCATTGTTCATGAAACTGAGCCAGAGTGAAATATATTTCAGTTTTTCCAACAGCAAGTAGAGGATAAGTCATAAAAATAGCTGTCTCCTCTAATCTAGAGAGAAGTACATGTTTATGCTTGTGTGCCATGTATATGCCTGTTTAAATCACATTAGATATGATAATGGAAGAAGACATTTCAAGGATTATCTAACATGAAGATGCTACCTCTGGCTCTGAAGTCTGTTAGCTGCACATGTATGGAATCTGGAAGATCATGCTGGATGTTATCACTGGATGACTGTTTTTTAGCTTGTTACTCTTCCCTAGGCCTCCAATGCTGATCTGCACGATACAAATAACATGGCTGTATTGACATTTTTCCTGCCATACTACAATTATTCTTATCTTAAGCTTGTAGGAGACAGCATGATGCGACCAGAGATAAATTTATTCTTTTTATGGGTCAGGCATCTCCTCTGGCTTCCAATCTCTGCCACTTTCCAGGCTGGGAAGTGGCTTGGGGAATCCTTGGAAGTGAAGAAGATGCATGACGGTACTGTACTGTTCTGCTCAGTAAGTCTCACCTTGGTCTGACCTAATCTTATAGCTGTTTCCTTCTTGGTGTAATTGTTATTAGATGTCTTTCAGCAACCAATGGAGAGAACCATTGGCAGGAAGCAAGATGAATCCTTTCTGCTGGGCCCAACTCAGCCTGCATTTGCTGTCTGCTGCCTAGAGATCCAGCTGCCCACTTTTCCTTGCAGCTGGAAATGAGAAACTCTTATTAGAAAATGATAGTTAATGACATGTCATAAGAAGCGTGTTCTGTGTTCAAAGCTTGCTGCACAGTCATACCTAATACAAGCGCAAATATTTGTTTTCTGCCTACATGGGCCCTTGCAAACCTCTGAACACTGAAGTATGTGAAGGAAAGCTGTATCACAACAGCTATGCCAAAGAAAGAGCACAGCTTGGGAAGAAAAAGAGAGAGGTCCCTACAGTAGACCTCTGAAAAGAAATTTCCTCTGGCCTGTTGTCAGCTCCCAAACAAACAGTTATGCAGCAGCATTTCATGCCATTTCCATCACATGCCAATTTCCACACACATATCTGCATTTATGCATTTGCCTTTCCTCTAGTGCTGTTGTGTATGGGGCATGGGAAGATAACAAATGCAAATAAAAGGCTTGTAACAGCCTCTTCCTCCTCCCGAACCTGCAAACACAGACCAAGTTACACGATTTTGAGGATGCAAGGTCCTCACACCACTTCTACTGGTAACAAAGGAATATTCCAGTATTACCAAAATGTCTTAACTTTAGACTTTAGAGCTTTCAGAGACACATTGCTCCGATTATAGTCCTGGTAGGTTTCCTTTGCCTTCTTCATTTTGAAGAAATCATACTTTGAAATGGCCAGAGTGGCTTTTTGTACTCCTGAAGACCAATGTAGAAAACATATTCAGGGCCTGGGATGTAAGTCTAATAACTGTTGGATACTGAAGACCATGGACCAAAGTGAGACATGTTTTCTCTAGCCATGACACCTTATCTGATTTAGGCTTGAAGGTGAAGACATAAAGCAGATAATGCGACATATCAAAAGACAGTTACAGGGAAGCAGGAGGTCTTTTATCTAGCTTTTATGCTTTCTTTTATGATTAAAGCCATCAGAAGGAGCGCCTTATCTAATGCGTGTGCTGGCAAACACAGACACAAATAAAGAGTGGCCATGATACTAAGATGAGGAAGAGGATCTCCATTGTGGGTTTGGTACCATGGTGAGTCATGGTGATGGTGAGGCTGGACAGCTCAGGCAATAGGAAAAAATGTCTCACTACGAGTGGTTTGCACAGGCAAAATATCTTCACTGTACCTCTGGAGGTTCTTCCTGTTAGTGTTTAATATATATGTAATGAAATGTATTCCAAAATGAATTAATTTTTCATCCAGACATTGCCAGTCACAGGTTCCACAGCCTTGGCTTGACTCAGAGAAGCACATGTGTTTTCTTACGCACGTTGCTTCTCAGCAGAAGGGAAAGATGTCTCAAAATTCTCCTAGTTGTAAACACCTCTACTGTAATTCTGATAACGATTACCAAGTTGCCTCAGGAAAACATTCTGCCTGTGGTAATTACCCATGTCTGAGATAGAAAGCAGCCTCAGATCATGCACCTTCTAACTGGAACAAGCTGTCTCTGGGTTATATATAGGTCCAAACTTCTTTTTGCTCTTAGTCAGCCTAGGATGCCCCTCCCATCAACAGTGTAAGCTTATCTCCTCTGTTCTTTAGGCTTCTGTTTTTCTGCCAGGAAAATGTAATAAAACATAGAAAGTGTCAGAAAAAAGTGACATAAATACAAGTGGATGTCCTTACACTTTATTTCCAATATTACTAAATTTTATTTTTTTTTATTTCTCTGACTCTTTCTTTTACTGAACTTTAATCTTTCCTGTCTTTTCTGTTTCCTTCTCTGTTAATAACTGATAGCACTTTTGCATTCAAAAAAGAGTAATTTTTGGATGTCCTAGCAGTAATTTACCTTCAAGTGATCACATAATAGTATTTTAAACTAACTGACAAGTCACCAGTTAACTCCACCAATGCTGAAATTTAAATGATCAGATTGAATAAGTACTTCAGCCACCAAACAGCAAAAGTGAAAAAAAATGAAGTCAACTCACAGCTGAGCCTCCTTCACTAGCTTTCTTCCAAAACCCAGTTACAGTTGCTCTCCAGTGCTGTCCCATCTTTCATAATCAGTCCCTGCAGTCTTGCTGCACACATCAGAATGGACCTGATCTCTTTCAAACCCTCTATTCCAGTATTTCCTATATTGCTGCTTTGCTACAGGTAGAGGCCCCTATTCTGATGTTTCCTTTTGCTATATATTGGCCTAAGGGCCTAATCCTTGTCTGCATCTTAGTGGGAGAGCAGCAACACATGCAAGTCACTCTGGTGCCAAGCAGTGTAGGGATACCATGCAGTTCTATGACATTTTGAGCCTTTCATTCTGAGGTCAGACTTGCTGTAGAAATGTCTCTCATTCTGTCTTTTATTTTTGTTAAAAATAAAATTTATTTTGTAACATGCTGAACATTTCCATCTGCATTACATTCAATGTATGTATTATTTATTTAATCATCTTTGTTTATTTTCACTTTTTTTTTTTTTTTTTTTTACTTCTGCATAACCGTGTGTCGTGGAGGAAAAACATTGCTGGAATATGTATGTGGTGGGTCCTTTGTGGTGTTTACTCTGGCCATGAGATTGCGGAGATGAACCTGGCCAAGATTTGTCAGACATGATGAGTAGTTTCATTTGCTCTTTTTTTCGGGCAATGGCAGGAATTGTAGAGGAGCCTGAAGTGAAGGACCTGAAAAAGGATTGTGATTTTCAGAAAGAAACAATAGTTTTTCCCTTTGAAAACAGAAGGCCTGACTGGGCAGACACACACAGTCTCACTCCTGCTACTGCCGTCCATGGGCAAAGCCAGCTAAGGAGCAAGAGGGCAGAAGGTCACTGAGCAGGTAGCTGCTTTTGTTTTGTCCCTCAGGTCCCCTTTGCTCCCACAGAATGGCTCAGCATGCAGAAACATTAGCATTATCAGAGGCAATAAAGTTGTTCCTCCTGGAAATGCTGGGCTCAGAGATCTCCATTGTTGGGAACAGCCTGCTACCTCAGAGCAAGGGAAATACAAGACATCTGGAAGGACAAAGGCATAGCTTGATCCCTAGCCATGGGCTACAGCAGTGAGGTGGCAAGGTGTTACAATTTCCAATTAAAGACGCCAGCCTGACCCCAGAGAGGATGAGGAGTAGGCCTCCATCATGCCAAGGATGTGAGTTACTGGGAAACTTCCCCTTGTTTCCGTTTAACAGTGCTGTAAGTGTGGGTGTTTTCTGTCATTTCTCCTGCTTGCTCCCTTTGCCTAAGGAAGATGCATAGCTGGTTGGAATAGCTAATCCTGCTGGCAGGATAAATACGACTCATAGCCCTCAGAGGCACCCCAGAATTAGCTCTGCTGTTTTTCTCATGATGTGTGAGCTGGCATTTTCCCATTTCTAGCTTTTGCAGGGAAGTTTAGTATGAATTTCTGCTCCTCTGTCTTTAAGTACTTTGTAGAGGACCAGGCTCTAAAAGAAGTATAAATTGTTTTGCTGCAGAAAGACAAGTACAGTAAGAGCTTGCATGGATTGAATCCCAGTCTGTTACTGGAAGGGAAGCTTAACAGTCAGCTTATGCTGTCAATTCCCCTTCAGCACAGATATTGCCAATGTTATCCTGAGAGTTCCTGTGGTTCCATGCAAAACCTATTGCCCATCCATCAGCAGAATACAGGCCTTTTAATTTAGCCATGGTGATATATGTGTAACTGAGCCCAACAAAAAAACACAAGGAAAAATGCAGTTCCCCACTTCCAACCCCTTACCCAGCCCCCCAACCTCCCTCCTTCCCTCTGCAGTTGGAAAGTGAAAACAGAACTTTAGCCCTGTTTTCTCTCTCCTGGTAATCCTCTGTCAAGAGGCCGTCTGTCACTCTTTCCACCTCAATCAAAACATCATCAGCTTTTTCATTTTATGTGTTGACTTGAGAGACAAACCAGCCCTCATTGGTACCTTAATGTTCGTCTAGAAAGTGTTTTAAGATTTCAAGTTACACTCAGCAAGTCAATGCCCAATGGGCCTAAGGGCTTAGATGGAGCTGGCCTCTCAGCTAGGAGTTTATTGATTTGATACAGTTTCTTTTGTTACTTCTGAAACACTAGGCGTGGGACGGGGAAGGGGAGAAGACCTCGATTAGAAAAAGCATGAAATAAAATGCATATGTAAAGGGAGGTAAACAACAGGCTGGGAGCAGAAAACATGCAGGAACTGAGTTTGCAAAGAAAATGTAGTCTTATGTTGTTAGAAAATACAAGTCCAAGGATTCAATTTCATGATTGCTATGGCCCAAACAGGGCTATGTATGCCAATCCTTCTCAAAAGGTCTGTCTCATCCTGCAAACTGTGGCTTAATCAGGATAGTCTACAGGTCTCCCTGATTTCGTTTACCTCTGCTCTGGAGGTTGCTATACAAGGAGAAGTAACATTTCATGAATATAAATAAAAGAGAAAATTGATGAAGCTAGTTAAACTGGTTTGCCACAGGCTATATACAAGTCATTATTTACCAGCTGTTGTGGTTTAACACTGTCCAATGCACTGCATGTAGGAGAAATGGTGGTGTTTTTGATGACACTGGGTGGATAGCTGCTGGTTAGTGCATACAGTTTTACACAGGCTGCACTCACCGTAATCCTTTATTTCTGTCTCAAACATTCATGATTGTACTCCTGAAACATAAAATGAAGGAACCTTTTTCTTTTGATACTTAGGGGCTAATAAACAGGGAAGCCCAGAGTTGCTGTATATGCTACCACGCTGGAAGGGGTACCAGGTTGCACCATTCACGGGTCTGTAAGACCAGACAAGGTGGCAGATAATTTGATTTAAACCACAGACTTTGCATATCCCAGTGGGGTGATTATAGCAGTAATGATTATTGACAGAAAAACTCACACCCCTATGAACAGAACCAGGGAGAAGAGGGGGTTTAAAAGATTAATTAGAAGAAAATCAGACCCTGTAGACATTTTCTGTGCTATTGTGCTACACCACTTGTACTTTTATTGACTTATTCTGGATTTGCACCACAGTAGGCAAGGGTTGGATCACTTTCATGGTCTCATACAATGGCAACTAAATGATGTGAAACAGCCAACAATGTTTCTGAAAAAAAAAGAAGATATTATAAAAAGGATAGAAAAGCAGAGGATGGAAACAAAAAGCTGAGTGCTGAGTAAGTTACAAAGCTGGAGCAATCGCTCTCACGGGACTACTTAAAAGCTGTAAAAAGTTGGAAGTAAGTAACAGTTGTAGAATTGGACCAGCAGTGCTTACAAAGACCGACATTAAATGTAATAATTGGATACAACAGCTGCTTATGCTACTACATTATTTATTAGTTTCATTAATATTAGGTCCCTGAAGGAGCTGGATAATTTGAGGTTTAGCTTTTTGTATTTTTATACCTACTTTATTTTTGCTCTGTATCACTTTTTAAGGAGAATGATATCACTGACTCACTTTAGAAGTTATGTAGGAAAAGACTGAAAAGAGTTTGATCCATGGGCATAGAGGAGTTTAGTCTTTCTCAAAGTAACAGAAGACGAGTTTGAAAATATGTAATTTCCATTACAGGAATTCTTTTGGGTGAACAATTGAAGCTTCATAAAGGAAAGAGTAATGCTTCCCACCATCTTGTTTGTAGCAGTGAAATGATAGGCTTGATTCACCATTGCCCTTTTCCCATGAATGAAATCTCATGGAAAGTATATTCAATTATTAGTTTAACACATAATTGATATTTTAATCCATGGTTAATCTACTTCTCTACATCCTTGAAGAGTCCAACAACTCAAGAGATAGTTTATAACCTTCTAGAATACATTAATCACTGTAACATGGCCATAACATCTGTTAATCATTTGTTACCCACTTGTACACCATTTATAAATGCAACCTTTACATAAAGTTTGAGTGAAATATTTTGTGTTTGTACAACACGTTCCTTTCAAGGAATGCAAAGTACTTTGTAAGCATCATTTAGTTGAAGCTTATTACTCCCACATGTTATAAGTAAGCCATATCCTCATTTTACTAAAAGAGAAACTAAGAAATAGGGTTACATCCATACTGGAAGAAGAAAGCGGCACTTGTAAGCTACATCAAATCAACAGTCTCCTGTATCCCACAGACTTCCTGTATGAATTCCTGCCTGTAACTAGTATAACAAAGTGTCCATATTGTGCTTCTGAAGCCTCATGCCTGACCATGAGACTTAGGCTATTACAATCCCTTCCTAACGTGAATATGAATAGATATAAGCCTTCCAAGGAACGGTCCCTCAGGAAGATCTGAATACTCCAGGTCTGCATAGGTTTGTGTCTCCCTGTACTTCGTGCTCTCAGCCAGCAGTCAGAGGTGAAACTCACTTTGCCCATGGACATTCTTTGAAGTTTGAGTGAGCTCTGAACCTAGTGAGCTCTGAACCTAATGAACTCAGGTTAAAGCCTTATCTTAGCAGTAACTTTTAAGTTCAAGCATGGATGTTTACAGATGTGGTGGGTGGTGGGTGTCCTTGGTCCTTGGAGTAGGCTTGAACAAGTCCTCAGCTTTCATTTCTGCAATACCCCAAGTCTCACTGCTTTTGTGACACAGTGGAGGAAGATGTGGTAGGACTGAAAACAGAGGTCAGGCTTTCTTGCTTCTCCTCAATCAGAAATCAGTCTTCTCACCCTAAAAAGCCACCAGGTTCTACAAATAGGGTTATGCCATGAGTCCCTGCACTTATGTTTCTTCTGAGTCAAAGCCATGCCTGTTGGGTTGAGTGAGGCAAGGAGCTCCTCTTTGCAAACCACCGTTTTAGTGAGTCTGTTCCATCCATCATCCTTCATCTTTCCCTCTTCTGGACACCACGCATTTCTACACTTCTTGTTGACCCTGCAGTCTTTGATAACCACAACAAACCCCAACACTTATGGACCTCTGTTTGCTCCTGAGCAAGGCCAGTTAGCTAGTTGGTGCTGGAAGATGTGTTAAAGTTCAGAATATAACACAAGACCTGAGCTATTCAGGAGGTGAGGAATTAAAATATGAGTGACTGTACTGATTGCCAAGCTCTACTCAGCTCATTTCCAGTTCCTTGGATGTGCTCATATATCTGCTTTCTCACTTATGACAGGATATTTTACTGACTGTCTTACATATAAGCCTCCTATTCTTCTGAAACTAAGACATTTTTTCATACTTTTTTCTGCCTTAAAAAATAATAACTAATGCTTTCTTTGGATCTCTTTTTTGTATTTAAAATGAGTCAAAAGGATATACCAGAATAAATTTAGAGAGAGTGACTTTGATAAACACACCTGGCCTGAAAGGCTCCCCCAGCCACGGAAGCAATTGCAGCGATGTGAATCCTGCTCCGAAGTATCACAAGTATCTTGTGGTCATTATGTTACTGCTGTAACCCCTTAATGAGGCAGGATTTGCAGTTGTGGAGTTGGAAGGAGAAACTGTGTAAGTAGGAGATTCAGGGAACGCACAGCCTCCCTTTGTGGGATCCTCCACCACAGCCTTGGAGGAAACAGCCCTGTAGGTAGCTATTAGCACTTGGCCAGCCCCAGAACAGTGCTGCCCTTTGCTCCCACCACGAAGCTGCCTATAGCAGCTGCTGCTTGGGAAGGTTCTGCTCCAGGGAGCAAAACAAATACCAATCTCACCCGTCACAGCCACTGCACACTTATCTGCAGCACAGTATCACTCCCTGACCCAAGGCCAGTGGGACTGTGTCAGGTGGCCCAACGTTTGCTCACAGAAATACACCTGTGGTGTGTCTGTCCTGCAGACCACTGCTTATTAGGGGCAGATCTGGGAGAGCTGTACCAAAGCAAGACAGGGTCCTGAAAACAATCTAACTCTGGTACTAGAGCACTTAGCAACACACTGAATCAGAGGCTAGCTCATGCAGTTTCTTCCACACCTTTAAGCCTTTTTTCCCCATTTTTTCTTACCTGTTGGGGCAAGCATTTACTGATGGCTTCCCTCATACTCTTGGTATACTATATATGAGTATACTCATACTGTTACTCCATCATACAGTGATGGTCCCTCAGACTGTGAGGCACCTTACCCATGATCAGTCTCCCAGCTGTCTGACTTTGTGATGCCAAGTTTTCACCTTAGTTCAGCAGCATGAGCTTTTTCTGCAGAAGAGAGATACGCTACTCCACTGGACCTTATTTACCATTTATTTTCTTATTAGACCAAAACCTCACTTCTGTAGGCCCTTCATACCAACCCAGAGATGACCCACCTAATCACGAATACCCTTTGGATACAAAGGGCTACCCAAACGGTGGTCTGAGTATATATTGTTTCCCAAGTGAGTGCTTTAACAAGCACTGTTGGACATGTCCCTGACTGAAAAAAAGAAAAAAGATATTTGTTGACTGCCTTCTCTCCTAACATTCATCCATTAAAGGGAAACAAAAGATTTGCTTTTCTGCTCTGGTTCTTCTAGTATAACTATTAGGGCTACATCAGGGTAACATGTATCTCTCTCTCTTGTTTTTTCTTGGCAAGAAAGTCAGAAATCTCCTAAGGCACTAAACAATATGACAGTTGGCCCTCTTCAGCATGGGTCTGTAGCCCACTGAGAGCTACGTTATCTTCTTGCCAGTTATCAGGGTCCTCTTCTCCACAGAGACTTCATGACTTAAGAACTTGTAAATATAACTCTGGGTATTTTGTTCCTGTACTGTAACAAATGTCATGGTCTCTTTGTTGTTTTTAACAGGTATACCCAGTTCAGACAGTCCATGAATGACAAACACATCACTGCAGGACCTAAAATTTCCTGTTTACATTATACCATCTGGAACTTGTTTCAGAGAAAACATTAGCATTTCTGGTGACTGTAGGCTTGCCTACCAGTACCTGCCTTTAACTTAATAAATGGCTCGTCTTATTTCATGCTGACAGTCCATACTTTCATTGTGTAATGTTCCCTGTTTCTCCAGTGAGGAATTTCCATATGGAAACTGTGATCTTTCGCAGTCACAGAAGATGGCTTTGCAAGGGATCAAAAAACCATCTACTCCTTCATTCTGCCTCAAGGAGAGTTAACTGCAGTAGGCCATTGCTGAGTTGTCTTCATTGGTCAACCTCTTGCGATGAGCTGTGATCCACTGAAGTTTGTGCACCTTTCTCTTACTGCTGCTTGTTGTTGGAGATTGCCAGTGTGAGTGCAGCCCTATGGATGCTTTCTGAGGACTTTCTGTCCTGCCCACTTCGATAAACCTGCAGTCCAGCCTGAGAAGCTTTCCCTGTGCTTTTGCATTGTCAGTGGCCAGCTCTGGGCCTTGCATGAATTTGTTCATGAGTATTTTACTCCATGCTTGTGTCATCCTCTTGTTCTCTTGTCAGGAACTCTCCAAAATGAGAGGGTTGGCTTTTCAGCCCTGAAATGATCATATATATTTTATCTTTCTGCTTCTTTGTCAACTTGTCTGAAAACAGATTATCTCACTTCCCTGTGGAATGTACCTCTCTCCAAACGTCTATACTACCACATTATATCTACCATGCTTTGTCCAGGTTACTTGAAACCATTTAAAACATGAAGTTCCTTTGGGATGGCTATTGTCAAAAAGAAAGTTGCCATCAGGTGTCTTCTGTTTCTGCTTGTAGATATTTACAGGACAGTCAGCTGCACGAACCTTTTCCACTTTCTCTCCATGCTTCTATCTACACTCAGTTGGGGTGATGACAGCCATTGCTCCATGCTGTTTACAATGGATATTTTTTAGTGTTTTCCACCCCTGATACTCCAGGTGGCCAAGGAGTCTGGCAGAGGTGCCCTTCCCATAGTACTGAAGGCTCTGTTGGCTGGCAGCACCTAACGTGAGTCCTGGAATAACATGAGTTGTTGCAAATGTGTTTCTCAAGGTATATTTAAAAGTTACAGTTTTCCCACATTCTCCTCTTTGAGAGATGAAAATTGTTTGTCACTTTATGACTGGCTGAGACTCATTTAAATTATGCTTCAGACAATTGAACCGGCCTGAAATCCGAAGAGAATACCGGGATAACAAGATGACAACCCACCCCACCCTGTTTTTGATACCCAGACTTTCACAGACTGGACTTTCAGCTTTGCTTTGCAGCTGACACAGAAGAGCAAGGGGAAAGGGACTGTCTTGCTTACTGGTGCACAGAAAGGTCTCTGGCTGTCTTAAAGAAACAAAGGAGTCACATGGAGACAGTAGGTTACCAGATTCCTCACCTGAAATAGGTACTAGGTTGTTTCCCTTTTGTAACTATCCATCTGCCTTGAGTTGCTTCCTTTCAGGTGTGGCTTCCTCAATGCAATGCCCCTGGTCAGCTTGGCAAGCTCCTCATCCACCTGGCAGAGCCCAGGAGTCTAAACCTGCCCAGTGTGGAGCACTGCCCAGCCTGCACTACCTCAGGGGAAGTAAGGTGGACCAGCAGTTTAAAGGGGTTTTTCCTCTGAAGCAGATCCACATAGCTCAAAGTGGGAAACTCATTCCATGAAACATATGAGAGCATCTTGTTCTGAAAACTTTCTGACTGATGTGCAAAACACTGAACAGACACAGTATGCACTCGGCCTTCATGCAATGACTATTATTACCAACGATTGCTTAACAAAACCAGGGAAAGACCTCTGGAGAGCAGCCATACATTTTCAGCTTGCTCTTGAAGGTCTTGCAGTATTTTGGCTCCTCTTTGATCTTTATGGGACTCATAAGAGCCACGTGTGCTCTTACATATTCAATATGCACATGAACTGCAGGCTCTATAAAGAATGCTACAATTCTTACTTTTGGAAAAAGGTCTCTGCCCTCAGTCTCCTTGGTGTTTTAAAATAACCTTATTTGTGCATTTTGTTCTTTTTTGCCCTTCTTGCTGTCCATCTCACACTAAATCAGTATGTAATAAATGCTGGTTGATCGTACTGTGTAGGTTCTTAACCTCATTTAATTTACTGCATATGTCTCTGACAGCTCTTTTCTCCCAGTAAAAGTAACTCGGAAATTTGTTTAATAAAAAAATATTAATAACATAAATTCTAACAGCTTCTGAAGTTATACTGGCCACAGGATAGCTTTTTATAATGTGTTTCACGCACTTCTTTTTCTTACAATCAACTTCTTGTTTCTCATACTGGTATGTCCCAATGGTAGCAGAGTCCTGAGGTTTTGGAGCTAGCTTTCCAGCAGAAGAGAAATCAGTGACACAACTGAAGTATGGGAGAGTTCAACGCTCAGAACCCATGATGTACATCCCTAGTAGGACACTGTGGAGTATATAGCTTTTCCACAAGTCAAAATTGTCTTCAATACTGGGACAAGTCTTTATATTTGCACTGCTTTAGGTATAGCACTAACATGCTTGAGGAATATACAAGATAACAAGAAGACTTCTAGTTGCTATTCGGAGTAGTGTTCAGCATCAAGCCATACAGGTGAGTCAACTAGCTTTAAAGGGAAAAGAGATAGCTGAAGGTATGTCATAGCCAGTAAAAATATATTTAAACCCTGTCCCTAAAACAATCAGTTTTCCAGTTGCTGCAGGCCACATTTTCCCACACAGGCCTCACTTCCGAGGTCAAACTGCCTGTTACTTTGTACTCACATGCATGGCAGCCTCTCCTAGAGCTCTGGACACACAAGCTGCTGGCAGAAAAACTTCAGGAAAATCAAGACTACCTTCAATTTAGAGAGCTGATTTTGTTAAATACAAAAGAAAATGGAAATCTCCAATTTGCCTATAAAATAAGTGTAATGTATTTTGCATAGTAGGAATGGCAACAGCAACATGAAACCAATTAAAAAAATAAAATATTTTACAAGATCTTTTTTTAAAATAAACGAGTATTAGCACATTTATTGGCTCTTATTCATTATTCTGTGTGAAATCACTAGCATCTCATGCATTGTATGTCCAGCTAAAGCATACAGACAACTGTTGGGACATAAGTACTGATATGATTCTCCAGCCTTATGCCTTCTTAATAGTTACATGAACAGTGATCTGTCTTTAAATATACTTCGTGTGATACACAAATAATGAAGTCACCTGACAACTTTCTATGGTACTTTATGGCATGAAGCAAACATTGTCTTAAGAGCATGGTGCAGTGACATGCTTGCAGTTTGATTTCCAGCAGGGCACATTCCACCTTGAGTTAGTTTTCAACTACTTGCCAAAAAAGAAAAATAAGCTGCTGCATTTGGATATGGAGTGTGAAATCACCCGGATGGGAGTAATGTGTGTGCACATAATTGTACACCTGTTAGTTATTTCTGAGAAGCTAACCTGCTCATGCTACAATTAGGTACAGTGTAAATCATGAAGACAGAAAACACATTCAATCAGTTGGACATGGTGATGGAACAAAAAAAATCAGATTTCATGGCTTGATAGAAAAATCACATTAGGTTCTAAATGAATTATTTCTACGACTCAGATAAATTATCATCCAGGCTTACATTGGTATTAACAAGAAGAACATTCTGGGCAGAGAGACTTATATTCTCAAGGGGAAGGTGGGTGTAAATCACTGCAGCCAAGGATACAGGGGTTTAGCTAGGCTATGCACTGAGAGTTGCTCTTAGGCAGGGAAATGTACTTCTAGGGTTGAGGCCAATGAGAAATTTCCTTGATGTGAATGGTACCATATCTGGTGCATTTTCCAGACATAAACCCACAAAACTTCCATTTGCAGTGTCAAAAGATGATTTGCTGGCATCACATCAGCAACTCTGTGCTTTGAAAATAAATGTAAGCCAAAGCTGTGGCAGCAGCCTTCAACACCATGTCAATAACACAGAAGGAGTTTGCACTGCCGTGTTTTGGTGCAACAGAGAAATATGTGAGCATTAAGCACTGCTGTGGAGTTTAAAACTTGACCGTTCATTTCTGGCAACCCCAAACACCAGTGGTCTGGTGCCTCTCTGATGCTGGCAGCTTGACATGGTGCCATTCCCTTTCTTGGTGGCTGCTGTCTCACAGGCCCCATTGGTATGCTGTTGTGAGAGATTTTTTGTCAGGGTAAGGCATCTGCATACCTCCACTTCCAAAATATACAGTACCTCTACAACAAGTTGTCTCACTTTCTCAGCACTTTTGCTCAAATAAGAACACATATGGTGTGGAAAGCAACAGGTTTTGCAGGTTTCTGCAGCCTCGAAAAAAAAATAATCACTTTTTAACCACTTACTTTAAAAACATGAACAAAAAGAAATCTATGAAGCCTCAACATTTCTACATGAGTAGTAAAAAACCTTATATGTGTGAATATGTGGCCTTTAAGTGAAATACTCATTCTGTATTGTTGCATGTCCTGAAATAATGACATCAACAACAAGAGTTATGCTACATCAAATACTACTAAATAATATTTTTAAATACCACCTGTAGCTCAGCAAGCTCTGGGCTTTATTTTGATATCATAGGCCTTTATTCAAAGCCCTCTGAGGGCACTAGGAGTCCTTAATTGTCTGCAATAGGCCTTGGATGGACCATGTATCTTTCTGAGAATGCTTTCAGTCTCAGGTGGAAGGTCAATGAAGTCCATGGTAGTACAGCTATGCAAAATGAGTAGGAGATGAGCACAGAAGCAAGGACATGCAACAGCTCTTATTAAATCATCGGTCATTTAATTCATTCTAACATATTTAAATTTACTTTGAATTGGAACTATTCCAAGCCAAAAGATGATGGTGCAGAGCAAATCACTTAAATACCTCTGAAGACCATAAATATGATGCTCATCCTTTTCATCTATCCACTATTCATGCCAGTTCCACTTAGATATGCCTTCTGAAGAAGAAGAAGATGGTTCAGATAAATATTCTCCTCAATTACATCTTTAAACTTACAGCATTTGGTCTCTGGTGGAAACAAGTCTTTCTTTCATGCAATATGTGTGTGTTTAGGTACCAGCAAGGGTCAGCTTTAGTGCTTATAAATCTTGGATAAATCCTGATATGGGCAGTATTGAGGGACATCTTTGTCAAGATAAATGAGAGTAAACCAGTGAACGCAAAAGAGATTATCACAGCAGAACTGGTGGCTGGGTGACTTTGGAGTTTTATTATGTCATGTTTATTATGCAGTTCTAAATATTCGAGGTATGAAGCAAGATAGATGTAATGATGCTTTATCTGAATATTAAAAATGAATCAACTTATTTTTTAAGTTAGGGCTTTACAAATTACATCTTATATGCTGTAAGTAAGTCAGAGGATGATCAGCATTAATTTTACTACAGCCTAGAAGGAAAGGTAAGGGAGACTCAGATCAGACCATCTCTGAAGCATGTGCTGCTGGTCTTACCAGAAGGGCAATTGCCTCTTCAGAAGGAAAAAAGTGAAATGTTGGATTAGGATGTCTAAGTTGAGGTTTATAGAGTTTACCTAGAGTAAAAATTAACAGGGCAAGTGTGTATGCTTAAAAAGAGAATGTTTTCACCCTGTGTACACTGGGGCTAGCTTTGTGATGCCCATCTCTCTCTCTCAGTGAAAGATGTCCCAGCACTGGCCCCCTTGGTCTGAGGGGCAGCAGGACACTGGCAACCTCAGTACAGCTGAGGCTGTACCTTTTTCTGTCTCTTTAAAGTAACCACCATGCTTTCAGCAGTTTGCTACAATAATAAACATTGAAGTGGATGAGGAGAGTGGTGAGACGATCAGTTGCACTTTCTTATAAGTTCATTTTGAGATGCACTGTAGACCGAATATTTTTTATTTCATATTAACTCTGAAACCACAACTCTAGAAAAGTCAACCTGGGAATTGTGAGCCAGATGAAATAAGTGTTAATTTGATAAATTCTTGTACAAGATTCTCTTTCATGATTAGTGTCTAAAGCGTGGACACAGGGCCTGCTGGAAGGGATGCATCTGTCACCATTAACAAGATTAGAGCACACAGGCTTTGAAACAGAGGAAAGCTGATCTCCTAGTGTAGTGTGATGCCTTCATCACAATTTCTGGGGAATCAGCACATCTCTAAGCAAAACAGAGCAAGGACATGTCAGCTGTAAGAGCGTGCAAAAGAGCAGGAGAACAGAGAAGGCTCAAAGCATCTTTCCACCCTGCAGCAGTGAACCCCTGGCTAGCAGGGAGGAAAGGAGCAGAAGGAAAGATAGGCAGATGAAGCTTTCCCCCAGGGAAAAAATTCTTATACCCCACAAGGAGATGAGCAGTCCAGAACCTGGAAAAGAAAAGAAGCAATTCATTATAATTTTTGCCTTCAGAAACTGCAATGTTCATTGCACAATCTGTTGGACAAAGATATACAGCTCTGGTAATTGTGTAAGGTGCAGTGTTCACACCTTTCCCTTTGTTCCCAGGAAAGAAATGAACAGAAGATTGCATACTGGGAGCGGAAAAAAAGAAAAAAAAAAGAAAAAAAAAAAGGCTCCTAGTAACACAAACTAGCAACAAATCCAGCTCCAAAATGTTAAAACAAAGTAGTTATTCCCCAGAAAAATCCAAAGGAAATATGGTTGCATTTCACCTTCTATGGGAGAGACTGCTGTGCAGCTTGGTAAATCCAGACAGAGGCATGAATGCAGGCCTTGTTACCAGAGGTAGCAGAGACATGGAAGAAGATGTGTTGATACTGAGGACATGTGGAGACCCTTTTGGCTATGCCTGGTTTGGATCTGGTCAGCCACTTCCATCTGATATTAGAAGTCTGCAATTTCTTCTTACGCTGTCAGTGTCCATGGTAAGTATGTCAAAAGCAAAGAAACCCCACAACAAATAAACTCCAGATAATATTTTAAAACTTTTAATTTAAAATGTTTTTCAACTTGAATTAAAATGTCATGGTGGAGGCAGAAAAAAAGGAATGCAGGAGGATGAAAAGTGAACACCTATGAGAAGTCCTGAGTGATTCAGTCCTGAAGGAACACTGGTTTATAATCCTTCTTTTTTATTTCTTTTATTTTATTTTTTCTTCCTTTGATTTGTTTTCTTTTTAATACTTTTCTCTCTAAATCTATTTGTTGTCCAAGTCCAGCAGGTTCTCAGTGTCAGGCTGATATAGTGATAGCTTTGCTCTGTCAAGAGAGGGAAAACAGTTTGCTACATGTTTGCCTGACACTCCTCATTATCATCTGTGCAAAACGAGCACTGAAAGAGAAGAAACAAGAAAAACTAACTCCCTCTTCCTGGAGTCATTCGTCAAGAGCTTTAGTAGCCAAATGTTCCCAAACTTGCAACACAACCTCTTGAAACAAGAGCTGACTTCTTGCTAAATTCCAGTATTAGTCACAGTTCTGCGGTCACAGCTCTTTGTTTTTAAATAGAAACCTTTCTCATGGCTGTGACAAGTCACTTTGTGGAGGTAAGAAAGGAAGGTAGGTGAGCTTAGGCTGCTGTTTGCTGTTCTCTGTTGCAGGTGACCAAAGAGGGAAGGGCTGCAGGGGGGGGGGAAGAAAAAACCAAGATCTCCAGAGGTTGACAGACGCAGGGGTTTCTGGGGGGTGAACAATGCAGGCAGTTTTACCTGCAAATGGGACCTTTCAACACCCTTGGAAAGGAGAAAACTTAAAAAATTAACTACTCCACTGAGGGTTCCTAGTGGCTTACACTTACTGCCAGCCACAGCCAGACAAGAATGCTTGTATAAGCTTGTTAATGGGGAGAAATACATCTGATTGGTATGACATTCGAAGATGATTAATGAGAGGGCTTCTGACAGGATAAGCTTTCTTTCCTTTTATGTGTCCTTGGCTTTAGGCAGCACCTGCTCACTTGCAGCGACATGTTATCTGTCGCTGGAGCTGGTCTGTGCGTCTGCAGGACTTAAAGGGTTCCCACATCAGGCGATGCAGAAGGATGCATTATTGTCAGTAATGGCAGCAGAAGGAGTTGGAGGTGCCAAGACTTAGGGCAAAGGTCCCATCAGACATGCACCCTAGCTCCCTGTGACCATGTGGCATAGTCATATAAAGGCTAATGGGAAATGCGTGATCTCAGCCCTGATCCTGAAGGTCTGTATTCACACTCACCTGCCTGTCCTGATTACAGCAGCAAGGCTGCTGACTCCCAGGGGCTGGAGAACAAACTGCTCTGTCAGTGAGTCCCTACCGCAGCCCCTTGGGAGGAGGCCTGTTCTACCACTGCTAGTGCCCCTGACATCCCATTTCGACTTTGGTCTCCATCCTGCCTCTGACAACCCATACACCCATGAGTGAATTTTCCCCCTCCCTTGAAGGAGGAGGAGACAGGACTCCGTCACATCCAGGAATACCAGAATCTGGAAGGGCGTTTCTGCTTTGTGACAAGCCAGGGAAAGATGGACAAAAAGAAGATTGCATACTGTGGTCTAAATTCAAACTTCCAGAAAATTTTGATCAGAGCTCAACAAGTCTGATATCAGTTATTGAAAGCTACACGCACAGCCATGCAAAGATCTCTGTCAGCTGAGCAACACAAACATCACATCTGAGCAAATATGGCCAACAAAGCGGCCAGAAGAGTACATGTCCTGGACTCCCTTACTCTGATCTCAGGAGATGGTGCATTGTCCTTTTCCTGCTCATCAACAGGAGAAACCAAAGGCCTCATGCCATGCTTACCTCCCTCCTGGAAGGAATGACATCATCTCAGACCTCCTCAGTACAAGGAGGCTTCTCATAGTACCATTTCAGGAGCCCTGGCTGCTGTAGGAAGAGTTCCACAGGCAGTAACCTGCACTACCAGAATGGCCTTTCCCTCTAACATGAACACCACCACCATCTTGGACCCCACCAACAGGGTCTTCTTTCCAAAGCACTTCCACAGTGTAAGACAAAATACAAGGAAAGTTAACTCAGTAAAACCTGCATATTTCTAGGCTCATAGGTCTCATCTTCTTCACCCTAATATCTTTCCACAAGGAACTTCAGTAGGTAGCACAATCCCCTTTCCACTTTGACCCCTCTGCTAGGAGAACTGTGTCTGAACAGAGCTACCAGTGTGTCATAGCACTGAGGCAAGATGCCAGGGCTTTGTACAAAAATTAATGTACTTTGAGGCTTGCTACATGTTAAACGTGATCTCGCCCACCCACTGTGGAGGAATACTGGCAGAAAAATCAGCAAAAGATCATGAAGGAGCATTTGCTAGCACTAACCCTCATTTCTTACCATTCTTAAAGATAGCAACAGTGGCACTGTGACTTCAGGCATTACTGATCTCTGTCTATGGGAATTCACTTCTACTGTAAAAACAAGCATTCTGTATCTCACTACTTTGTTCTAATTGTTCCCAGAATGTGTATGCATTTTAAAGTACATTCACTAAAAGCTGAGCCAAACTTGAATGGGGAATGATTATTATTGTTTGATTCAAAAGGACAGGACTGAAACTTTCACCAAGAAGAAAAGAGAGGCAAATAACCACAAACACACTTTATTAGAAGCCAAATCTTTATATATCTACAGTGGGACAATTACCAGTGATAGGTGTGTTAGTCTCAAGACTATAAAACTAACTAGTCTGCAGTCGAGTTGTTTGTAATTTAAAAACTGAAAAAAATAAGTGACTGAAAAAGGATGGACCTGCTGGAAAGTAGTTGAGAGGTGAAGGATCTGGGAACCCTGGTAGACAGCAAATTATGCATGAGCCAGCAATATGCACTTACAGCCAAGAGGGCCAAAAAAATCCTGGGGTGCATAAGGAAGAGTGTGGCCAGTAGGTCGAGAGAGGTCATCCTCCCCCTCTACTCTGCCCTGGTGAGGCCAAAGCTGGAATAGTGTGTCCAGTTCTGGGCTCCCCAGTTCAAGAGAGACAGGGAACTACTGGAGAGAGTCCAGAGGAGGGCAACAAAGATGAGTGGGGGATTGGAGCATCTCCCTTATGAGGAAAGGCTGAGAGAGCTGAGACTTTTTAGCCTGGAGATGAGAAGGCTGAGGGGAGACCTTATTAATGCCTATAAGTATCTAAAGGGTGGGTGCAAAGAGGATGCAGCCAGACCCTTTCCAGTAGTTCCCAGTGACAAGACGAGGGGCAACGGGCACAAGCTGGAACATAGGAAGTTCAATTGAAACATGAGGAAAAGCTTCTTAAGTATGAGGGTGACAGAGCACTGGAACAGGCTGCCCAGGGAGGTTGTGGAGTCTCCTTCTCTGGAGATATTCAAGACCCACCTGGATGCAGTCCTGAGTAATGTGCTCTAGGCAATCCTGCTTCAGCAGAGGAGTTGGACTAGATGATCTCTAGAAGTCCCTTCCAGCTCTGACAATTCTGTGATTATATGATTCCATGAAATTGAGAAAGATAGTTGTCTTCATGGTCCAGACAACCTGCCAAGGGCAGCCTTTCTCTTAAAGAGGCTAGATAGACCTGGAAAAAGACAGAGATTAAGATGGTGTACATAATGTGATGTGAACCAGTTTTCCATGTTCACAAATTGACCAAGACATTACTGCTCTAAAACGACTCACAGAGGAAATCCACTATAACGTCTCAGCTTCAGGAGAATTATCTTTGGAACTCTGCTGGCTGACAACTCCTGTGACCTTTCTTGTCATACCAAGTCTGCAATTCACTGTGTGCTTACCTGATGTTGCTATGAGTAGCAGAAGCAGCAGCAATTTGATGTTTTCAAGTTTTAAGCAACAGCATATTTAAGTTAATATAAGTATCTTCTAGACTAACTTTCATTTGAAGTCATGCTAAATTCCTCAAAAAGACTTTTTAATTTTCATTTCTTTTCCTCATACATGCAACACTTGAAACATAGTAGTACAGCTATTAAATACACAGTGTTTGTTAACTGTGCTAAAAGTGAAAGCAATGTTTTAGGTAAAAAGAATATCTGAAGAGTTTTTGTAGTAATTTTTGTTTTGTTTTAGAGAGAAATCTACCATTAGGCATTAATGGAATTATCACTACATATGTCTTTAAATAGTCATTTTAGAACAAAAGTTACTATGTTGATTCTGTAAATTTCACTGCAGTTAGGTCTAGGAGACAAAGAAAATTTCTGTAACATTTTTGCAACTACTACTAAGAAGGACCATGAAGGATGCAACACAGACTGACTTCTCTCAACTGGGCCATGTCAGTGGCAGTGGCCTCTGGCATGTGAGCTGGATTCTTGGCCAACCAGCATTGTAATTTCCAGAATGTACTGGATGTGCCTTGCAGTCTTTAGTCCTTCCAATGGGAAAATGGGTGAACTGGGCCCATTAAAGGTGGTAAGGACTATGTGTTTGAGAGAGACAGCCCTTCACACCGGTCTTCCCTGTATGACTAGATTGGTGCTCCGACTGGCTTTGGATATTCAAGAATTAAACTCTAAATAGCTCAACATCATAGGGAAGTGTCACGGTTTGGCACCGAGTTGGCAGTTGAACCAATAACAATAACACTCTTGATTCACCCCCCCCTCCCCCTCCTCCCCTAAGGTAGGGAAAGGGAGAAAAATGAGAAAGAGAGGCTTTCTGGGTTGAAAAGTGAAACAGATTGATTTTAATTATTAGTGATAAGGGAATATATATATATTTGTAAAGGGATGTGCAACACCTGATCTCCTCCCTGCTCCCCCAGCGACTCTCACAGCAACTCTTCTCCCTGGGGACTCCAGCTGAAGGGGGGAGTGTCCGGGCGCACGGACGGGGCCCTCGGGTGTCGGCTGGGAAGAAACATGGGAAAAAAAGAGAGAGACAAAGAGAGGGTGATAGAAGTGACAGTAAGCAGAAAGTGAGAGAAAAAGGAAAATGAAAAGCTTGACTTCCGTGATGTCTTAACCTATACTGAAAGCCAAATAGAGAAAATATGATGAGAAGGGAATATTCTGATTTGCTGATCCTGCCTTCAGTCTAATCTGCTCCCCCGTAGGGGGGGAGGCTGCAGACACTCAGAAGGGACCTTGGTTATTATCAGTCCACTGGCACTGCTAAAATGTTCACTGAAAGAAAAAAAAAATCAGCAAAGAGCTTCACCCTGTCTCAAACCAAAACAGGAAGACGTGGAACACAAGTGATGAGGTTTTCCTAGACCTGCATTTCTTGTTCAAGAGGAGTTCCAGTAATTGTAGGTGCAAAGGATTAAGTATAACAGATCAGGCTTAACATAGGGCCATGCAACAACCCAGTTTCAAGACCAAAAATCTGTTACAGGTAATGGAAAGTTAGGAATAATAATTTCCAGACACAGTATTTGTACAGTAGTCCTGGTTCCCCAATTCATATTCTGCAGTTTGCAAACAGCAACGCAGACACGCAGTTAATGTAAAGCTCTGGAAGAAAACCAATCTTGCTCCACGACTAGTTCTTTGGAAGTTTAGCAGGTAAGTACGTTATCCCAATTCTTGCTGAAACATACTTATAACAAAAATATCTGTAAGTTGTCAATGTCTGATACCAGTATTTTCTTCTAGACGAGAGCAAGGGAGCACCATAAGTTTCACAGACCTGTGGCATTGTTACAATGGTAAAATCAGTAAAGACCTTCACCTTGGCTCAAACCAAAACAATCAGGAAAACAGCTGTTTAAAAGAAGGTTTGTTTGGTGTGAGAATCTTACAGTTTTTGTGGCATGAAATGAAGTATACACCACCATCAGAAACCAGCTCTGGGAGTTCTCAATGCCTCTTCATGTTAATTTCTGCCTCCTACCAAGCCAGCCTGCAGAATAAAGACCTCCATAAAATGAAGCACCTTCATGCTTATCATGTGTAACTTTCTTATCACATGTAACTTTCAGTTCTAGACTTCAAGTTTCCAAAGCCAACACCAAGCAAGCAAAATCCCATTTTTTCAAGTAAACAAGAAACCTAGGAAAAAAAAACCTCCAAATTTGCTTTATGTACTAGGCGATGTACAAAAAACACTTCCACACCACCAAAGATAAAACCTGTAGCAAGACGGAGAGAGCAAAATCTTTAAGACAAAGAGTCTATTAAACCCATTTTTAACAAGCTTAGGACCTTAACTTAGAACAAAATGAGCCAAAGAAATCCTTCACACTTTCAAAACCACTTGTTCAAAAGGAAGTGTTAGTTACATTAGACTTGGTGATTCCTCACATTTTTTGGTTTGGGATTTAATGTTGCTATTCTACTCATGAAAGGAACTTCACATTTTAGACCTCTGTGATGAGGTGTTAGTATGTTTCCATCTCCATTTCACTGTAAAGATTTGTGTTACGTATCATAAAGGACATGGTAGTAGTTACCTTGAAAAGTGCAGTACTGCCAGCTAGACATCTTTTAGACAAAAGCAATTCTGGACTTCATTAAACACCAACCACCTGACTTTAAGGTACAACAGAAGAAATAGAAAAAATTTTAAAAAGCCCTGGAGACAGGTGAAGCATCAGCCACTCAGAAGTCTGGAGCTAAATGTTGTGAAAGAAGCAGTCTCCTGGGGTGCACACCTGAGGATGCAGGATGCTGACACCATTGCTGTTGTGTTGGCTCTCTGCAGACTCCTGGCTTGGGTCACATGTCACTATTCCCATGGTAGTGACTGGTCACTTGGGAAGAATTTTACAGGCAGGTTGATCGATGGAGGCAGATTTCTTAGCTGGTTTACAGCCAGTGCTTTAGCTACCCATAAGAGACATAGAAGCATATGAAATCAGCCTAGGCAGAGTATTCTAGCAAAAACTGAAAAACAAGTTTTTGACCTTGATCATCCTCTTAGCTCCTGACCCCACTCTCAACATCTGTGAAGGAGATCCAGAAACAACTTCTGTTAGCACAGATAGTCTCTAGTGTACTGATAAACATTAAAAAATGTGACAGGATTAGAAGCAGATCAGAACAGAATGAGAAAGATCTGTTTTTCCAAGACTGCAAAGACTTATTCTCAGACACCAGGAAACTTTTTGGGTTTTTCTAATACATGCTTAAAACAAATACACCAACTGCACTTTAGGTGTACTCTGGGGGTCCACATAACGATAGCAAAGCTGCTCTGCTAGTGAAGATCACAGAATCACAGAATCATCCTGGTTGGAAAAGACCTTGAAGATCATCAAGTCCAACCATAACCTAAATCCACCTACCATAACCTAATTTACTTGTTCAGTGCTTAAATCATGTCCCTAAGCACTAAATCTATACTTCTTTTAAACACTTCCAGGGATGGTGACTCCACCACCTCCCTGGGCAGCCTGTTCCACTGTCCAACCACTCTTTCAGTAAAGAAATTCTTTCTAATATCCAGTCTAAACCTCCCCTGGCACAACTTCGGGCCATTCCCTCTCATCCTGTCATTATTCACTGGAGAGAAGAGACCAACTCCCACCTCCCTATAACCTCCTTTCAGATAGTTCTAGAGAGCAATGAGGTCACCCCTCAGCCTCCTCTTCTTCAAACTAAACAACCCCAGTTGCCTTAGCCTCTCCTCCTAGGACTTGTCCTCCAGACCTTTCACCAGCCTGGTAGCTCTTCTCTGGACACGCTTCAGCAACTCGACATCCTTCTTGTAGTGAGGGGCCCAGAACTGGACACAGTACTCAAGGTGTGGACTCAGCAGTGCTGAGTACAGGGGCACGATCACTTCTCTACTCTCTCTGGCCACGCTATATCCTGATGCAGGCCAGGATGCTGTTGGCCTTCTTGGCCACCTGGGCACACTGCTGGCTCATGTTAAGTCGGCTGTCGACCGGGACCTCCAGGTCCTTCTCCACCATGCAGCTTTCCAACCACTCACCCCCAAGCCTGTAGCTTTGCATGGGGTTGTTGTGACCAAAGTGCAGGACCCAGCACTTGGCCTTGTTAAAGCTCATACAATTGGCCTCGGCCCATCCATCCAGCCTGTCCAGGTCTCTCTGCAGAGTCTTCCTACCCTCCAGCAAATCAACACTTCCATGTGTAAATATGGAAGACCATAATTAAGATAATTATGATATTCCATATTTAAAGAATAAAACTAGGCATACCTCTTGTAAAATCTGACAGGAACTTTGCTGAAGTGCAATTCCTCCACAGCAGAGATGATGTCCTGCTCTGAAAGGCTGAGATTTGTGTCAGAAAGAGCCCTTCCGGTCTAACAGAGAAAACTCAAGGTAGGATCTGATTTCTGAACCTAAGTCCTTTCTCCTGTAACTAGAGCTGGGACATTGCTGTGAGCTTCTGAGAAATGATTGCAAATGTGTGAAATGGAACTAGACCAGCCTAGTTTCCAAGAGTCGTCAGAAATGTCCATCTGTGTCAGCTGCATGCAGGCATTGCATTGCAAATGCAATAAGGAGTGGTGGCTCTGTGGTGACAGCCTAGTTCTAATGTGGAAAGATCTAGTCATCCTATGGATTATCACAAGGGACTACCAGTCCCTTGTGTTTCTTTCAGGCGTAAAGATTAAAATTTGATGATTTACAGGCTCATGACACCAGTTCAATGGGAAACATTTTACAGAGGCCTTCAAATCCATGAACCAGAAGTATATTTCATTCTTAGCTTAGAAAAAAAATTCCAGGCTATAAAATTAGGGCAAATGCTTGAAACAAATGGCAATGACAAATTGTGTCAGTTTTCTGTTGGTACCCATTGCATGAAGACTTGTAGCTGTCCTAACTCCTGTGCATTTGCAAACCTGGGCAGACACATGCGAGTAGCGACCCCTGATCAAATAAAGTATCTTCCTATCACAGCACCTGATAGTGACCAAATGCAGATTCTGGAAAAGGAATGAGCTACAAGAACAAATGTGCAGTAATATTTCCCCAGAAGAATAGTTCAGCCTCCAATTAATTTTTTGGGTAGTTTCTGAGTCAGAGGTATTACCATTTTATTTTATATACCTGGGCAGATTTCTAATCCACATACTTGTCCAGTTATTTTTTTAATTTGTTTGAATTTTATCATCCATATTGTCCTATAGCAACCTGTTCCACAGAGTATTCCCAGTTTGCATGGAAACAAACTTGTCCTTTATACCCATAGCTCTTGTGTACAGACAGTATTATTTCATACCTGTTAGAAACTTATGAAAGAAAACTGCTTTCTACCTAAAAAAATAACTTTAACTACTTGAAGCTGACTTTAGAATATATTTAGGGTTGGGTTTTTTTGAGCTGTCAATTTCATAGTTTTCTGAGCTAATATCATTGAATTATAATCTCCACATAACAGTAGTGAAGAAGAAAGGGTAAAAATAAGAATGTGTTCCATGTTTTAAATACTGAAGCTGCAATACAGCAAGTCTTAAAAAATAATCCATTAATAGAACTCCAGCTCTGCAGAAACAAGTGTTACTTTCTTTTTGCCCTATTCCAGAAGATGGCACCCTGTGAAATCAATGGGGAGCAAGATGAAGACACATATAGGGCAAAAACATTACCATACATAGCAAACTATCAGCCTGTGCAGTTTACCTTTCCATGAAATCAAGAAGGCAGCTTGTTTTATGGGGTAGATTACATTACAAGAAAAATAGCGCATACTGCAATAGTAACCATGACAGCAAAATTCTGAGAAGATTGAGGCTGTTCCCAGGGACCAGAAGGGAAAACTCTCACATTGCAGTTATAATTATCTTGTTCTTCTTCTCCCAGTATGTCTTTCCATCATCATGAGACAACAGCAACTTTTGTGAAATCGTTTTTGGGATCAGAATGTCCACGCTGAAACCATGAAAATAGTTGCAGTTCAGGAAAACAAATTTCTCATAGAAATCACTGGAAACATGCTAGAGGGAGAAGCAGAAAATGCTAGTAAAAGTGGAGCATAAGTGATCCTTAAACATTGAGATATTCCCCATATTTCATAACCATTAGGAAGGCAAAAGCAGTCAAACCTGACTAGATAGGTATTAGAAAAAAAAAAACCTTCTGGAAAATAACAGTGAGTAAGAAATGCACACTTTCTATACTATCACCTAGGACAGACTGTTTTAAATGTCATCATTGCTGGTACAGTCTGAAGACTGGGATCATGTTTTAAAAAGTGCCAAAACTTAACAGCAAGTTATTGGACGAAAATGTTTCTTCCTTACAGCTTGCCTGTGATTTACTGGTACACATACTCCCCAGACTCCTTAAAAACAGGTCTTGCCTAAGCCACCATGCAGCAGAAATCTCTCTTCCATACCCTCAACATGCTGCAAAGCTCTGAAATGGTTAAACAGGCCGGTATTTGCCTCTGTTTTGAAGTTTAAATGAAGGAAAAAAACCTCCATCACTTGCAAATCCTATGCAAGTTCCTGCAGGCACAGCATATGGGTGAAAAAGCCCTTCCACATCTATGTTTATTATGACAAATACCATTTAATCTCCCAGCCTGCATTGCAACTGCTGGCTATTTTTAACAATATGACAACAAAGGGGGAAAGTGGAAGGTGTGTCCCACCCTCCACCTCTATGCCATTATCTGAAGAGCTACCTTGAGCAAATTACTGTGTTGTTATCTGTCAGTTCTCCACTGTCAATATCAAACTAAAAAGAAAGACGGGAGACTAGAGCCCTGTGTTCTTTACTTTTGACTAAGTAGATGCTTTCCTAGCAATGTCAGCACAAGGATGAGAGAAGTCAACTGTTAATAGACAAACCCACTCATAGGTAAAGAACAAAGTAGCAAGCAGGTTGACTTGAGCCGTATCTGTTGAATCTCCTTACCTCAGAATTACAGAACAGAAAGCTCAAGTGGAAAAAGGAGACTCAAAATACTGAACTTTTCTCTGAGTTCTCCTTCATCAACTATGGGTACAAAAACCAGGCAACTGTGCCCAAAAGAATCAGGTAGCATAGATGGACACTGTATAAACGTTTGCATAGTGGGAATGGCTATGTGCTGGGATGGTTTAAGTGCAAATTTGGACAAAAGGAATTCCTGTATGAAAACCTTTGGTTTCCAAGGTATACTGTGTTGTATTATTTCTATAGAATCTCCTATTCATAGACCAGGTACTTTTCTCCATCCCATTGCAAAATATCAGAAATGTCACTACAAATCCACACGCCTATCTATTACAGAGGTGATTGTTCTAGTTGACCTCAGAAAACTCTAAGACAAATATTGGTGTCCCTAAGACAAGGAGACCAAGAGGTCATACCTGTGGTCCTGATGCTTAGACTAAAGAAGACTCAGCACAGACCTGGCACCCTAGATGTCAGTCACTGGCTGACCCAGAAACTTTGCAAAGCTTTTAAATTTTTTTTCTTTTTTAAATATTTAAAGTGTCTTTGTTTAATAGACCTGTTCAAGGCATTAACAAAATGCTGTACAAGATTCTTTGGGAATTTTAGGGCTCTGAGTTTAGGAAAGGCCAGCACTAATCCCCACTGCATGAAGAACCTTCTCAGCTTCCATATAATTTGGCCTATAAAGCCTGAATTTTTGCAGAATTACTCTTGGACCTAGAAGCTCTTACTTTAGTTTTATGTTCTAGGGCTTCAGGATTTATTCTAAGTCTATCCTTACAACAAACAGTAGACAAAAATGCACAAAATTGCTCAGTGAAGTTATCCTCTTCAACACATAGCGAAACATTTCTCTTTTAAACTCTGAATTTCACATTTTGGTTCACCTGTGAGAATTTCTCCAGAAAATTTTTAGCATATAATATCCTCATCAATGACACACAGGATCTAGGCGACAAGTTTGAAGGCATCTGCAGCACCGTTTGTCCCAGTCATAACTCTGTGGGCAACATCAGGCACTTGTGGGTGCATCCCTGCATAAAACATGAGAAAACCTCAGCCCTACCACCCAGCACAGCCTTTCCCCCCCCTCACACAGTCAGTTATAAGTGTCATAGGCATTTCCTAATGGAAAGTGAACTGTAAATAAAACACAATGGAGCATTTTCTCATCATAGGCACAAATTTATTTCCATAAACCTGAACTGTGCAATCTTGTCTCTTTAACAGAGTCATCATGCATAAAGGTAGTCCCAAGAGAGACTAGGCTCCATGTTAGCCATGAAGCAGCAACTCCCTGTATGACATGAAACAGAATCTTTCCAACCCTTGAGGAATCTTTGAGTTAGAAATAATGAGATTATATCATGCCTCCTTTCAGAAGAGAAAACAGTCCTATTGTTCTTGAAGGTCTATTGAAATTTCTCTCCATATATGCAATTGTTCATTCATTAAAGTTGCTAGACAAACTGGAGAATTGCTTTCTTTCTTGCAATTTGGACAATTATTATATTTGTTTATATTTTTAGCTTCGGTGAGTATCTAGACCTCCTTGCTTTGTTTTAGAGCTGTGGTATCAAAAAATTAAAGCTTCCCCTGCCTGTAACAATGTTCTGTTTCCTTGGAAAGAAAGCAAGTTTTCTTTTCAAATTCCAGATTAAACTACTTTTTATTTAAAAGTTTTCTGGTGCCTTAGTGCGAGCACTTTTAGGCATTCAGATCAGGCTGATTTATCAACAATTTTGTGGAAGAACACTGAGCTGGAAAGAAATTAAAACACAATAACATTTTCACACTAAACACTAAAATTTTAGGCCTTTCAGTAATAGTTTTCATAGGTTCTAGGTAGACAGGTTCCTTCAGACCGTAAACCACCTAAATTGCATGATAGAAAATCTTTCCAACTACTGTTGAGTTTAGAGAAAAAACACTGAATGTTTCTTCAGTTTCTAGAAAACATAAAATATTTTTTTCTCTCTTTCTCTTTCTCTTTCTCTTTCTCTTTCTCTTTCTCTTTCTCTTTCTCTTTCTCTTTCTCTTTCTTTCTCTTTCTTTCTCTTTTCCAGTCTTATGATTCAATTGTATTTGCTACATTAAGCAGAAAAGAATGTTGCTCTAGGATGATACATAGGAAATACTTAATCAAAACAGAAAGCAGCACTCTTTAAACATGAAGTAAGCTGGACTTCTAAATGCTCAGGCTGACACAGGTGTACAGCAAGCCTGATCAGCAAGCAGAGAGAAACAGTGAAAGGTCACAGCACAGAGTAGATGGTAGAACTGAAAAAGTGTTTTGAGCTCTTAGAGGGAGGTGGGATTTCTCCTTTTTATAACACCTTCACAAAAATCTTCTCTGAATATGGAGTACCTTTAAGTGGTGTGGGTTCTTGTGCTAGTGTGGTTTACAAAGGTAAAACTATTTGATCCATAAAATTATTAATATGACCAGCTTATATTAGCCTAAGCATGGCTAAATTGCTGTCTAGACTACTAAATCAAGTGCCTGACCATAATGAAAGTACTAGAAGAAGTCTCACTGACTTCATCAAGGCTTACACTTTATCAGCAGGTTTTTGATTTAAAGATTTTGTCAGATCAAAAGGGAAGAAAGTATTAGTAACCTTTGGGAATTCTTGATGAGAACCCTATGCCTTCTAGTGATGTGCAAGTGTCACTAACAAGGAAATATTTATAGATAAAAAAATAAAATCTAAGACATTTTTTCCTCTACCTGGATATGTGTCTCTGGCTTAGGAAGTTATGTGAATATCAATGCATGAAAGTACCTAAATACTATTGCAGGCACATATGGATGGTGGAAGGAAACACTCTGAAAGCTGTTTTCTGCGTCAGCATAGTGAGAGGACATTGGGATAATCCTTTTTCTGGTGGAATTTCTGCCAAACATATTTACTTATACACAGAAGCAAACTACTAAAGAGAAGCCTCCCTGACTAGCTGGTTTCACTGCTGCATTTTTCTATTGGCATATTTAACTGTTAAAACCCAGTTAAAATAATGTTGCAGACAATGTTAGCTGATGGGACTTCCCCTAAATGCACACAGACATACCTGAAGGCCTACTCAGTTAAGAAATTATGAACTTTGGCCAGAATTTTTGTTGTGTTAAAGAAACACTCTTCAATTAATGTTCCCTGTTGGCATCCAACTAATGAAAACTCTTTCTGTGACAGTATTTTCTACTGCTGAACCTGTGTTCCAGTCCTCAGATACACTGAAGTACGCTTCTGTATGTAATAATACTGCAACATGGGCTCTTGAGCAGGAGACTGATGTCAGGGCCCTTGCTCCCATTTGGAGAGTATTTCAGCCCTTCTCTGCTGCTTCTCCATGACTTTCTCATCTGCAGCACCATTAAACCCTCCAACACAAGACAAGGATGAGGTTTATTGTGAGCCATGTGGGCTCTGGGAGAGAAGAATTGTGCATGCTGAGTGTTTTGCCAAGCCCCTGAGAGAAGAACAATGAAATAGGGATCTTGTAAAGGATTTATGATGCCTGGGATTAAGGAAATGTGTGAATGCTCTTGGTTAACTAGTCTGAGGTAAGAGAAACATGTGGAACACTTCAGTGCAGCATTACTAATGTTTCAGTGCAGGTGTTAAATAAAACAAATACTTTTATCAAAGCTCTTATTCCAGACTTGAAATAAACAAACGCAGTGGAACACGTAGTTCAGAAGTGAACTTAGGAAACTATTCCAGTGACTATAAACACAATGGCAATTCCTAGGCTGTTATGAGGTTATAAACTGGCTTCCCATTCAGAACTGTACCTGGCTTCCCTTGCAGTCCCTAATTCCATCCTAGCAGTCTTTGGCCTGCATTTTTCATCAAAGGATGAAGAACTGGGGGTAACCAGAAGATGGATCCTAAGCAACATTTTTGGACTATACATAAAATTGTTCCCTTAATTTCAGACATCTAGTGATTCAACAGCATGACATGAATATGGAGATGTCTGTGGCACTTGTAAAGCTATTTTCTCTATCAGAGACAAGAGCAACAACTCCTTGCTCACTGTGATGTCTGCGGTCATCAGCCAGAGCTTTCAGGTTTCTGTTATCAGATTTTTATTATTTTGTCTCCTGCGGGTGCTGAACTATAACAGCTTTCCCACTGCTGTATCAATCTCTGATCATTACTAGCAATTACTTATTGTACTCTTATTTTTGAGCCTCTCTGATGAAGGTACGGCAGAGCTAAATCAGTGCCTACAGTCAGGTCACATCTGCTGGAGACATCACTGGTTTTGAGTGTGATTAAAAGTCATGTAATGTGCTAAGTCATCTGTAATGGGAATTTACAAATGCAAACACCTACTGACAATGTTGAGGGCATTTCACCAGCCAAGGTTATGCAGCTTCCTGCACCTCCACCCTTGGTCCTTCCTAGCCACCATCTCACTTTGAGCCTCCTCCTTCCCATACACAATAGCTGTGCTGCACCACTCCTAAGTGATGCAGTTATAAACAATTGTGGGCCTGAAATAAATTATGCAGCTGAGCTGATAAAAAGCTGTCCTGATGCTTCTTTATTAGGCAACAGAATTAGTGGTAGTTTGGAAAAAAGATGTGTTGCATGCTATAGCATCCTTGCCAGTATTTGTGTCTCTAATATGCAGTGCCTGAAAAAATATATATATATGTACATGACTTTTCAGAGTAAATCAATTCACACACAGTTAATTATGAAATCATCCTTCTAAGCCATGTTGAAAAAGACACTTTAGGAGAAGCGGGTATATGGGGCAATGTAAGAGGTACCATTTCCTCCGGTTCTGTCCTGAAAAACAGATATAGTAGTCCTGATCAGAATGTTACTTATAAACCTTTCCACCATATGGCTGTAGTAACTGTTGTTGAACACAAGTGTTCAACAGAGCCATGAATATCTGGTTTGATAAAAGCAACAAGATGTCACAAATGCAATAAAACTGACATTTCTTCAAGTGCACCTGCACTAAGATGGGTCACATACCTGAGAAAGAAACAGCTGAAGTTCCTTCACATTCCTAGTCCTTGAAGTTAGAAAACATGTTACTATCTTGTGACAAAAAGAAGTGTTGTAGCAGACCCCTCTTTTCAGTCCTTGCAGTGATTTTATGGTATTGAAAGGACTAGATAGTACTTGATTTTTTTTTATACCATGGGAGCTGATCACTTTGAAAGCTAAGCATCTAGTGAGTGTATAATAATTGCTTTCTGGGCAAAACTGACAAGCTTTGTTTCTGGCTGTTCATTTGATCCTCTCCCCTTTTAAACTGAAACGTGATATGTGATTTCAACTTGCTAACAAAGGCTCCTGCAATAATCATATGGCTGACACAGCACAGCATTTTGGGATTTGATTATAAGACAGTATCCCGAATCAAAAAATACCTTGTGGTCTTTGCTTTTTCACAAATAATTTGTCCTCAATACACAGTGTTTTACTTGCCTTCCCCACTTCTTCCTTGCATGCTCATTGGATGTTATTATCAAAAAAACAACAACAACAAAGGGGCAAGAAAAATATCAGAAAAGCTGTGCTCCAAGTGAACTCTGCGTAAGTATCAAACAAAGCTATACAATAAAGTCTCAATTTGAGATGGATACATTGCATTTTGCCTCTGGCTGGGACGCCTGGAAAAAACCTATTTGCTGTCCTTGGCTCAGGGAGATTCAGGGCTGCTCCTCCCAGTGAGTAAAAAACCTACTGTTACAAAGCATCCTTACCTGTTATTATAAATGATTCCTGGCTGTGATATAGTACTGTACAGAAATGCCAGACAAAGATCTGAGCTGTGGACAGATATTGTGTGATCTCCCTCTTGCCTTGCATATGGTGTCATTTTCAGAAAGCTATTTACATTTTTTTGTAATGGCAAATGTTTAAAATCTTGAATTTTGCTGGTTTTTGTCCTTTCCAGGTACTGGAGCTTCTGATGTTGCAGTTGCAAAGGGCTGAGGGAGAGGAAGTGGGTCTTTCTGTTTCCCCTAAAGTAGATCCTGTTAATTAAGTGTGATGGCTGCTTTCAGCCTAGAGTCCCCTATTTCTGGTCTCCTGTTCCCCCTCCTTTATGTTCCTGTCTTTTCTCCCTCACATTCCTTTGAATTGCTGATACTCTCACCTGTCCTTCCTGGGCAAGCAGCCCATTTCCCAAAGCACTTTGGATCCTAAATGTTAATGTGCCTCTCTTTTGCTCCTGCCACTGAGCAGGGGGTGCTTTTATTTATCTATTACTTTATGTATGTATTTATTTAGGTTTAGTTTAGATTTAGATAAATACATTAAAATAATATTTAGACTTTTATATAAAGATAAATATCTAAATATATAAAAGGGTCTAGTTAGACAGCTACTCCCAAAGTGATGATGAACAAAGAGACAGGGGTGGGAAGAGAAGGTTAGACATCTTCAGTGTTTCATATAATTTGCAGGCCTTCCTCATTTCCACTCATGTGGCACTGAATTTTTGAATAGACACTTTTTCTGAAATGAAGAGTCTTCTACTGTTCCCATCCCATCAAAGGAAGTGGATTAAGTTATCCTCAATTACAAACTTCAAAGGTAAAATCAGACATTACAGATTAAGTCTCCGATAGGATACTAATGCCACTGGTTCTGGTGGGACTGATGACTGCTTCTGTTTGGAGAAAGTCATACAGATGGTGATCTCTGAGAGATAATGAGGAAGAAAAATGCTCTACATAAATGAAGTACAGAGGGACCTCCTTGAGACTAGTCTGGAGATATTCTCTCTGTTGTAAATGAAGACTTCAGGACCGGATCTGCAACAGATGTAGTACCAGCCCTGTAAAATTGTAAGTTCTCTGCCACTCAGGCACCTCTAACCAACATTTCCTCCCTCCCTAAGATATGACATGCCAGGTTCCCTACATATGTAATAGTTTGCTTCCAGCAGTGTCTTTCAACCAGCTAAGAAGCTACTTGAAACCCTGCTCACAAAATGACACAAGGAGAGAACTGCAGTCAAGCTTCCTGTAGCTAACGAGATTGCACTGACTCACACATAAAAACAGTCAAGTTCCTGCATTGCCTCTGGAACAAAACACGCACTCAGGTGATCATGGCTTTGCCCACCAGAGTTAGCCTTGGCTTCTAGATCTGCCACCTCCTGCTTCTGGAAGGTGAAAATTTATATGGTACTGACCCAAGTGAAGGGTTTGACATGTTTAGAGCAATAATGGTGTCTTGTATTGTTTCTCCAACATTGAAAAATTACATTGTTGCTGCAGGTAGAGGGGTTCATTTAGTGAAAAGGGCCAGAGTAGACTGATAACCACATGACTCTACCTTCACTTATTATTCTCATATCATCTTTGGGAAACAAATTTCCTTGTTTGACTTCCCTAGACTGCTTTCCTGACACGAAGTACTCTAATTAAACTTTAACCCTCTAAATTAGAAGATGAGTGAGCTGATGAAGCAATGTTGTATCTGAAAACTTTAACTGGGGTCCTAAACTATTGCCTTTGTTCCCATAAAGCATATATAATGATTGTACTGAAGAGCTAATTTTTGTCTTGATCTTTTTATTAATGTCTCCTGGATATCCTGAGGAAGTATTTATGTCAAAAAAGATATTAATTATTTCTGTCCTCAAATGCTTGAGGGAGTTTTTGTTTCTTAATCACTCTGCTTTAATGAAAGATACATTGTAATCCCAATTCACTCCAAGAGTGAAAGTGACCACTTAAGTACTTGGCTGAATTTGGGCCAAACAATAGTTTCTGTCAAGAATCTCTCAAAAATTAATATTTCTGTTCCAAGATAATATGTGTTAATTAATTCATATTGACAGTTTCATAGATAATGCCTGGATTATGGCAGTACAGCATACCTCGGAAATGGCTGTTTGTGCTTATCTGTATGAATAAAGAACAAGGAGCAAGACATACAATTAGGCTCAACCCTCAGATTTCAATAATAAGACAGGGGAAAAGAAACAAGCAACAAAAAACTACTCTCAGTAAACAAACTTCATGTGTACTGACAACTGCCATACAGCTAGGAATCCACTCATGGGAAAAGGTTCAGAATACAGCACTGCTTAAAATCTTTTTAGGAGCAAAAGGGATTAATGACATGATGCCTCTGCTTTTTATTACCTGTGGTCAATGCATTTTTTCCTTTTTTCAAAAGTAATTCCTTTTTAAAATTATTTTTTTGGTGATAGTACTGACTTCCTATTGTGAAGCTTTTGTGTGGTGTATCAAGCAGTTGCCAAAGGACACAAACTGTTCAGCGAGGAAGTGTTCTTTAGTTTTACTTTTTGCTGAAGGAAGGTTGTTATCCTTTCCCTGTCATATATAGCCCCCAAAATGTATAATTTGAGCGCTGCCAAATGATACAGGTGTTTTTTTCCACCCAAGGCCCAGTAAGAATGAATGTGAACTTCTCAAACCAGCTAGGAATGTTATTTGAGTCAGGGTGGCTCAAGAGGTCTCCAAATTCCTTTCTGAAAACATTATTGGGTTGATGATCTTGCTTGAAAGGGTTCTGGCATTTCTCTGATCTTTCACCATGTGGTCTCTCTTCAGTCTTGCTAATTTAATTATTTAGGAGGCCAAAGTATCTGTATTGTGAGACTTTCTCATGCATTAAGTACTTTACTAAAACGAATCTATAAATAATTTTACCAGATCCAACACATTTGGTAGGAGAATATTTCTCTTGCATGGGAACAGAACTTTGGTCAGTCATATGTTAGCATAGTATGACATAGGCATCTCTCAGGCTAATACAGTTATAGATTTTATAACAGTTTCATTATAATTTATTGTTTCTTCTCTTAAGGAGAATATCTTCTTAATAATTTCTGATTTATGTTCTCTCCAAATATCTTAATAAAGAGAAGATATTACTTTTGGTGCAGACTGTATGTCTCTAAACATTATTAATTTGGATTATTTTTTAATTTCAGTAGTAGTTTGCATTGAATTTATCCTTTTCCATGACCAAGTGGAATAGGTATCAAACAGAAGTAGCAACAGTAACAAATAAAAGTACATCTAGATCTATGCAAAGTATCTTAGTGCTGAAGAAGGTTATGAAGGCTAAAGAAGAACATCCTTTTCTATTAGCTTTACATACTGCAGCTGCTACCAAGTGAACAAAAATCAGAGATTCCCCATTGGACAGATGGCTGCCACAAGTAGGGGATGCCCGTGGAAAAAATGACTAGTCTTAGGAATGGCTCACACACCAAATATTTGTACACTTAGCTTCCTTTCATTCTGCACTCCCAGAACAGCAGTTGGTCTAAAAACCCACCACCTTTTTTCTCTTGTTACTTTGTAATGGAATTCATCACCTCGTGTTAAACTCAGAGTGTGCAAAAAAGGTACTTCCTTGTTTAGCATGAGAAATGGAGAGAAAAGATTAGTCCATTGATGAGTTGAACAAAACTCCTTCTACCTTCAAGAAGCAGCAGGTTTGTCAACCTGAATGGTAACTACACATGCGCAGCAGAGCAGGAGTGGGAACAGTCCCTAGCGAGATGCCCAGGCCACTGGGCATGAGCAGTGTGTCTGCACACATTGCTCCAGGCTGGATGGCTAGGATAGGCTGGCATACAAAGCATCAAGACAGCTCAGTACATCTGCGTGGATGCAGTTATAGCAATGATCTCAGTAGAGGACATAACCTAGAAACTATGGCTGCATCCATATGCTTAAGTTCTAAAGTAGATCTAAGGTGCTTCTGTATGGGAACAGGTGATAAGAGTGTGCATGTGCAGGTAAAGAAAATAACATGAACTACCTTCCCTCCTTTAGTTGTGTTGCTTCCTGTTTTATAGCTGTAGGGAAAAGGGGGTGAAAGTGTTGGATTTAAGACACTGATCTTATTTGCTGGCACTTCAAGTTTAAACTACATCATCTGTGACAAAAATGGAGCAAGAATTTTCAATAGTGGTAAAAAAAAGAAAAAAAGAAAAAAAGAAAAAAAAAGTAAAAAGAAAAAAAGATCCCAGCTCTGCCAGAGATGTGTTCTGAAACTGTGCCAAAGATTTCAGGCTGGCAAATCAGCAAAGGAGCCAGATAAATCAGAATGAGTGTAGCAGATCTCATCTATTTCAGCATAGCTTAGCCTCTTTACTATGTCATTGTCATCAATACCCAAAAATACTTAGTTGCAGGAATAAAAGTGTCTGGTTAATAAAGCAGAATCATTAAGGGGAAAAAAAAAAGAAAAGTAAGGAAAATGAGTGTGAAGTGTGCCATAACTGTGTAATAATAACATGACTGAACTATTTAGAGGAAAGGAAAATGTTTTGCATATTGAAGGAAGGAAAAGATTTGCTCCTATTGTATAAAATAATTCAGTTTCCTGGTTTTGATTTACACTTACTGCTAACAGCTGCTCACAGATCAGGTAACATTAGCATTCAAAAAGCAAGCCCAATGAAAGCAACCATGCAGCTAATATTGGTGTTAATTCTATTTCATGCTCTTTGACTCTACTGCGTACAGAATTGTTTAAAATGGAAATGCCTTGAAAACACAATTTATGAAATGCACAAATACCCACGATCGGCCACCAAAGCAAAACCCTGAAATACAGTTATTCTTGCAAAAAAAATGTGCAGCACGTACAGCATATAAACCTCTGCCAAAGTCAAGCCTGGTCCTTACTGCTGCAGAAAGTCTGGGCACAGCTGAGACATTATATCTCAGCATTGTGGGAAATGTGCCACACAGAACACCCTTGTGTGGAATCTGCGAACATCTGCCAATTCCCTTGTGTTTGGTGAGAGCTGGGTGACTCAGGGGAAAGGATACAGACTGAGACTATGGTCAAGGAGTTTACGTATCAGTTGGCCCACACACTGTGTAGAGAGGGCAATTGCCTTTTATTTCTTCTCTACAGTCTGCTGCTCAACACGTGATTGTGCATCCTGCAGAGCAGGGCTGTGAGTCCCACTTTTACCCTTCCCTGAAATGTATCCATATGTCTCCTGTGTACACCTGACCGGTGCACGCTTGAATATCAAAAGACAAAGTTTTAAAAAAAACATCTTCTGGAAATAGACCTGCTTGGTGTACGAAATGTAGAAAGTGATTGAACAAATTAATGGGGAACAATACCAAGTGAGGGTTGGAACAAGAAGACCCAATCTGAGATCAGGATGGCACAGAGGTCAAATGAGTGCACACTGGAAAAATGTGATCCTATTATGTTCTTGCCTTGCTCTTACGCTATTCCTTGGACAGCTGCTGTTGGGCACTGCCAGAGACAAACTGCAACATTAGGCTGACCTTTTGACTGACCCATGACAGGCAGTTTACCCTCTTACGTTCACCCGTTGGGCTTTAAAAAGTCGAGGGCAGAATCACCTTTTACAGGATATGGCATAACATATTAAGCAACTTTCAGATAACACACCCATTTTGTTAACAAACCCCTATGATCATAGAGCAAGTTCTCACCAGTCTGTCCTATACAGCAATTACTGTATCCTTTAATCCTGTGTCCTGGCTGTAAATTGCCAATGAAACTCTCCGCTGGAAGGCTGTTGGCAACATTTCTGTCAGAGAAGCACTATAGTTTTGTGGCATGGGAGGAAGGCAATGGGGCCAGTGAGGAGGTAGGACCTCTTGAGAAATTCTAAGACTTGCTCTGACAGCTTGGATGCACAAGGCTGTCCCTTACTCCCAGCTGGGCAAAGTGGGTAGACAACAATAGGAGACAAAAATGAACAATGAAAAATCAACATCAAGGGAATGAAACTCAGTTCAGTTAAATATTCACCAGGATGTTCTTAACTTGTGCTCAAGTTAAGAGCATGCACTAGTTGCCATAGTAATGTTGTGAGTAAGATAATGAGGGGAATAGAATTAAATTAAGATGTGGTCAACATGAGCAAAACCGGAAAGCCCAACTGGTTAATATAAATTCCTTCCAAGTAGGGATTGTTTTTCTATAGGTAAACACTGTCAACAAGTCAGTGATGCACTTTTTTTAACAAGACACACTTCTCAAAACACCAGCTGTTTTGACAGATGACTTTTCCGCTGGACAGTGTTTATAAAATAAATATTATTTCCCTTGCTTTTATCTTAGTCAGTAGTGGCCCCTTATACATTGCAGTCTTTGTAGTTACAGTGAAGCCAGCAAACATTAAATTGGCTTAAGCTGTGTTTACACAGATTTTGTATACTTCAGCAGTAGTTTTCCACTTGGTGTAGTTGCATCACCTCTCTGGACTGCATGAATTAAGCTAACAGTGTCCTGCTGGGTCTGCCTGATGGTACGTGCCAAGCTAGGCTGTGAATTTTCACATGCATCTCTTCTTCATCCCTACAAATTTTAAGCAAGCAACCAATCTACAAGTTGAAACAAGGTACCCTCCTAGAAACCTAGTTGAAAATTTTTGAGACACTTGGAAAAACAGAAAACCAAAACCCCCAAGTGACTGAGAGTATGTCTCCGTTGCACATTATAGCATGGCTCCAGTAGCTATGATGCAAGGCAGATTAGGTCTAGGAACTGGAAGCCTGGGAGGCCTGGACCAAGAGACAACGTAGACACTGAGGTGCAGTGCTCCAGCCACCTCTTGAACTGGTGGACTGGGCTTTAATTTTTCTGTTAAGAATCTTCCATTTGGCTTTGAAGAAACAAGTCTAATCTGAACTGAACCATCTGTGGCTATAAAAGGGACATTTCAGAAAGGAATGGCATTAATGGAGTTTAATATTACTTTATTAGCAGTTTCCCAGTAAAGATGGACAGAAATTTTAGTGTGCAGTAAGATGTGTTGCGTTAGGGGAGGTTTAGACTAGATATTAGAAAGAATTTCTTTACCAAGAGAGTGGTTGGACAGTGCAACAGGCTGCCCAGGGAGGTGGTGGAGTCACCATCTCTGGAAGTGGTTAAAAGAAATATAGATGTGGTGCTTAGGGACATGATTTAAGCACTGAACAGGTAGATTAGGTTATGGTTGGTGGATTTAGGTTGTGATTGGACTTGATGATCTTCAAGGTCCTTTCCAACCAGGATGATTATATGATTCTGTATAATGAATAACACTGCTTTCCAAAACCAGGGTTGCTGTGCTAGGAAGACTACTGGACATCAGGAAGCTAAATATGTTTGATAGGGCACGTAATGAAGAGGAAACAATCAGGTCCTTGTATAAATGAGTGCATTGGTGTAAGTTTTGGGGATTTTATTTTTCTGCTGGGAGGTTAAACTAATTTACATTTATTTGAACTGCATTCTTACAGCTGGAAGTGGGGTCTGAGGCCCCATCTAGCTCTGATAGAGATGGTAACTCAAGTGCTTCGCTAGAAGGTGTGGCCTTTTGAACATTTTCATTATGTGACAGCGCTAGAGTTCAATTAATGGCTTCACATAACAGCAAAGTCATTGCAATGTAGCAAATTCAGGACCTTTTTTGTTATTCTTGGCATCTAGCAATGACTGCACTTCCAAAGTAAGGTCACTTATTTTTTTACCTGAACTCATCAATATCTTAAAAATCCTTTCATGACTGTCTTGCAAGACAGACTATCTGGAGCTCAGTTTTGATCTAACATCAAGTTTACACTAGCACAATCACAGTGAGATTGGCAGAGTTGAGCCTGCTTTATGCCTATAGAGATGAAAGGAGAATTAGGGCCTCACTTTCCCGTGCTGATGGAATGGGAAGATGACAAGATTATCTCTGTGTGGAAGGGTGTACTTGTTCACATTAAGTTCCTTTGCCTTTTTCTGTTTCAGGGATTTTCAGTTTATGATTTGTAATGCGGTGGTAGGAGTCCATGGACATCTTCCTGGAGGACTGAAGAGGTAGAAGAAGCAAGGTTATTGCCAGTGGGCTTATATTTGCTGACATAACTTCATTAGACCACATTAAATATAACAAAAGAAAAATGCTCTGTATGCCCTTCCGGTTCCAATGTCCCACTTCTTACTGGACTCAGGGAGAAAAATAGACTGGTCCCCAATTTCCTGTCCCAAGTCTTAACAGCAGAGGTGGCGTTATGACACCCAGAAGGACAGCACGCATATGTGCAGTTAATAAAGTAATAAATATTTGCAGCGAAAAAGGAAAATAAACTTTCTCTGGTAGCCTCAGCTGCAGCTGAGGAGGAAAGTAGTGTAGTGCGCATTGCCATCTTGTGGCTCCGGGGGAGATCGTCCCGGGACGCGCAGGAAAGGTCACCCCTCCCTGCGCAAACCTATTCCTGCCCAAGGGGACTGCGCTCTGCTACCTTTTGTTTCCTCCTCCTCCATTACGTCACTTTGACAGCAAAAATAATTTTTCTTGTATGTCTCAGAAAATGTGTCCAGGATCAACAGGCAGTGAGGAACGTTTTGGACAGGTCGGGGTACCTGCAGGCTAAATTAAACACTTTTCTCTGCAGATGAGCCTGAAGATTTTTGGTGGGAAGATCTTACATAATTTTGTGGGTCTGCAAGTTGAACTGTTTCTGCAAAAACTTATTGATGGTACTAGTAACTACAAAAGCAAGGATCAGAACATGATGTGTTGGCGTGAAGTTTTTCCGCCTATTTTCCAGGTTAAACTATATCTAGTATTTGAAAGATAATCAGTTCATTAAGGAAAACTTGTATGAGAAAATATATGCTTTTACATTCACAAATGGTCTGCTTTCTGAATCACCATTTTTGTTTTGTTCGTATGAAATAAACCCATTCATGACAACTCGATCAGAAAAGGTAACATTAGTTTGAACAGAGCAAAGAAAGGCCCAACCTGCACCCCACATTTGAATTTGGCATGTTCTGAGGCTTCATAATGCTTGAATATTTTGGTGCTGGCATTTATGTTCACCTCCCTTTTCTCTGGTGTCATGCAAACTGAAAGAATTGACATAGCTAAAAAAAAATTCTTTGTTACTTCTACATGGTCTGCACAGAGCAGACTAGAATTTCCCATGAAACATCCGTGTTTAAATGCTCCTGATTTGCTGCTTCAAACAATGGCAAGCTGATAAGAAAATTTTTAGAAAATGCTGGAAGTAATATTTTTTTTCTTTTGCTCCCCACTAAACAGACTAGGAAAGAAATCTTCAAGACCTCTGAGTTAGTTGCCCAAGGACACGAAGTAGAGCTCTCTGGTGGAGCTCAGAGGTTAACTTTATTCTCCTGAATTAAGTTGCACCAGAACAGCCTTGTAGATAATTAATGTGAATGCGTAAGTTGCACATTTCAAGGACACACTTTCTTCAAAGTACTGGAAAGTGCAGCAAGTTTCTCTACTTTGGAGCTTATCTGAAGTCACCCTGACACTTTTCAGTCTACTTTCTGGGAACACAGAAGTAGTGAAGTACTTCTGAATAAAACAGAAAGTTATCCCTTCAGTACTGGAGAAGCATTTGGAGTAGATTTGTTTTCTTTTTTTTTTTTTTTAAACCTTTTCAGACTGCACTCAACTTATTGTTTATCTGTCCAACAGCTTGTTACATGTCCTAAAAAATTTGAGAATGGCAAGCATTTTGTTAGGGATTCAAGCCAAGTACAGCTTAGAAACTATCAGTCCGAAGTACACTCTGCTTCTCTTGTTTCAGTTATCTAGAAATTAGAGACATGCAACAAAGAACAGGAAAATAAATGTTTTATCTGTGAGAGAGGCCCAAGTGACACACAACTTCAAATTAATAGAGAACACAGGTTTACAGAGAATTTGCTAGAACCATGCAGTGAGCTGATTTGAAACAGATTTTTGCTTTCTTTACATTAAAAGTATTTGTCCTAGGGAACAGACATAAATATTGAGCTTGGTCTTTGCAGCAGTGACTTCATCCTTCTGGATTAATTCTTCAAAGAGCTTAAGAATCATTGTGTTAGACTGCAAATGTTTATCTTAAACTGTGGGTAACTTCCCCCTCTCCTTTGTCGAGAAATGTTGATATTTGCCATAGATATTATTAGTTTTCTTTTATTGTTTTTATCTGAAAGCAAATTTAGTGAACTTATCTTCTAGGCTGTTATGAAGATATAAAATGCCGTGTGAAGCCTAGACATATCAAAACTAGTGGAAGATTGAGTTGGCTCGGCCCTGTCCCTGTATAATCTCTGTGCTTGGTGTTCTGTATCCAAGAGAGTATTTGATCTGGGAAATACAGCCTGTGTTGCCTGACCTGTGCTGCCTGGAAGGAAACAGGCTCAAGTTGTGAAATGGTTCATGTAGTACTTCTCCGTGCCATGTAGGAGGTAGGTGCTGAAACACAACTGAGAATCTGGGTCTAACTCCTGAATGCAGTCACGGAAGTGATTCTGTCATGCGATTTTCAGTGTATGTTGCTGAGAAAAAAATGAGTTGGAAACTCATAAAGCTTCATTTATAATCCTAAAATGTTCATCTGTAATCTACCTATGGAGTTGAACAAGAGTTTAAAAGCTTTAAGTGTTCAAAAATTATTTTAGATCCATTAAGATCAGAAATATAGTAGACAGACTTTTATAAAAGCACATCTTATGCTGTAACTTCTTGGGAGAAACATTTTTACAGATTAATGAACAACATTTATAATATGAGTACAAAACATAACTTTTTAAACTAATCAGATTCACCTCTCTCATAATGTTGCATATGGGATTGATGGATAGAGTAGCTTTTACTGCTTTGTAATGCACTTCTAAGCAGAACACTTTGCTGCTTCTTTATTTCTGTAGCATGTTTTATATATATATATATAAATATTATTACTACTGCATGCAATAGGCCTATATGAGGTTTTTTTATAGAAGCACTTAAAGATAACATTATCAATTTATAAATATACCAAATATTTTAAAAGTGTGTGCTTGCATGTCTGTATGTATACACATACAAATTGTAGGTATTTAATTGTCTTATAAACTTTGGTGACTGTATGACTTACAGAGGGGTAAATAATTTTTTATTTATTTAGGATTCTTTAATTAAAACTAATTGTTTGTCCATGGTCAAAACCTAAATATTAGTGAACGTTGGACACTAAGTTAGATTTGTTGCACAGTAAACATCCTTCTGCACCTGAGGACACCTTGTACCCTAGGGGTTAGTACTGGGTCCAGTTTTGTTCAACATGTTCATCAATGACCTAGAAGAGGGGACAGAGTGTATCCTCAGCAAATTTGCTGATGACACAAAACTGGGAGGGGTGGTTGACACTCCAGAGAGCTGTGCTGCCATCCAACCAGATCTAGACAGGCTGGAGAGCTGGGCAGAGAGAAAGAAACCTAATGAAGTTCAACAAGGACAAATGTAAGGTCCTACACCTGGGAAGGAACAAACCCATGCATGTAGAAGTTAGAGGTTGACATGCTGGAAAGTGGCCCTTAGGAAAAGGATCTTGGAGTCCTCATAGAAAATAAATCACCCATAAGCCAGCAATATGCCTTGTGGCCAAGAGGGCCAAAAGTATCCTTGGGGTGCATTAGGAAGAGTGTGGCCAGTAGGTCGAGAGAGGTCATTCTTCCCCTCTATTCTGCCCTAGTGAGGCCACACCTGGAATAGTGTGTCCAGTTCTGGGCTCCCTAGTTCAACAGAGACAGGGAACTACTGGAGAAAGTCCAGTGGAAGGCAACAAAGACGAGTGGGGGACTGTAGCATCTCTCTGATGAAGAAAGGTTGAAAGAGCTGGGACTGTTTAGCTTGGAGAGGAGGAGACTGAGAGGAGGCCTTACCAACATCTATCAAAATCTCAAGGTGGGTGTAAGGAGGATAGAGCCAGACTCTTTTCAGTAGTGGCCAGTGACAGAACAAGACAAGCTGGAACACAGGAAGTTCCACCTGAACATGAGGAAAAACTTTACTGTGAGGGTGGCAGAGCACTGGAACGGGCTGCCCAGGCAAATTGTGGAGTTCCCTTCTCTGGAGATATTCAAAACCTGGCTGGATGCGGTCCTGAGGTAACGTGCTCTAGGCAATCCTGTTTTAGTGGAGCAGCTGGAGTAGATGATCTTTAGAGCCCCTTCCAACTCCAACGATTCTGTGATATTAGGAAAGACAGTGAGAGATGGATTCTTTTTAGAAAAAAAAATTTTAAAAAATCTGAGTTCCAGCTTCTCTTTTCAGAAAAAACTTAAACCATCCAACTGGAAAGAAAGTTGAGAGACCTTTGGACATTTACCCTGTTTATACCTGTTGCCAGTTGCTGACCTTGTAGGAAAGGCTCAGAAGCCTTTTATCTCCCCTGACACAAGGAGTTCATTATTCATGAAGCAGCCAGGTAGCCCAAACTCAATAAATTCCCAGGTGTTCAGAAAGGGATTAATTTCTGCACCAGTTTCTGACCAGAATAAATATAAAATGAGGGAGGCTTGGCAGTTGCTTATCATAGTCTGCTTGGGATTTTAGGCTCTAAGTCCATTTGCTGAACCTACCAAAGGAGTCGGTGCAGCTGGAATAATTTGCACAAATTCTGACACTTCTACTACATTTCCTTCCAGCTCTGATACACCTTCTTGCCCTGGACCCAATCTCCAGTCTCCAGCAGTAAACACTTTCAAGATGAATGTGTTTCATGCTCTGTTTCACTAGCAAATGCTTTCCTTTTATTTGGTGACTCTTATGAGTCATACATAGGATCGTCCCCTTCGATGATGCTCAGAACAGGCTCACTGACTTCAGTAATCGAGGTAGTGATTCTGAGAACCCTTCCACCTAAAGTCTCCTTTGATTGCCCATTTTAGTTGAGAAGTGATGAGGTGATGTTTCCATTACCTGCAGAGCTGAAGAGCAGGTGGCCTGCGGCCTGAGGCTGGTGACTGCCTGAAAAACAGTGCCGCACAGTGCTGGCCTTCTAGTAGCTGACATGTACAGAGGCTGAACCATCACTGTAGTATCAGCTCACTTCTACACTTAGTTCAGCCAGGTTATATCCCTAGAAGGCAGCAAAAGAATCTGCTGCCTTATCTGTCTGGTTTACCAACACTAAACAACACTCATCCAGAAATCAAAATTTGGCCCTATACTTGGGAAATCTGTTTTCCAGGGCAATCAATGGTCATTCTGAGATTCTTCATCACATTCATGTCTATGGCAGCTCTTAACTGCTGCTTGAGCAAATTTGTGACAAAATAAGCCTGATATAGCTAAATGAAGAAGCAGCTTATTCCTTCCAGGAGTGGAAGAAAGAATGAGTGGATGAGTGACTTTTCAGCCTTGTTTCTGCTGGGAAGTGAAGTTTTGTTTTAACTGATGGCCCCTGTATAGGAAATAAGTGGGAATGTTAAGGACAAATTGGAAATGAAGGAAGGATGTTGGTAGCTGGGGATAAGGACTCACAGTGGCGAAATAATTGTCTTCTCCTTTTGCAGGTGCCCAGTATCTCCTAATCTGCAAACCCTATGGCCTAGTTCACAGGGAGTTTTATAAGGGAGTTGGAAAGAAAAAGTCCCTGGAAAGTATCCAGAAGAGACTAAGGGAAGTAGGAAGGGGAAAAGTTAGTATCAAGGATATGAATATTGTCTGAAAGGTGTTAAAGGAATTCAAGCAACTCCTCAGGTGACTAAACTGCCAGGAACACCTGGCATAGGTAGCAATGGGTGTTTCCGGAATGTTTTTCACTTTCCAAAATCTGTGCAAATGCTCAGGAAATCTTGTGAGAATGAGCTAACATGAGACTCATAGTCTGCTACAGTCTGGACAGGAAATGTTCTTGCAGTGTTTTGGCTTCATTCATTGTGCCTAGATCACATGCAGGAATGTGTGAAAATGAAAAATGATGGAGCAGAGGTCGGGATAAACATGTTAATGAATGACAGTATTTTGTGTCGTAGAAGGTTTTTGTCCCTTAAAAAGAAACTTTGCTCAGGTTCAGATGGAGGAGCATTAAAAAAAATCTTGAATCATTCCCAGATTGTTGGCTTAGGTTCACTTGCCTCTGCTAGGCTCGGACTGTGAGCAAAAGTGTCTGAGAGACCCCTATAAACATGGGAAAGCCCTCTGAAACCAGACAAATATGCCAAAGAAGGAAATATGCTGCAAAACAAGCAATGTCCTAACAGTTACTATTGTGGTCAGCCTGTACTTTCTGCTACCTTTCAACATAAATTCCTCATTGCAAACTTTGTCAGTTTGATCAAATAAGCTTTCAGAAGTGAGAAACTTTGGTATTTAAGGTAACATACCATGCCTTTACAGCATGGACAAAATATCAGAAATATTAAGGGAATAAACTTTTTCTTCCCTCTTGGATCTCCATGCAAAGATTTCAAGCTGAAGGTAATCTTCTCAACATTAGTCTCTCAGAATTAGTATGTATTCCCCAGCTGTTACTTCTCGATGCTGAGCCAGACTGCAAAAACTGAACAGACTTCAGTGGAATGCCTAAAATTCATTTTCTCACTCAGATGCTTTCATCTCACTCATTTCATTGTGTTTACAGGCTCGCAGGTTTCCTGAGGGCAGACATGATTTTGATTTACAGTTCCCTGGCCAGTCTGATTCTGAAGAAAAGTTTTAACACCTGTAATGCAATACTGTTTCCTAACAGAGTAAAAAATGCCATGGTCTGAAGAGGAAGCCTCTAAACTGTGGTAATCACAGTGTATCGTGTATCTCTGCACCCCATTGTGGCAGCTGAGGTTGCTATTACTTCAAAACAGTTTCAATTCCCTTTCCCCTGTCTCCACCCACTCATTTTAAAGAAACCAAACCTGTCTGATCATGTTGGAGACTTGGCTTTAAAAATAGCTATGGGTTTTCTCTTTTCTTCTATCCACGTCAGACTCGGGAAACTCTGGGGGTCTTTGGCACAGAAGGAAAAGAACTGTGTGACAGTCAATGCCTCTTTCCCGGCTACTTAAAATGGCTGGGCATCCTTGTCATGTCATGCCTGGACAGCCAAGTTTTCAATCCTCAAGATTTACAGCCCCCCATGTATGTACTGAGGGATATCAGAGTGTGGTACAAGCTTCACTGAAAATAATGCAAAATTTAAACTTTAAGCTGGCAAGAGCATGTGGTCAGAAACAACACCAAAGGGTCACTTTTACAGGTAACATCAAGAGGACAGGAAAAGCATCCAAGAAAGAAAGAGAATCACAGAATCACAGAATCACCAAGGCTGGAAAAGACCTTTAAGATCATCAAGTCCAGCCTATGACCAACACCACCACACCATCTAGACCATGGCACTAAGTGCCACATCCAGCCTTGCCTTGAACACATCCAGGGACGGTGCCTCTACCACTTCCCTGGGAAGTCTATTCCAATGTCTAATCACCCTCTCCGTGAGGAAGTACTTCCCAATATCCAACCTAAACCTCCCTTGGAGCAACTTCAGGCTGTGACCTCTTGTCCTGTCACTGGTTGCCTGGAAAAAGAGCCCAGCCCCCACCTGACTACAACCTCCCTTCAGGTAGTTGAAGAGAGTGATGAGGTCCCCCCTGAGTCTCCTCTTCTCCAGGCTAAACAACCCCAGCTCCCTCAACCTCTCCCTATAAGACTTTCCCTCTACTCCTTTCACCAGCCTCGTTGCTCTCCTCTGGACCTGCTCCAGCACCTCAATATCCTTCTTGAAGTGAGGGGTCCAGAACTGCTCACAGGACTCGAGGTGAGGCCTCACCAGTGCTGTGTACAGGGGGAGAATTACATCCCTACTCCTGCTGGCCACACTATTCTTGATACAAGCGAGGATGCCATTGGCCTTCCAGGCCACCTGGGCACACTGCTGGCTCATGTTCAACCGGCTGTCCACCAGCACTCCCAGGTCCCTCTCTGCCAGGCTGCTCTCCAGCCACTCTTCCCCCAGCCTGTAGTGCTGCCTGGGGTTATTGTGGCCAAAGTGCAGGACCCTGCACTTGGTCTTGTTGAATTTCATGCCTCTGCCCATCGATCCAGAAAGTCAGGGACAAGTCAAAACCCTGCTTTCCTCTGAGCAAGTTGCTATTCTTACAGTATCTTTTGTTTTATCAACATATTTAGAAACTGTTCAGTGAAATAATGGCTATTATCCTCCCAGCCCCCGAAGATTAGTTGCCTTATGATTAGTTTTAATAAGATCCTTTCAAGAATAGAAGCTTTTATATTTACTTCAAAGTTTTTATTAAGCTTTTTAGCCCCTCCTATTTCAGTTTTCCACATACCTCTGTATTTCTTGTTACCAGACCATATGAGAGCAGGAAGACCTCAGTATTTCTTGAGAAATGCTTTTTTTGCAAGACTGGGCACTGAATGTTAAAGACTGTGTTGCGTATCTGTCTTGGGTGAATCAGAGGTGTAAATAAACTTATACTGGTAAGTAAGAAAAAAGAAACGGGCCCAAGAATTCTGCATAACCAAATGGTATTTCAGGTGTTGATATAAATATTTTTATCTGGGGACATTCTATCTTCATCGAAGGCAAAGCTGATTTCACCCTTCTGAGAAGGTATTCAGTAATAATAATTCAATCCCCTGAGAATAGAAGTTAATGTATTGTAGAGATACTTTGAAACTCACATTATGTTATTTCAGATTTACTATTCTCACTACTTACTGTACTCTCACTGGGTGCTTAAGAATCACAGGCAATAGTGTGAGGTTTCTTAACAAAATGCCATTTAACTTTCATTGGACAAAAATACACTTCCAAAAAAAGCAAGCTGACAGATTACCTTGATCTCCCACCCACGGCATTTTTTGAGGTAACCATGAAACTAATTTTCCCTGTTAAGCTTAAAACTCATTTAGATTACCTTCAGATCTGAAAGTATGCTGGGAAGGAACATGTCATGTATCATAGCCCTTCAGACTGGAGAGAAAAGAGAGGAACATCCAGGTTACAAGTGACTTCACCCACTGCAGTGCATGGGAACTTCGGGCCAAGCTAAAATCTGATCTACTTCTTCATTGCTGGTTCTTCTTGGTGACTGCAGCTCATGCCAAGGGAACGTGTGGGCAGCTCTCACCTATAAGCTGGTAATCTTTGTCACAATTATATGTCAACATAGCGCTGATAGGTTTAATCACTGCCTCCATGGAGGACACCATTTGAACATTGGCTTTGTTGTCCTGCATGTTTTAAAGAATTATAATCCTGCTTTGAACAGGATGTTGAACCAGATGGCCTCCTGAGGTCTCTTTCGGCCTGAATTACCCTGTCACTTCTGAGACTTGGTGCATGTTGTGCAAGAAGGTGAGGCCAGTCAGGAAAACAACTGGACTAGTTGGCTGTCTGCCTGTGTGAGTGGGAATCTATGCATGAGACACAAAAAAATCACATTGTCTGTCCTTTGTGTCTGCTGTAAAATACTGGCAAAAACTTTCGGGGAATGAAAGCTGTAACATGCAAAATTCAAAGGTGCAGAATTGCCATGGTACCGCAGACGGTCAGTGCCTCCTCTGTCCTGTGGCACATGTGGTGGTAGCATGACTTCTCTCTGTCTGTGCCCCCAATAGCACCAGGATGAGCACCCCATGTGTGGCAAAGATCAGGAGGTTCATGAAGGCTTAGCCCTGCCATTATTCCCCAAATCTTTAACCTTTACATGGTTTCTAAACTGTTCTAGCCCTGCTTCAGGAGCAGAAAGCTCAGGGGATCTGAGACAGCAGAAGTGACAGTGTAAATGAGAGTAGAACATACTTCACAAATTTAAGTTCCAAAGGAAATCACAAATATGCTAATCTGATTTGCTTCTGTTTTTATGGTTTTGGGGATCCACTCACAGAAAGAATCAGCAAGATGCCACCCCAATTTACAGAATTTCCTCTTTCAGATTTCAGGCTGGTCTGCCTTTGTCTTATTTAATTTAGAGCATGCTTGCACTTGCATCACATTTGGGCTTGATCATATGGTTCTCTTCTTCTGCCTTAGGAATCCACAAACCTGAAATAACCTCTTCTGGCATATAAAAGAAAGAGAAGGATAATATGCTGCCGCCTCCAGTGAAACATAATCCTAATTATTCCTACATTAAAAAGACTAACCCTGTAACTCAAATACAGAAGGCTTGGAAGAGACAATGATTTTTCAGCTGACCTTTTATTTCCATAAATTATTTTATTTTGTACATCAACACAAGTGTAATATTTGAAAAGTTCATGGTATTGAAGGGGATTAACAAGCACTTGTGACTTAGTATTGTGCAAACATAATAAAAGTTAGAGTAAGAGCAATACCTGCTTTAATCTGTGCCGTTTAACAAGCTTCTCTAAGGACCCCATCCCCATACAACACTCTTTTCACAACAAGACTGTTTGAGAGTGGGGAGGGCAAAGTCTGTGAGCTTGCACTGGGATGTGTTGTGTTACTTTGTTTTCAGGTATCTTGTGCTTACATGGTGTCAAATGGAACTGCCTGCAACTGTAAGTAGGCAGTCACTCTACAACTTGTATGGAGTTTTTCCTGCAGACAGGAGACCTACAGTAGGGTTAAAAGGAGAAGGAGACCCTTGAATACAGGAAAATACAGGGTATGACCAATCCCGTTACGGTTATTTAGTTGCAAATAAAGCCAAAGCACAGCAAAATTGAACACCTATAATTTCACTTCCCAGGCCATAACTCCAGCTGCCATCACATTAAGGGCACTGTGGGTTGGGCATGGAGCTATAGACATAACTGGGACATTCATAAATCCCTCTGGGGACTGGTTGCTGTTGAAGATCACAGAATAGCTAAGATCTGAAGGGACCTCTGGAGGTCTTCTAGTCCAATCCCTTTGATCAAGTGAGGTCACCTACAGCAGGTTGCTCAGGTCCATGTCCAGATGGCTTTTGAATATTTCCAAGGAGGGAGACTCTACAATCTCTCTGGGCAACCTATGCCAGGGCTTGGTCACCCTCACAGTAAAAAAACCCCACATTTCCAGGTGTTCAGAGTGAACTTTCTGTGTTTCAGTGTGTATCCATTGCCTCTGGTCCTGTCATTGGGCACCACTGAAAAGGATCTGCTTTTCTCTTTTTTGCTATCATTGAGTGCCCAAGATGGGCTTGGCTGGTGAGAGGGGAGGATGCTCCCACCAACCTATGTCTGGATGAGGACTGTCCTTCAGGAATTTCACTTGCTTAGGTTTTACTACCAGAAAATAAAATATTAAAAAATAGTGTATCTCTGCTTGAAGAGAAGTTATTCAATGTTCTTTACAGCTCTAGCCACATTTGTGACAGAATCAGGATTAGCCCCAGTTGTTATTTTCTTGTTTCAAGTGGGCTGTAGGAACATAGCTGATGTTTACAAGCTCTGTCTATTTTAGTGGTTAAGGAGATGAATACCTTGTTTAGAGGTGGGAGATGGCAGAGACACCCCAGTTCACTTGCGTGCTACAGAGTAGGCCTGATCTGGAGCTGCAGTCTGGACTTGGGACAAGTTGAGATGATGATTTTAGCACCTCCTCTCGACTTGATTCTTCTTTTTCCAGAAAGTCAGACAAACAACATATCTATACCAAACCAGCCCCCTACTATCATCTCCTATAACCTTATGTGGAAGCCTGTAGTGGGCTGACCTTAGCAGCCATGCCCTCACCCAGTTGCTTGCTCAGTTCCCTCCAGCAGGTGGGAGAAAGAACTGGAAGGACAAAAGCAAGAAAAACTCATGATGGATTGAAATAAAGACAGTTTAGCATGTGAAGAAAAAAAGACAAAAAAACCCAAACTAATGCAAAGGCAATTACTCACCACCTCCCAACACTACAGTGATTCTCAGCCAACTTCTGAGTGACAGCTATTTTGGAAAAACTTCCTGCTCCAGTTTTATTGTTGAGCATGATGTCATATGGCATGAAATGTCTCTTTGGTCAATTCAGGTCAGCTGTCCTGGCTGAGTCCCCTCCCAACCATTTGTCCAACTCTAGTCTACTCACTGGAGGGACAGAAAAAGAAGCAGAGAAAGCCTTCATGCTGTGCAAGTGCTCCTCAGCAAGACCTGCAACATCACTGTGTTATCAACATTGTTTTGGTCACAAATCTGAAACACACCACCTTACCAGCTGCAGTGAAGAAAATTAAGTCCAACCCACCCAGTCACAGTATAGACCCATACAAGATGCCGAGGCACTGGAACAACAGTTTGGCTGTTCTTCAAGAGTTCAGCAGCATGACAACAGCAATTCTGTAAGACAGGAACCCCATATGTGCATGTCTGCAGAGAATTAGTCCAATATTTTACTAAATTCCTAGGCTGTGTGGAGGTAATGCCTCTGCAGATAACTTTCTGTGTATTTGTAATGACTATATGCAATGCAACTGTAAATAATATTCCAGAAAACAGTGTATCCTGAAGCATAGTCACAAAAAGTCCTACTTTCAATTAATTGCATAGTGTTCCCTTCAGGCAAATATGCTGCATTACACCTAGTTTTCTAATCTTCTGACATCTTCACCAGCACTGGCTGTTGCTGTTTGGAGTCATCAGACAGTCAGCACCACAATAGTGAAAAAAAAATTAAAAATTATAAGAGTGTCAGAGAACTTAACATGTCTTTTGAAAGAAAACTAGCAGAAAGTGTTATGTCAAATATGGCTAGTGATATTCGGTACACTGTAAAAAGTCATCTGTAAGATCCCAAGTTTTGACTCTGACAATCTTGAGCCAGTTGATCATGTACCATGCTGCTGTAGTAGAGAGCTGGGTCTCAGTGCCAAAAGTAGCCAGCTTGCCACTAAGAAAAAAGCTGCAGAAGGCAAAATAAATATAAACTATGTGACTAATCATGCTGACTAGTGAAACATAAAAAAAAAAAAAAATCATCTAAAAAAACAAATCAGAAAATGACCAGTAATCCACATTTTACAGATGAAGTGTTGCGGAATTAAGGCATTTCTTCACTTCTTTAACGTCACAAAACCTAAGATGAGAGAAGTTTATTTCTTCTGTCCACCTCCACTCCATACGCTGAGGCCAGTCTCTTGACTGCAGCGTGTCTTCTAGGAAGGCGTTTTGTGGGTGGAGAACCCACCACTTCTCTTATTTTCTTCAGCAGCTAAAAATAAAAAAAAAGCTCTGAGTTTTCTATTTCATTTTAGCATTCCTGCCTTTATCCTTTAACCAGTCACTTTTTCTTTCTTTGTCTTTCTCTGGTGAATGAAAGGGCTTTTGAATACTTTGTGTTCTATGCCCATGAATGTATTTGTACACTGTAATTAAGCTATATCTTGATTTTTCTTTTTCCTATAACTTAAGATGTTTAAAGACTTTAAGAAGAGATCTCTAAATCCTTGCTGTAGAACACTTTCTGCACTGCATCAGATCATTTAATGGCTCTTTTCTGTACCCTCTCCATGTCTGATTTTTTGTGTATGTTTGTGCATGCCTGAGGTCCAAGTGTGTGAACCTCAAAACATTATGGATTCCCAATCTCCAGCTGGTCAATGTCACACTCAGAAGGAAAACCTTCAGTTCAGCTTCTATTCACTTTTCTTCTTTATCCATCCAAGAACTGTAATAATCTGCTTTGTCTCTGCATTGACAGGTGAACTCCTCTTGAGCTGAATCTCCTACTTTTTACACTGCTGTCCACATTGCAGCCCATGCATTTGTTGGCATGACTTGCAGGCCTTCCTTTTATGACCATGACCATGTACTAAATAGTCACATTAAAGACTATTTTGCATGAGTAGTTCCACTTTTGCAGGGAATCCAGATTGCATAAAGAAACATGCATATGTATTTATTTGTGTCTGTATGCATAAACCTCATGTATACTATCTATCTGTTTTATGAAAGTATGTATTTCATAGATATTATGTTTTATATATTTTTATGTATGTAGTACTATACCCACCAAGTCCTCACGTTTACTTGCCACCTTACCAATCTGTGTCATCCACAACTGTTATGAATTCCTGTGCTTGCAGATCTCTGCCAGAACTGCAGCCTACTCATCTGTCAGAGGCAGCTCTCCACTGGAGCAAGGACCTACTTGAAGAGTTCCACTGTTGTACCATAAAGCAGACAGATGAAGTGGCTGGAGGTGAAAGAGTTTTTATTTTTAGTAGAAAAGCAATTTTATTGTACTGTAATTCAGAATTTTTCGAACATGCAGGCTTAGCTATTTTAAAGTCAAAAAGCTTAGAAGTGACACTCTCATTTGTTGAGGTTCTCCATATTGTCTCATTCATCGTTTGTCTAGGCTGCAGTTCTAAAGGGACATAACTGAACATATTGTAAACGTTAATTTCCCACAGTCTGTTCAAAGCAACACTGTGAAAGCCATCTCCTTACCACTGTGCTGTTCTGCCTGACTTACTTTGCTCACTGACTTTCTAAGTCTTCACATCCAGCATTAGGTTTTCATCATCATATTCTAGGGATTGCAAAAATCTGCTCTGGCCTTCATTTTAACTACTCCCCCCTACATTTTGTCAGCTGGGATTGCAATTTATACCCGCACCCCTGCAGATATTTTTTCTTGAGCATTTACTTGCATTAGCTGAGATCCAGGTGCACACCTCTATACACGGTCCAGCCACTAGAGGGGACAGAGCCTTACCTGATGTAAATACACCTCAGATGAGTTTATAAAATGCCTGTTTCTGAAATGACACTTGTTATTTATGAATAGGTTAGACTCGTGGCTGTAAGACGAAACATTTTGTTTTGAGACTTTTAGGATGATGACACAATAGCTTGTCAAGAGAGTGGCCGTCTTGTGTGCCAGGGTGTTCTTCCACTTCGCCAGAGACAAAGAGTGATCTCTCTCCCAAGGTACTCTGCTAGAAAGGGAAACAATTATGCTTACTTTGCTAAAGCACTTTGAGACCCTGGGAGGCAAAGCACTGTCACATAGCTAGAGCTCAGCACGCCCCCACTGCTTTCCCTATCTTTTGAAGGGTTGCCATCATTCATCATGCTGCAACAGCCAAACCCCTTCCTGATTCTCCATCTCAGGTTGGTTTGCTTTCACTCCCCCACAGACTTGTAGGGTTTGTACATAATCAGCGTAATGTATGCAAAAAAAAATTAATTAACCTGGTGAGAACTTCTTATGGGTGTAAAATAATTAATGTCTCCTGGTCTGTGTGTCTTACTGCTGGTTGGTTGCTCACATGCCATGTGCTTTCGTTGTGCTACTCTATAACCTTCCTGGCTTAGTTTGACTGAAAGGAGACAAGCATATTCTGTCATTAGTGAACTGGCTGGAGGACATCTGGAGTTTTGTAACTGAGTCAAATAAATGTTAAACTACAAAGCTGGAACAGTTTAGCCTGTAGCTTGAAGACACTAAATAGCAACTCTGGGGGATGCACTAGCTTCTGCAGTGGCTGTGGAAATGCTGCTTTAGCAGAACATGTCAGGTCACGCAGGAAGCTGCACTTTAGTTGGAAATGGCGAAAACTAATAGCAGAGCATTTAAATTAAAGAGTATTTGGCAGTATTGGTGTAAATAAGCTCCTGTGGGGATCTGAAACTACAAGGGAGTTAAGATGCTTTACCCAATCAAAATAATCCACTTTCCAGTTTTGACATTCATTAAGATAAAGAGATCATGATGAGATGTTCTATAATGCTGAGACATTGCGATTAGACTTTCTATGGTGCTGAAAGTGAAGTGATTTCCACGGTAGTAAAACGTATTATAATTATCTGGTTAATAACTTCATAAATATGTGACTGGTTTAGCTGGACCACTGTGTCTTGAAAGACTTGGTAAGTTGAAAATATAATTTAAGCTTCAAGCTAGCAGTTATGTAATTCAGGTATGCAATGGATATGTTAATTAAGAGACCTTAATGCACAGAGGATAAAAAATTACCTAAGCTCCATTTTAGCACGTAACACCTCTTTAGCTAGTCTTTGGAGGTAAGGGACTTTTAAACCAGAAGATACAGAGGGATGAAAATGAGGTATTTCTGCATACACTGGGGGAAAAAAAAATCAAGATTGCCCAAAGCTATTGTCAGACATGGTTCTTGTAGTCATCATTAGCCATAAAACCAGAAAAGACACGGATGTAAAACACTCCAGAACGTTCTTGCCTTAAAGGATGCCACAGGGACTGATTAGTCAGTATCACAGGCAACTGGGAGCATTGCAGTAGCCAAGGAAAATCTTTGTCATTAATTATAATCTCAACAATGCATTTGCTATTTGATGTTTTGGAAAATGTCTTCCATTATTGTGACTCTTCAGCTTTAGAGTGTTCTCTTATTCGCAAAACGTAAATAGTGGTAAGGCTGAAAGAATGATCAGACACAAGGAATTGCATTCCCAGGGGAGTGGATGTTTTACACACTACAGTTGGAGACCATTGTCATAGTCACCAGTATATCCCAGCTATTTGAAGGCTGCACCTTCAAATAGGTGGAGGAAAATGAGGAGGAAATGGCAGGGTTTCTCCATAAAGAGGTTTTTATGCTGATCACAAGAAGATGACGTGATTCAAGTTTGTGGATTAAACCGACACCTCCGGAACCAGACTGTGATGTGTAAAACACCAAAAGTCTCAATCTCATAAACTGTAATGTGCCCTCATGAACTGCTAGTTGCACTACATTCAGCAGTACTGTGTAGAGAAGGCATTGATAACCATGGATACACATGGTGAAGAATACTCTGTGTGCTTTAGACACAAATCCCCTTTTTATTTCCTTCTTCCCTTGAGTTTGCAGAGGACTACTGTCTACACAGGAGTACTTTGTTCAGTTGCTCAGGTGCTATTTTCTGCTCTTTACCCCTTTGTAATCTCAGACTTCAGTTGGGTTGCTGGGGACTAAATCAGTACACAGCCTAACATAAAGTGTTTCAGAGTGGCTAATGTCTGAGGCTAAATGTTTTCCAATAAGGTGTGGAATAGATTGGTGTGTTACAGCGGGCACTTCACCCCCCCCTTTCCATTGCCTTTCCCTCCCTCCAAGGACTGGCTGCTCATGCTTCAGAAATTCGAGGTTCAACTCTGCTCCCACTGGCTGTATAATCTCAGCTCAGACTGCTGGTGAAGCTGCTGGCCTGTGACTAAGAACTGTGCAAATGTCTGTAAGAATAAGAAATAAGAACAACAAAGGTAAAATTTCAAGCAGGGGATCAAGGTAGCTCAGGAATTTGAGAGGAAAGATACTGACATCAGGAGGAATAAGCTTCTAATGGAAGAAAGGGGGAGCTCGTTGCCGGGTTATTGGATATTGTTGGTCTTGATGGAGCTGGTGGAAGATGTTGGGTTTACAATGCCAAAGGATTTGCTCCAGGAAGCCACAGAAGTGGGTGGTCTCCTCCAGATGTTTCCCACTGGTCCAAAAAAGGCTCTTTGGATGCCTTACAAAAGCTGGTGAACACAGCTCTTGTGTGTGCTAGACAGTAAATACTTGCAGTGGACTTGTAAAGTTGTGCAAATCCTGTTTGCGGAGCCTCTTTGTACCTGACTACAGACACCTGGACAAATGGACCTGAAAGAGGGATGGCAGCAGGACCTTCTGCAGAAAACATCACTCCCAAGCCATTTCAGCACTGGCAGACAGTATATGAAGCCACCAATGTTTTAGCTAGCACAGAAAGCCCAGAGTCCCTACCTGGGGAACTTAGATAAGAGCTTTACTTTTTACACTAGATATTCTGTGCTTTGTTTGTTCTGATTTATTAACAATATATAAGATGATCCAGTACTTGGCTACTGCCTTTAAATCATAGGATTTTCCATTCTAAATGAAAACCTTTGCATTTTGTTAGTGTGGCTTAGTCTTTAATAAGCCTTTACTATGTCCATATATATTACCAACACTTTAAGAACAAACTTCTGTACCTATTATAAATAATGCTGGCAGTGGCATGACCACATCCACTGGCATATTTGAGAATATGATGCTGCTGCTCTGGGTCTCGGTAACCACACACAGAGGGAGAAGCACTTGTATTGCAGTCATACTGAGAGGGGAAGGTGTGGGCAGGTGGCTTGGGTGCAGCGCAGGGTGATGAAGCCTTCTGAATTTAATGCCCTCTGCTGAGACTGAATCTCTATGAGCCATGTGGAGGTGTTTAGCTCTTCTTTCTCAATTTCCTCATTCCTGTAAGGGGTGTTTTAGTTCCTCTTTCCCTGAAGAGACACAAGAATTGATTGATTAATATCTATAAAACACCAAAGACAGAAGCACTGTGTAAATGTCATGGCTGATTATTACTACTCAGCCTTTCAAAGGAACATCAAACTATGTCTAGCCTTTGAGCTCAGCTGGATATTTGCGATGAAACAGAGGACTGTATCTGGAGAGCTCAGGAGCTACAGCTTGACAGCCTCTGTAAGCAGAGCAGGCCAGCATTTGTTGTGTGCCCTGAGCTGGGTTTGCCTTGCTCCCAATTCTTTTTGCCTTAGCTGGGAATACATTATTGTGTGTTAGTATTTCTATCAAGAGTTGAAGTGGCTGGTTGATCTTACCAATTTATTGCTTATTTTTATGGATTTCTCCTTGTTCTCCCTTAACTCAAATATCAGATATCTGAATACTGTTTTTGAAGCCACTGGGAGCAATGCATTACATGTGAGGACTCCCAGAATACACCTGTTTGCAGAAGTCCTGGCCAGGACTGTGGTGAAACATGAATGGCCATTTGGACCATCTGAGCAAGGACTGAGAAAGGAGATCTTACTATCCAAGGAAAGGACAGTAAATCATGAATGTTTACTCAGCAAATTTCAGCAGCGATGCTGTGTCATCCACTGGCAGTGACAATGTGTGGCAGATATAATTATCTACACAGAAGATGTTGAGATAATTTTTGAAGGCATTTCTGGTAGCTTATGACAGTAATTACCTCTTCTGCTTGTCTTGCACAATATTACATCATGAAGCAAATTTCTCATCTTCAGGTCTCAGACCCTGGAACACTGCCCTGGATGTGCTGGAGAGGATTGTTACACATTTTGTGAGTCTGGACTGCCTGTAATGTGAATAATATCACCTAAGTGAATCACCTCAGTGAAAGCTGTCAAGGTACAGGGAGTGGGTAGTTTCAGATAAAAATAATGTGAGTTTTGTCCCTGCCTAGTTATTGTTTTCTTTTGCAAGTAACTGTGCCTAGAAAATTATTAACAGAGAATAGATTGCTCATCCTGCTGGCTGAATGGCTCCTCCAGGATTCTTTCATGAACATTGTGACCCAAAGGGTCCCCAAGAACCTTTGTAAGAAGAGAAAGTCATTACTTAACTGTGGTTAGTGCCAGTACTACTTATTTGCTCCTTCACAAAAGGAGGGGATGGAAAAGTTGAATGTGGCACAATTCTCCACATTGCACCAAAAGATACAGCCATAGTGTGCCTGAAAAATACACTATATTGACTGAGACTGGTTTTACAGAGGTCTATAGCCCATGCCTTGCCTGTAAAATTGGCAAATAGACATATTTCTCAGGAAAACCTTACTCCAGAAGCAGGTGATTTCACAGAAAATCAAGATGTGTTATTGCAGTGTTCTCTTTAGCTGAAACCAAACATGGAATAAGTTTTCTAAGACTCAATATTGAACATCAGAGGGTTTAGATAAAAATTGTAAGTAAAAACTGCATGGTTAATGCTAGTAAAATGACCAGTGGAGGAGCAGTTTGGATCACAATCTTTATATGGGATAAGTGAAAAATATCTGCTACCTCAAGTTCTTAAACATGGCTGTAAAAATTTCTCAATTTTTTATTTATATATATATTTGATTAAGAAGTCTGAAAAAAAAATGTCTGATTAAGAAGCCAGAAATTATCAGAATTACACCTCTGGTGTTGTTTCATAAGATGGTACACTACAGGTTCACCACCAAACACAAACTACTTTATTTGAACTTCAATTTTTGGTCTTACTCAGGTTTAGTCTGGATACTTCGCTGTAAGAGTCAAAAAAAACAGACTACTTTGTATCAGTACCAGTGTAACTGAGCAAAATGCACCATTCATGGTTAATTTTTAATTTATTAACAAACATAACACTAATTTTGTATTTGGCTGATTTCCAAGTCAAATAAAAATGCTTCATACTCTCATCTATTCAACTTCCATTGATTTGATGCCAAACTACTACTGCTTCAAACTCTTTCTGGTTTTGTTCTGGGTTTTTTTTGTTGTGTTTGTTTGTTTGTTTTTTTACTTTAGGCAATAATCTACTTTTTGTCTAATTTGGAAATTAAGCGGGGTTCCCCTGTTCTGATGTTAATACATTATCTGACACTGCACTGCACTGCACTATTTATTTTCTGAAGCAAAAAAAAGTCCTTGTTTACTTTTCTTGAAGTGTTTTCAGCTTCATACGTGTTATCGGTTGACCTTCCTGATCTTTTCTAGCACTCCAGGTAATTTGTCAGTATAAATAAATATAGATGCATCTAGATGGAATTTTTGCAGCCTTTGATGATTTGAGACAAAATGTAGATAATGTGGGTCAATGTCATGTTTTAAGGGATTTGCCAGATAGCTACATGGACTGGGATATAGTTTAGATGAGTCCTCTGCTATTACTTTACTCCATGTATGTGTTTTATGGAAGATCTTTAGTACATTATCAGTGGATAAAACAATTAGGAAACTTTCAATTAGATCAGTATTTACCATTGTCACAGATCAACATGTTTGGGTTTTTTTTTGTTTTGTTTTGTTTTGTTTTGTTTTTTCTCCACCAGTTAATGATTTTATAAACGTGTCAGTGAAATAACAAATCACCTCTCAGTGACAAGCCAACTTGGCTTGCTTATGCAAATGTATTAAAACCTCCCTAGGTCTGGAAAGGAGGTCTGAAATCTCAGAAGAGTGAGGTCTTTGGTTCATTTTTCCAGGTGCAGTCCAGAAGGTGCACAGACATACAAGGCTGGAAGAAAGAACAATTAAAGAGTAAGACAATTTCCATTTCAGGCAGAGATTCAGGTCAGAGCTCATTCATAGAATAATGGAGTGGCTTTGTTTGGAAGGGACCTTAAAGATTATCTGGTTCCAAACCTGTCTTCACCTCTATCCTGAACACAAAGAGGCAGCCTTTGGCTTTGGAGAAAGATTATTGCCCTTTTCATCGAAGATGCATGCCAGGGTGGGAGGAAAGAAATCCAGGGATACTTATGGCTTGTTTCAAGTGATACCACTGTTTGCTCTGTGCAAGAGTACCAGAATTTTGTTATGTAGCAGTAGTTGCTTGTTCTTCTACTGAGAGAGAAACCCAGCAGCCCCTTTGCCTGCTGGCTGCAGCCACCTCAGCAAGCAAGCTGGGACAAGAGGGAGGCACCTGCACCCTGTGCTGCACTCTCTGAATGGGGCGGGAGGTGCCCCTGGGCTCCCAGCCCACTGCTTGGGCTCCTCACCCCAGCATCACACCACTCCCAGGTGCCACTGACCCCAGGGGCTGCAAGGAAGTCCACAGTGCCTGTCCCCAGCCTCAGCCAAGGGTGAAATCTCTCACACTTCCAGCCTTGCAGAGGTGCACGTTGTTGTCCCTCTACAGTTCAGGGCTAATTTTGCACCCGTACTAGAACTTAATGCTGACTGAAACTTGATGCTGGTTCAAGGACTTTTTTACCTACAGTTTTGCCTCTCTCTACTATATTATAGCACATCCTTGAGCACAAAGCACAAGTCCTGAAAGGATCTATTTTACTGGTGGCAGAATTGCGTATCTGCTTTTTTTTTTTCTTTTTTTTCTTTTTTTTTTTCTGTAGGACTAGGATCACTGAAAGTGCTGCTTTATACATCAGTTTCCCAAAGCATATTTATCTGTTCAGGTCTGTCTAGAGCAGAAGTTTCTCACAACAGAGTAACTCTCTTACAATATTATTGAATGCGGTCACAGACAATAAAACACTAGTCTTACTTAAAGAGCTGCTATTGTAATTCTAATACCAATAACAGTATCTTCCACCTTCTGATATGGAAATATTAGTTATGAGGTCCTTAAGACAGCCTTTCCATTAGGGCCCCAAAAGGGATGATGACAGTAATGGATGGGAAAGGTACGGTAGCCCACACTGTGCAAAAGAATGCAGATGAAAAACATCTGAGTGCTTCACTACCCCCAGGAAGGATGCAACCTGAGATAGGACCATGTGTGTGCAGATTTAGAATAACATTTCCTTCCTATGTTAGGCTCTATGAAAATCCAAACAGGTGTTAGAAAGCTAGCATTACATTCTGACACAATCTGTTTAAACAACAGGCCCGGGCTTGCCCCAGCTCAGAAGAGACAGAAAATAATAAGCAAGCTCCTCCTAGAGGCACTCCGCAGCTTGTCTAGGTTTTAAGGGTCACTTCCTTTAGTTGATTTGCCTCTCTCCCATCTACCTACTGGATAACACTGCATGTCAGCAGCAAAGGGCAAAGAGCGAGACTCTGGGCTGTGTCAAGAGCTGTTAAGTGTGCCCCCTGCCAAACCAGAGGCAACAGGCTGCTGCTGGGGCTGTCAGCCTTCCCCTGCTGCCACAAAAATGTGCCAGGGAATAATTACTCAGCACATTTACCTGCTTCAGGGCCAAATCCCAGTGTGGGTGATGTGCCTGAGCAGGAGAGCTAGGGTGTGTGTTACATAAGTCTGTTGCATCAGTTGTTGCTGGGAGAGGGAGAGGCAGAAAGGGAGAGGGAGAAAGGGAGAGGGAGAGGGAGAGGAGAGGGAGAGGGAGAGGGAGAGGCAGTAAGGGAGAGGCAGAAAGGGAGAGGGAGAGGGAGAAAGGGAGAGGGAGAAAGGGAGAGGGAGAAAGGGAGAGGGAGAAAGGGAGAGGGAGAAAGGGAGAGGGAGAAAGGGAGAGGGAGAAAGGGAGAGGGAGAGGGAGAGGGAGAGGGAGAGGGAGAGGGAGAGGGAGAGGGAGAGGGAGAGGGAGAGGGAGAGGGAGAGGGAGAGGGAGAGGGAGAGGGAGAGGGAGAGGGAGAGGGAGAGGGAGAGGAGAGGAGAGGAGAGGAGAGGAGAGGAGAGGAGAGGAGAGGAGAGGAGAGGAGAGGAGAGGAGAGGAGAGGAGAGGAGAGGAGAGGAGAGGAGAGGAGAGGAGAGGAGAGGAGAGGAGAGGAGAGGAGAGGAGAGGAGAGGAGAGGAGAGGAGAGGAGAGGAGAGGAGAGGAGAGGAGAGGAGAGGAGAGGAGAGGAGAGGAGAGGAGAGGAGAGGAGAGGAGAGGAGAGGAGAGGAGAGGAGAGGAGAGGAGAGAGGTCTTTATGTTCACCCTTCGGAGCACACAGCAAGTGAGGAGCAATGAGAAGAGGCAGCGGCTCAGCAGTTGTTTGGGTTAGCAGCCTGTCCTTGCCTGGCATCAGGGTGGTACCTCCATGCTCCTCGGGGAATAGATGTGTGTGTCTCCAGACATGTCAGGGGTGTTTGTCAAGTGCGCATGCTGGAAAAGAAAGGAATATAAACCACCTACTTGTTTTCCTAAGCTCTATTTAGGTTGTACAACAAAATACAGCCCCACACATAAAATAAATGCCCAAAAGTTAGCCTGTAATTCTAGTTTTCAATTTTTTGCCTTCCCTTGCAATGTAGTCAGCTCTCAGAGCCACAACAGGGGGACAGGATTTCAGCTTGCAGGCTTCTGGTCTTTATCCACACAAAACCTAAGCGGACCCAGCACCACAAACCTTTCCACACACCACATGAAATTATTCAAACCATTAACTACCTACATCCATGAATTCCATTGGTGGGGGTTAACTGTTGGTAAAATGGGGAAAATATGTTGCCTTGTGAGCAAGAGCTGTAGAGCATCACTTATCAATTCTACACCTAGAGCACTTGCAACATTCACTGTTGCTTACAAATACCACCTTCTGAAAAGTATCTTATTCCCCTTGTAAATTTGTATTGAAGTGTTCTGGGAAAGGAAGGAATAGCATTACTTACCCAGATCTAGAGTATAAAAGGATCAAAGAGAGGTTTCCCGTACTGAAAATGGTGAACATCAGATCTACCAAGGGACTTAATACAGCTCTGCATTGAAATTATTTACCTGACAACATACTTTAGCCTTGTTGGTTTATTTTTAAAAAAAACTAACAGGAGTCCCGGTTTAACATCTGAACACTAATGCAAATTTTCCTCTAATTATCTAGAGGGAAAAACAAAAAAAAAAAAAAACAGTGAAAAGGATAGTGCTTGAATAATTTGATTGTTTTACTCTAATTGAAACTTCTTTCCTTTTGAGTGAGAGAGAACAGGTATCTGATTAGAGTGCATGATAATTCTCACACAGATATAATTAAACAAGAAGATCAAGGAAAATCTCTCCTTGCTGGCCTGGTGCCATTTTGGGGGTAGCTGTTTAAGGGTATAGAAATACATCTTTTCCCTGGGAGTACTTGTCAGTGTTATTTTGGGAAAAATATTTTACATGATTTATCTTTGCAGTGGCCATGTTACTCATGAAGAACACTGGGCAGTGTTTTAGAAGAAAGAATTTTGCTGTTACTGAAAAATTGTGAGTGTAAACAGGAATTTTTATCCAAAAGAAAATTATGTAGGAAATTGGTGGCCCTTCCAAGATCTTCTGGAAATTTTTTAGAAGTGTTTTAAAGAAATACTGTTTTTTATGTATTCATGGAGCAACTGGAGATGCCTTGAATAGGTCAGAGTATTTGGTCCTGTCCTGAGCAGATGCTGGCTGACCAGTGAATCTGGCTACTCTGGATGTGCATGAGTAATGCAAAGAAGAAAAACAAAATAACATCCTTCAGAGATGAACTGAAAAAAGACTTCAGAGCCCATTGCACTGTGACTTACTGGGCTGGACCCCTGACTTGCAGGGCACAGCCAATAGGAAAAGGTCATACAGGTAACCTCTAATAGAGCAGACCAATTAGATGTCCTTTATTTTCAGTGTACACTGCAGGGATCCTTCATTTTTGCACCCTCAGACAATGCTGTAGTGAAAAGAAAGCTCAGTGAAGAAAGCATGGTGAAAGTAAATATAGTGAAAGAAAATCTTATCTCAAGATTAACTTTATATTCAGCCACACTCTCAGAGGTAAAGGTATTTGTTTTCCTAGCCAGGTTTGGTGCTCTGCCTACAGCAGTGTAGCAACATGTATCTTGGGTGACATAAGGGTAAACACATGGTTCACCAGCTGCCAAGCCCTTCCATTCCTAATATATCTTCTGGAAGTATCTTCTTCCCAAAGTACTACAGTACTGGTAGTGGCACCACCATATCTGAGAATGCACTTTACCCTAATGACCCAGGTAATGAAGGCTAGATTACAATGAAGATCCTGGAGAAGTGCTATGACATCCTCTGCTCATGGCAGATGTGTCTTCCTGATTAATGTTCTTATAATAAAACACTATGATGTTGATTTAAAAAGTCCTAAAGTAAAAACCCAGCTGACAGAATAAAGCTCTGTGGCATCAGGTGTTAAAGTCTTTTATTCACTGAAAAGACAACCACAGAAATACACACAGACCTCTTAAACTAAAAAGCTACTATTTCATTAATAAAAAAGAACATAATGGTGTACATCAGATCCAACATTACACTGTTACTGAAAATACTTTCTGCTATAAATTTGGTGTTGAATGGAGCGCTGGTATACTTAGCATTCTTAAATACCACATTCTTATTAACTGCTGTCTAGTAAGAATCTATTGGCAAGGAATGTAAGAAGAATTAATTTGCAAAATTTGAGATTTGTATAAAAAAGGATATACAAAAACATTGTGAATGACATCTCCCAGTTTTGTTTCAGCTTGATTCCCTCCTGCTATACACATATTCAAGACAGTGGTAAACAAGCAGAATTGAAGGCCTGGCCATTTTACCTACAAATATGGTAGTGGTGTATTTTTAACAATAGAGATAATTTGTTATTATCCTTGCAAATTGTTTATGACATTATGTTTCCTGTAACTATTCCAGCCTTTGTTATGGGCTGAAATAATCAATTTGCTTATCTTTTGTAGATTGCCTAGAAAACCCGAGGAGATACAAAGATCTGGAAAATGTTTCTGAGGTAACTGAAGATCTGATAGAAAAATAGAAGTCAGTACTTTTTTTCCTATCTGATTTCCATCCTCTGTGGGAGAAAGGCTCCTCTCTGGCTATTATTCCCTCTGTTGTTCCAGTCTCCTGTTAGTGCATTCACGGAGCAGAGAAATGTATGTATCAAAGTGAATAAAATTCACCTGATTGTCCAGGCAAGGCAATGAGCAGTGAATAAACTCTGTATTGTCTTAATTAAAAGGAGGCAAATACATATTATCCATGTCTGTCCTCAGCTGCATTACTACTCAGTGAAGGGAGTGGAAATTTCACAGAGCAAGTGATTACCTTCTGCATCTTTCTCAGGCCAAGCAAATTAAGTTACCTCTGATACCACATGCAGCCTCATAAGGAACAGAGAAGGAAAAAGACAACTGTGGTAGACTGCAGCTCAAGACAAATTGAAGTCATGTTCACCAAAATCCCTAAGGGGTATGCTACTGGCCCTTTTGATGTTTGCTTGCAGATCATAGCAACCAGAAAATGTGTGCGTAATGAGAATGATCAAGGCTCAGCTCAACATTAAGGCTGCTGTTGCTGGGGAGTAACTGTGTTATACCACCTTTTGGCTGTGACTACAAGTGTCTCATGAATACCGGAAGAACTGGGTTGCATTGTCAGCCTAGAAAAAAACAGTGCCTACATTTGGTCCATTTGGTCCCTTCCACTTTTTTTTTTTTCTTTCTTTTTTTATTTTTATTTTTAATCATTGCTGGAACTACTTGACTGAGAAAAGCAGAACATGTGGGGAAGGAAATGTGAAGGAATCAAAGTGTAGGTAATGATTGCTGTGAGGCAGTCCTTAGCACTGATCATACTGCAGTTTTCTCAGCCAGGCTAGAGACTGTAGAATAATCTGTTGGTTTTTCTCCAAGCTGGATCAGAAGCTGTGGGAATTATTCACTTTGACAAAAGTATGAAAACTTGCCTGCTGCCTTTGCACTGATGCCAATTGTCTTCTGAGTTTAATTGGACTCCTGTAGAGTGAAGTGAAGGAAATGTGTTTTGTTTTTTCCTAATGAATCCTATATAATCGTTCTAGTCCCCACTTAAAGGGCTTGTGTGTCATGAGAAAGGAGGTAGTTTGTTTCCTCTTTTATTTTTTTTCTACCGCCACTTGTTAGAATTTAGTGAAAATGTGCTCCTCCTGAGGGGAAATCTAAAGAAGAGGAAAACACTATAAAGATTCACGTGGACTATTTCAACTGTAGTCTTGAGGAAGCATCCTGATCATCAAAGAAGGTCTCTGTCCATCTGTTTGCAAACTTTAAGTTTTGAGAGTTAACTTCTCAAAGTGAAGGAGAATTTGGGAATTAACGGGTGGGAATAGAAGGACATATTTTTATGCCTAATACTATCTATTTTTAACTTAGTACAGAATTTAACAGATTCACAGGCTTTATAATTTCACACATGCATAGACAATGTGATGTAGCTTCATAAACGGTTGACTGTGAGCCCAAGGATACATTACCTGGTCTCCTGAGGTGAGTCATTTTGGTCCCTCATTTCTCCCTCAAGAGTGACTGGGTTTCCACTTATGATTCTCACTTCTCTGAAGAAGGCTCCCTAGAAGCTGTGGTTATCCTGATGGTGAACATGATCACTCACAGGACCATGGCAGCTAGTGTGCATCACAAAATCCCTTTGAACTCTGCCTAAAGGACAGGGAACAAGCAAAGAAAAATGCCCTTCCACTACTGCTTCCTCCAAACCATGAAGGAGAGGAAACAGGGCCACATGGTTCAGAGCTGAAGACATTGTTGCTGCAACTTATCTTTCTCCTCTGCTACAGAGTGTCCCCTTCCATAGCCCACAGCAACCAGCTTATGTCTGCAGTCTTTCCACAGGAGACCTCCTTGACTACCATCAGCTTCATCCTCCTCATTTGGGTTGTTCTTCTTCACTTCTGGCAATGCATCCCCCAGGTAACCTTGTTGTTTCCAGGAGGAAAACACATTTTGTAATAGGTTTGGACGAGTGCAGGAGAAACGTAGTTAATGAACCCTGAATGCTGAAAAGAGTAGTTGATCTGGATCAGATTTGATAATTGTTAAGTTGGTGAGGTTGCAGGGAGAATTGCAGTCAAAACACTGTAACAGTGTTAGACAAAAGAGAATTGCATGAAATGAAACTGGAATTTGACCTTTCAGTCATATTTTCTTAGACGTCTTCATGCAGGTAGATGCATGTCAGAGCACTATTTACTCTAATGTCAGTTTGCTGGGTGGTCACTTGCATCCACAAAGAGCTCTGTCACAGGCAGGGAAGCTGACAGCGGCCTCTAGAAATATTTGAAGAGTTCAGTTCAAGTACATGCTTCTTGAGATAAAAGTGAGATAAAAGCATGCTGACAACAATAGGAACAAGGCCAGTACCTCATCTGATTATTTCCTGCCCATGTGAAATACAAATGGAAGAAACAGCAAGCAGGAAGCAAGATCAGCACTGGAAGGTATGTTCAGCATGGCTGTCATATTTGATTTGCAAGATGATTGGGAACCATTCCTTCTTGGAAAACAGCAGACCACAAAAATGTATTATGAGCTAAAAGAAACTGTGAACTCTTGGGCTCAGACATCCAAATATGCAACTTGCACTCATACCCAGGCTCAACCATTTAGCTTGCCTCTCCTCTGCCAGAGAAGTTAACAAGCTACCAGAATAAGCAGCCAGCCTCAGCTGGTTATCTATTTAAAAAGCTGGTAATGAATACCATAAAAGCTAGCACAGTGACGTAGGGGGCTCCTTCAGCCCGGTCATCGAAATACCATAAATTACTAGGACTGTTTCACTGCAGTTGCAGAATCACCTACAGCACACTTTGGTAACATAAGAACTGGAGAAAGTTTGATAGGGACCAATTTTTAAAAATAACTGAATGTATAGATAGCTTGTGGGAAATCGAAAATTTGCTGTAGGAGACATTTTCAATTGGTTTGTCCACTAACAGCAGAGAGAAAAAATGAAGTTCAACCACTAACTTTTTGGCTGGTTGGCCATCAGCTTGTCATTATATGAGTAACCTGGAACCATGTAATCTCATTTGAATAGTATGGGGAGTGAAGGAAGTGTTCCAGGAAAGAAGAGGGAACCTGAAGGTAGTGCTGGGCAAAGGGTAGAGGGAAGGAAAGATAAAGACATGACTGCAGAGGTATAGGACCCAAGCCCATACAAATTCAGGCTTATTTCCTTGTTCTATGGAACTTCTTTTAAAAGTAGAAGAATAGGTATCAGAAGCAAATAACACTTCATCAGATGGTGCTCCACTGGTAAGGCACTATATATATATATTTAACTTGGAAGCTCTGTAGCTCTTAGACTTTCCCAGCACAGGTTTTTCTCATGTTATTGTGCATGAGCAGAAGTTGCATTTGTATTTCATGATGTTTTACTGCCAATTGCTGACCTTTCCAAGACAAGTAAATGAAATTTTAGGGAAGACAAACTGCTACTAAAAGCTGCTTAAGTGTGTTTAAGAAAGAAAATTGTATGTATTTTATTACACTTATCCAGCTGAAGGACATAGTTAACCTTGTATGTAAGTGATCAAAGGCAAGATATGTGTTGTGGTAACAGAGTTCTGCTTTACTCAGAGGACTGGGAGCTGGAGATCCAGCCTGCCAGATCTCTGGAGAAAGGACCCAGATGCAGCCTGTAGTCACTGCTGACTGCCCTTAACCTCAGGGAAGACTGGCAGCCTAATAGCATTCTACAACAATGTGAGCAGCCTGTTAAAGGAATAATTGAGAAGGGAAGCTTGGAGTCTTAGGCTTCTGTTTCTCCCCCAAATTGGACATGCTTTGCCTCTTTCTTCTGAAGTGACTGACCCTTTTACTGCCAAGAATTCCATGTGAGATTTGAACATCCTGACAAACTTTTCTGTTAATTTCACAGAACCATAAAATGACTTGACTGCTTCCAACACATAGGCAAGCTTCTATATGTGTAAGCAGGCTAATTTGCTTGGGTACCAGAGCTGTGGCTAACACTTAATACTCATACCTGGGGAACCTGGCAGCAAATAGCTGCTTAGATCTAGATGTTCTTTGTTTTTGTGGGTTTTCTGGTGCTCTTGTAATGAAATATCTGATTGCTTTTACTCATGCTAGAAAGATTTTTTCTTTCAGCTACATCTTACCTGGGCTGAGCTGGGTGGTCTAGCACATGAATTTGGATCTGAAGGAGGCTTGAATTTGAGTTTTGAGGCTAACCTTAAGCTATGTGTTAAGAGTGACTAGAAGTAAGTGAGAAGTGGTGTTCAGATCCACTGAAATTTACCAAACCTACAAAAATACATTTCCTCCTTTATCTCAGGAATGAACACCAATGGTTTTCAGAATTATTAAGAAGATGGAAAAGATTCCAAAATAGGAATGGCGATGTCAGTCCTCAGCTGAGATGTGAGGAAACTCAGGACTGAGTCTTGTATTCAAACTAGGCCTTTGAAAATGTTGTTGTGAACTGTAATCTGAAAGTGTGACCATACATTATGTTCACCTGCCTTCAGTGATTATTCCAACATTTTATATCCACTTTCATAGGTTGGTTCACAAAACTGAGCTCTCAGTGTTTCTACAAAAAAAACGGAGTCTGTCCTACTGATTTTAGAAACTGCTGTCCCATCTGGCTCTTCAGCCAGAACATCTGAAGCCCTCAAATTCTCTTAGTCTCTTTGCTGTAAATCCCACCCACTCACTTACTAGCTCTGCCCTGTGAAACTCAGTCATGTAAAGCACTTACAAAAAGAGATATATAAAATAACCTTGCCTAACCTCAGTCTTTCTAGGCAGCCAACACCTGGGACTTTAAGCCATTGTGTCATTAAAAAAATCTAAGAAATATTATGTCCCAGAAGGCTAACTCTGCTTGGCAGCACTTACAGATAGGCAACAGAAAACCCCTTGTATCTCACCCTTGAGTTTCTTAACCTTGTGCATGCTTCATGTCCTTAGGAAATGCACTATCTACCGATCCTCTAAATAACAAATAACCTTATTCCTTTTAATGGATTCATTAAGAACTCTAACATTCCAGGTATAAATTCCTGCTAGTACTGTGCACCTTAGTTTACTATTCATATGTGAACCCCTTTGGGTTCCCAGTTACTATCCAACAACAGCAATTGCCTCTTGAAATTATTCCCTCAGGACTGAGTTTGTAAAGGACATTGCAGTTTACACCTTATTTCCCTAATGAAAGACACAATGCTTGATAAACCTTGAACAACTAGTCACTGGAAGCTAGCATTTAGTCTCACTGAATCCCTGTTGACACAAGTTTTGTTGCCTGATAACTGACCACAAGTGGGTCATGTGAGGCATGCAGAATGCATATTGAGGTCACACACTAGTGAAACTGAACCAGTGGGAATCAACTGAAAAACGTCCCTGGCGTAGATGGTGCCTTAAGACACACAATTTGTTTCAACTCAGTGCACAACATCCGAAACACAGCAGGTGCTGCAATTCCAGATACTGTCTGGGGCATGAAATAGCAGGTGAGATTGGTGGGAGAAGGAAGGATGGGTTTCAAAGAACTTGTCATCCTTCTCAGTGTGTTGTTCTCTTCTCTGCAAGTGCAACTCATGTCAATTTAATCAAAGTCTTGGCCTTGATGGTATTTCAAGAGCTGAAAGCTATTGTTCTTTCTTTTTTTTTTTTTTTCCTCTGCAGATTCAAGCCCTTTAAAGCAACTAAGATCGTAACTGGGATTATAATTTATTTGACCATAACAATATTCTTTTCTAGCAAGTGCAAAGGAAAAGATTTTTATCACAATAACCCTTCCTCTGCCCTGTATTTAATACTGTTTCTTCATGAAAGTACAAGTGCAGCTTGTACAGAAAGTACATAACTTCCTAGAAGTTCCAACTAATGATACAAGTACTGTGAGACTGTAAGAAAGACTGCATGTGAAAAGCAGTATTGAGCAAGGATCTGAGTCAATGTTATTGTGCTTGATGAAACACGCTTTTTGTTATGCCAAGTAGGAAAAAAGTTTATGTGGAATTATATCACAACTGCTGTCTTACTACTTTCTTTGAGCGGGAGCTTTCATAAATTAAATAATTTAAAATAATCCATAATTTCAATACTCCACCTATTTTGCATCTATCCGTTTACCTCCTGCCATTAGGTTTGTCATTATAAAAAGACAATGTAAAAAGGGCTGTGTTTTCTCAAAAGCAGGGTGCATCAAGCTCAGCAGGCCATCTCCAGCATTTGCTATTAGCAGATGTCCAGGAGAGAAGAACTAGCATATTCCCTGGCTGTGTCCCCAGGACTTTCCCATCCTCCATCTATTTTCTGTACAGGCAATTTCCTGAGCCTAATGTGATTTGCTGAGTAACCTACTGTCTTCTAAACATTAATTTCATCTTCCTCTGATGGCATACAAATATTTTGTATCCACAGCTTCCTTTGGGAAGGAGCTTCACAGATCTACTGCTTACTGAGTGATAAAACCCCTCCTTTCATTTGATTTAAACTTGATTCCGTTGGTGGTCTGTGGGTTTTGTACTGAAGTAATGTTGTCCTTTGTTCTAAGGGAGTCTAGTAATGTGTTTTGCATGAGTCTGACATGCCATTTCCTGGTTCTTGTACAAGACGATGTATCCCTTTTATGCAGGTGTTTACACCCATAGCACATGTCCTGCCTGGTGGCCTGTTACAGATGCATGGCAGTCCTATGCCTGGTTCAAAAGCTTACACCAGGGCAGCAGAAAATAAGGCTAACCCAAAAACTCTACCTGTGACACCTGCTCCACCAGTTCCAGCTACTGATAAGTTTCAGATGTAGGGCAGGGCTTATGTGTTTGTTCTCCTGGGTCCGGGACCAACCATGAGCAGGACTGCAGTGTGTTGGCTTCATTGTCTCCTGACACTGAAAGCAGTTCACATCCACCAGGTAGGGGCCTGCCCTTAGGTGGATTAGCTTGCTTGGTTCAATCTTGAGCATTGTCATGAGATGCCAGAGCTGACTTTTGTCTAATTGCTATGGAGAGAAGTACAACATTACAGTAAGTAAAAACACTAACAGGCTTTTATTCCATAAAACCCACGATGAGGCTCTTTAATGAAATTCAAAGGTAGAATGACAAACAGAAATGAAAATACTACATCTCCAGATGGCAGTAAAGTTCATTCAACTTGAGCACCTGAGGCACAAAATGTAAAAGCAAAGACAGATATATCAAAAGATCACTGCAAGTCTCTCTTTGTCTCAGGGAGGCTGTTCTTTAAAAAGTGAAACAATACATCTTCAATAGTAAAAAGGGCACAATAGTCACAAGCATTACATGAGCCAAATGAGGAGAAAATGGAAGAGAATCATGCTAAAAGATCTGCTTTACTTTGTGTCTTACTTGCAGCAGGATTAATCGAAATAACAGTCACAGAGATCTTGCAGTAGATGCTTGGCTCTGTTGGGTGACAGAGGCCACTTACCTTGTCACATCCACTGTCCTTTTGCCCCTTACATTTTTCCTTGTCTGTTCCTGGTAGGTTGAAAGCATGCTTTATCTGTAGTGCAGGAGTGTAGAGCTGGTTTCCTCCACTGTGCCAGGTGCTGTGTACACAGACATGTGCATTCCCACATCTGTGGAATTTCAACTACAAACACCAGAGGAGACTGTAGAAACAGGGACAGCAAGCAAAGACAAGATCAGTAGGTGGTGTGTGAAATACCTAAGGACTTTTTCCCTGTGTCTTTCAAGCAGTGAGCTGTTTGACAGAAGCACCAAGTACTGCTAAGTATTCACATGAACAGAAAGTTGTATGGTACTGGAAAAAGATGAGGGGAGAAGTTTTGTAGGTTGAAATCAACTTATGTCTTCGTGCAGAGGTCCACGGAGGTGCAGAAAATCCTGTCTCACATGGTGGAGTTCCATCACCTGACAATCCCAGCTCTTGATCTGGGCTCCAGCCACATTAGAGGTCTGCTGGCAGGACACATTATCTGGTGCTGTGTGTCAGTGAAACACCATGACTGTGCTCACAGGGCACCACACGGCTGCAGCCCATTTGCTGGCGGTGCCACTGCCAACTCAGGGAGCCTTGCTCCTGGTTGAGCTCAGCATCCAGGCTATGCTACACCTCACTGCTGTGGGTCCTCTGCCTGACTTGGTCCAGACCCTCAGTCAGGGAGGAAAGGTTGCTTTGCACAGGCTAAACTGACCACTCATGGTGTCCTGTTGCTGCACAGGGTCAGCAGTACAGATATGCTGGAGCTGCAGAGCTCTTCTTCTCCCAGGCAGGGAAAGGGGGACTTCAGCCACTGCCACAATCCAGCCACAATTGTTGAAAAGGCCAAACACAATGACAGTTTTTTGCTCCTGTTGACTGGCAAGGGGTCACATGTCTGCTGGCCACCCAACACAGCCAGTGATGTCACTTTTTCTTTTAAAAAGAGAACAAATTAATTGTCTAGGGTGTCCTGTCAAATGAGCCCTATGGATTTGACTGACTGTAGTAAAGTTGGCTGTGCACGCTACTTTGCTGAGAGTCTGTGCAGCCTGAAGAGTCTGCTGTGTTATGCACTGTCAAGGACATAACTGCACATGGTTTGACAACTAATCAGCAGTTCATCCTATCAGTGTTCTTCTGCAGCAGCTGAACACAGATCCCAAACAAGTTTGCTAACTGGCCACCAGCAATTATTGAGTGATAACACATGCAGCTTCCCACGTTTATGCAGATACTCAGATTTATCTGACAGCTTTATACCCAGAAGCATGATACACAGTAATTAAAATTAAAAATGTTTTGACAGTCAAAACAAACGGCTATATAAATTAGAAAGCTGTAAAAAGCAATGCTATCAAAAAAATAAAGATCTATAGATAAATCAGAGTGTTGCAATAGAGAACCTTTTAATATAAGCACGTTAATGTAAAGCAGCTCTGAAATACAGGCTCAGGTTTTGACTGGGAGAAGAGTAATTTTCAGAACTGTAGCCAAGGGAAGCTATGAGAGATTAAAGGGAAAAGAATCTTCTTGCTAAACAAAGAGTGAAGGGGAAAGAAAGGGCAGATTAAAACTCTCAAAGTGGTGATAGGGTAGAAAGATGTTCCACTGGTCAGTGTTCTCCTCAGTATCTTGTCAAGAGGGGTGGGGTGAGAGTCGCAGCCTTAGGGGAGGGCTGAAGAGTGCCTCAACCCTGCATCTTTTGCAGAGGGGAATAAGGACCAGTATGGTCCCACGTTCTCCTGCTATGCTCCAGTAGCCATGTATTGCATTGTCTTGTGCCTCCAAAAGCCAGGAACTATCCTGACTGTGTTTCTTACTTGTGCAGTTTTGTACCAGAGGGCAGGTAAGGGCAGACTCCATCTAAAAAAAAAACAACCCACAAAAACTAAGCTGCAGATCTCTGAGATAAATCCCTTCCCTCTGACTTCTCTAAAGAGTTTGCAGCTACTTGCCTCACTGAGTGAGTAAGGGCCCGGCTCTGAGCCCTTTAGGAAGACCCTGTGGCTCAGCAATAGCTCTGGAGCAGGTCTTTGCTGCTGGTCTACAGCCAACATCAGTCATGCTGCTTGGAGTCCTTGCAACTGCCCCTCTGGCCTTTGATGTCAGTCTGGGAGCAAGGATCTCTTCAAGGCAGAGAAGAGACTTGGTAAAGAAGTTTGCAAAGCTGAAAGCAGCATTAACAGCTGTTCAAATGTACTATTATTCCTAGTAATATACACACTTTTTTTGGTTTCTACCTCAACCATGGAACTGCGAGGTCTTGGGATGACAAGTGGCTTCAGGAATGCCAATCTAGGTGGTGACTTATTGTTGCCCTTTGCTTTAGTGGTATTCCACCCTGAGAAGGTTGGAATGTGACTTCCCACCAATGCAGATTTCTCTTCCAAAGACACTTTTTGTGTTCTCAAAAATGCTGTCCCTAAACAGGTCCATCTCACCTCTGCAAGTCCTATTAGAGTTACCTCAGGCTCAGGGTGCACAGTTCTATCCAGTAACAATGGTAAGGAGGAGGAAGTTACAACAAAAAATGTGAAAGTACTCAGATTAGGGAGAAAGATATCTTTCTGTGGCAACCAAAACATCACTATCTGACACATAATCACTATCCTTGCACCCAGCTGTATGAGACCCATCCCCCTTCATTCCTCAAACTGGCCAAGTTCACTGGGATATATGTGATCTGTGTCTGGTTACCCCATGCTGGCGTAACTCCAAGTAGCTTCAGCAGGATGACTGGATTTACCCTAGCCACTAGTGAAAATAAAATCCACTGCAGGCTACACAGCTCAGAGCTGTTCATGCTGAGCAGCAATCTCAGTGAATAAACAAGAGTGCAGTATGGCCAGCAGAGAATGCACTCTTTCCTTTCTAGGCCAAGCAAAAAAGTAAGTCACACTCCTTTAAAAAATCAAATTCAAACAATGCTGATTCTCCCTTTCCTGGAAAATGAACGTTTGAGGCTACAGAATCTCTTAAAACCATACTGAGGACTTGGAAAGGTAAATCGTGTTTGCTTCTGCATGATATCAAAGATGTGAGAAATGGCTGATATCTGTGTTAACTCCATGGGTGTTAAGATGCAAATCCGTATCATTCAGTGGAGCTCCATAGGTGTAACTCAGCAGGACTACAATGAATATTCGGGTCCTCTGAGTCACGTTCATATTATTTTTTCTTATTCTAGTGGGAACTGTGGTTATTTTTTGTCTTGTACTCACAAAAGCTTCAGGTTGCAAAACAAACGATACCATCTTGTCTGTTTCTAAGGTGACATGGCTGTAGCTGAACATGGCAAGTTTTTTTCCTTGTTGGTAACATGTCCTAGCATCTGCTCACTGTTACACTGAGAACCAGGAGCAGCATTTCATTGCTCATTCAGATGGGTTGTGATGATTGCTGTGGGTCCGTTATCCTGTCTTGCACATGAGGTTTTCCAACAGCTGCAGTGTTTTGACTGTTCATGATAGGCAACACATGAAGGGGACTTTTTAAATGAAAAGTCTCAACACAACAGATCATGGTCTGTTGCTAAATTGTCCTGAAAAGAAAATGCTAAACAAGGTCTTTCAAAGATTGATGCCCAGGGACATGCAGCTCTGCAATATTGCTGTGCAGGCACAATCTGCAGGACAAGAAGGCCTTTCAGTTCCTACCATGACATGTCCTGGAATCCATCTTTCCAAGGCAGTGAGCTCCTGGGCTAACAAAGGAGGTGCTGAGATGGCATTTCTGTGTTTGTATGTAACTACTTAGAAATACAGCACTAAACCCTTCATGCCAGTCTGCTCTGCCCTGTGCTCACACAGAAACACATGTACGAGGCAAATACTAGTCCAATAAAAAGCCAGGACAGGAAACTGAAGTGCATAGCAAAGCACAGTGGGGAAAACAGGCCAGTCATTCTCACCTCTGTGTCCAGCAAGATCATAGAGCAGATCCTCCCAAAGGCTTTGCTAAGGTACATGGGAAATGAGGAGGTGACTGGTGGCAACCAACATGGTTTCACCAAGAGCAAATCATGCCTGAGAAATTTGGTAGCCTTTTATGGTGGGGTCAGAGCATCGGTGGACAAAGGGAGAGTAACTGATGTCATCTACCTGGACCTGTGCAAAACATTTGACAGTGTCCTGCACGACATCCTGGTCTCTAAATTGAAAAGATATGGATTTGATGGATCAAGCACTTGGTGGATAAGGAATTGGTTGGATGGTTGCACTCGAAGAGTTGTGGTCAGGAGCTCAATGTCCAGATGGAGATCAGGGACAATGGTGTTCCCCAAGGGTTGGTACTAAAACCGACGCTGTTCACCATCTTTGTCAGCAACATGGACAGTGGGATTGAGTGCACCCTCAGCAAGTTTGCAGAACACCGAACTTGTGGTAAGGTTGATACACTGGATATGGACAATGGATATAGACAGACATCATAATTCTTCCCTGCACTCTCAAGGATAAAAATTGTTCTGCTTTGCTCCCCAGCAACGCATCTGCCCTAAATTCTAGGTCTGCAACAGAAACCTCTGCCATGTTTACATGTGTGTTCATCTGCTGTTGTTTTGTGTATTGAAATACTATGAAATGGCTGAGATGAACGTGGAAAAATTCTAGAAGACAATGCAAGAAAGCCTTTTAGAGATTGGGTCTTCATTTTGACATAAAAGCTTACAACCTACACATGCAAGCCTCTTCTTAAGCTTTCTTACCTGTATGAACAGAATTTACCACTGCTGGTCACCATATCTGAAAAATTTCAGACACTGTGGGGTTTATAAAAAGTCCCTGTCAAATGTCTGCTGTCTTTAATTTCTAAGGAAAATCACATGAAGTGTATGTGGGTTTTACTGCTATGCTTGGATGCCACCAGATCACCTGTAATAGGTCCAGAGAGTCATTATTTAAACCCCTATTCAAGTTATTCCAAGACTAAATTCCAAATGGAGCAGCACTAAAATGCATGATCCCTACCATACATACATGCTATACCTCCCCTTCCCCTTCCCCTTCCCCTTCCCCATCCCCTTCCCATATTCTGGAGTTTTTTCCGAAGTACCACACACATCACCCCTCAGACAGCTGTTAGGGTGGATAAGTGCTTTTTTTCTTCCCTGTATCCCATATGCTGAAGCCACATTTATCAGAAAACAGTGACTTAACTTCTGAGAGCTTCATTGTCTTAGTGGGGAAGGGTAAGTGCTGATGATCGCTCAGGAAGAGGGATCTTTCAAAGGTCAAGATTTAACTTCACTACCAGTGAGCTACTAAAGAGTCTTATTAATGTTCTTCTGTTTCTCCTAGGAAACTAAGAGGAGAGGCTTCAGGAAAAGGGTATGTGCAACTTCCTGTGCTGGCTGAGTCCCGCTGAGTAACATGAGGCAGCTGGTGCTGAGAAGGCACAGCAGTGTAACATCTTCGGATGGTCCCTGTATGAAGCTGTGGGTGTAACTGCAGCTGTCACACAAGCAGAAAAGAGCAAGTGAGCAAAGGGCAGGGCAATCGCCACCAACATCCTAGGCAACAGGAACCCAAGCCTCCATGTAGAGAGAGGGCTCTGAAGCCCTTTGAAGTGGGACACCACATAGCCTAGTGTTTGACCAAGGTCCATTTCAGTGTCATATTGCTCACAGTCATCTGTGGAGCCAGGCACCTTTACCTACAATGTGCCACTGAGTTTTTCAGCTCCTGAGCCACTTCTAGCCCTAACTATGCAAATATTTGGGGGGGTGGGGGGGGTGGCGGCAGGAGGGGGAGTAAATGTTTTCAAAATGCACTCTACAGTTGCCATATGTTATTGAAAGTACTGAAATTGAGGTGGCATTGGCTGGGGGAGGGAGGCACGTTAATGAAATTGTCAGTAAATAGCTAGTAATGTTTACATTATGGCCATTTAACTCAGTATGTTATCTCTCTTTTGTACCTCCTACATCTGTTCTGATTTTCTGTTTCATTGTAGATGCATACAGCACTCTGAGTTAAGGCAGCTTGTTCATCTTTGACAGGAAGAAATTTAAAAAGACAGTTGGTATTTTGGTGTGTTGTTTTGTTGCTATTAGCATAATATAAGAACTGGTTTCCTGTATAGAGTTTTCAGCTATGGTCAGAATTCTGTGTATGTGATGTTGCACCTTTTCAAGTGTGGTTCATTTCACAGCAGTCAGGGACCACACTTTTGTCAGATTTGGGGTGGAGGGGAGGGCTATATTGTAGCGGCACCTGGAAGCTTCAGCTTGCAAGTGTGCTGTTACGTCAGATACTGCTGAAAATGAGAGAGAATAAAAAGACAGTCTTTGTGGCAGAGAACCTAAAATATATCAGACAGGGATGGCAGGAATACAGTCAGGAAAGAGCAATGAGATGCCATGAGACAGACTGAAGGAGCAATGTCAGACCTGCAGAAGGTCTTGAGGGGTGGTATAGAATCAGTCACACATCCATCTCCCAGGGGTCTCCTGGTGGGCTCCCTACCACTGCTGCTTCAAGGTACAGTCAGACCAATTATCCACCCTTCTATTGGTATGGGAGATGTGGATTTGAACCAAATGATTATTGATTGCTCTAGGTTTGGGATATTAAGCTCAAGATACCTTATTAATTTATTTTTAAAAAGGGGAAAAAGGAAAACCTGGGGAACTACAGGCCAGTTAGTCTTGCCCGGCAAGGTCATGGAGCAGATCCCCCTGGGAACTCTGCACATAGAAAATAAGGAGGAGATTGCTGACAGCCAACATGGCTTCACTAAGGGCAAATCATGCCTGACTAAGGCCACCTGCCTGGTGGCCTTATATGACAAGGCTACAGAGATGGTGGATAATGGCAGAGCAACTGACATCATCTACCTGGATTTGTGCAAGGCATTTGACACTGTCTCACATGACAATCTGGTCTACAAACTGACAAGACATGGGTTTGACAGATGGACCACTGGGTGGATAAGTAATTGGCTGGATGTCCGCACCAAGAGAGCTGTGGTCAGTGGCTCAGTGTCCAAGTGGAGGCAAGTGATGAGTGGTGTTCCTCAGGGGTCAGTACTGCGACCAGTGCTGCTCAACACCTTTCTTGGAGACATGGACAGTGGGATTGAGTGTATCCTCAGCAAGTCTGCTCATAATACCAAGCTGTATGGAGTAGCTGACACTCTAGGGAGAAGGAATGCAATCCAGAGGGACCCTGACAGGCTGTAGAGGTGGGCCAATGCCAACCTCATGAAGTTCAACAAGGCCAAGTGCAAGGTCCTGCACCTGGGTCAATGCAACCCCAGGCACAAATACAGGCTGGGGGGGAGACTAGCTAGACAGCAGTTCTGAGGAGAAGGACTTGGGGTTGGTAGTAGATGAGAAGCTTGACATGAGCCACCAGTGTGCGCTGGAGCCCAGAGGGCCAACCACATCCTGGGCTGCATCAAAAGAAGTGTGGCCAGCAGGGCCAGGGAGGGGATTCTGCCCCTCTGCTCTGTGCTGGTGAGACCCCACCTGGAGTACTGTGTCCAGCCCTGGAGCTCTCAGCACAGGAAAGACACGGAGCTGTTGGAGAGGGTTCAGAGGAGGCCCACAAAGATGACCAAAGGGTTGGAGCACCTCTGCTATGAAGACAGGCTGAGGGAGATGGGGCTATTCAGTCTGGAGAGTACAAGACTCCAGGGAGACCTTATAGTGGCCTTCCGGTACCTGAAGGGGCTACAGGAAAGCTGGGGAGGGGCTTTTCACCAGAGAGGGCAGTGATAGAACAAGGGGAAATGGTTTTAAACTGAAAGAGGGGAAATTTAGGTTAGACATCAGGAACAAGTTCTTCACCATGAGAGTAGTAAGGCACTGGAATAGGTTTCCCAAGGAGGTTGTGGAAGCCCCCTCCCTGGAGATGTTCAAGGCCAGGTTGGATGAGGCTTTGTGCAGCCTGGTCTGGTGTGGGGTGTCCCTGCTCATAGCAGGGATGTTATATCCTGATGATCTTCAAGGTCCCCTCCAACCTTAACCCTTCTACGATTCGATAATGACCTGAGTGCTCATCTTCAGAAATCAGGCCCCTGGAGACATTTCAGACTGAGCAAACCAAAAATACAAGCCACTTCAGAATAACTGCAAAAATCTTGGTCACAGACTTCAAAATGTTAACTGTTCATCGACGTTTGTAAATTTCCCTTGAAATCAGACATCTTGATGATTTTCACTTTCTGTTAGTTAAATACAGTGTTCTAGGTAGATTTTTTTTTGGTGTTTGTTTAGAAGCCAGGTGAGCTTTTACACCTGCATGCAAAACAAAATAAATATATTTTGTTACTACTTTGAACTGTATAGCCACTTCTATTAAAAGCTGCATGCAAATAGCTATCTTTAGTGTGGCATAGATTAGTCATATTTGTTTTCCAAGGAAGATTCTAAATAGCATTTAGGGGGGAAACAGAATATTTTGCAAATGAGCCCAGACGGAAAACTAACAGATGGCCTAGTACTGTATTTTCCATGCTCAGCCCTACATTTAAATTAAAAATTTTCATAATTAAGATGAAGGTCTGTAACAACACTAGCTACTTTTCCTGTGGCAGCATCATATATCATGTATCACAGGTATGAACAGGTATGACTTTTCATAAAATAGTAGTAAAATAGATATATAAATTTTGCTGCTTGCGTAGTTAAAACAAAGGAAGGGAATAAAACACAATTCATTGAAAGTAAAGAAAAGGGAAAATAAAAAACTTTTATACAAACATACATCATATAATGAAGATGTCTACCACCACCTGGCCTTCTTCGCCTGCAAATTGCATGACCCATCATCTCACTTGGAAGGAGAAGAAGAAGCATCACATTTGTTATGTGCACTCAGCCAAGAACTGGAAGGCCAGTAGGATTTTCCTATTGCATTACCTGAAAAGAATGGGTTTCTTCAATTTTAATGATTAGAAGATCAGGAGAAGACAGTCAATAAATGCATTTTATTCTGAGAATTGAACCAAGAGCAGTGATTTCCATGCTAATGTTTTCTTCCAGTGAAGTGGTGCATGTATACATGTAGGTGTTACCACCAGAAACTCAGTTGCTAAAGCAAGGGCAGTACCTTGCACATGGTCTGACAGGTCAGGAGAAACAGCCGGCAGGGCAGGGGCTCTTTTCTCAGCATGCAACCCCGACCTGTGCTCCCCACTACCCACTCACAACCAACAGTGTCTCTACCTCTCCAGCATTAATTTCATGTTGTCTGTGAAGGAAGGGAAGAGATGCTCCTTTCACAGCAGTGCGTAAGCAGGCTGCATTGAAGTACATTGAAAATCAGAATTGTTTTTGGGCCACCAGGATTCAGGAAGAGTAAAAATTACTTGAAAGTGTTTCTGTCTTCCTGCTAACCCCCCATGAGTATTTTCTTCAGTTTTCTCAAGTCAGAAGCCAACCATCCAGGCATAACATGGTAAAAGTGACTGCCTCTTTACAAGGCACAAACACCACCCAAATCTACCTGTCAGGCATTCTTGGATGTCAGCAGGGTTTCATACCTGGTCCACTACCAGGATACCCTAGGCAGCAAGTCAGCAACTCACTGGGCTTACAAATCAGTTCAGAGTGGTGGAAAATACATGTGATGTTATCAAATAGCTTCTTCTATTCCTCTCACAGTTTTAACATTAAAGTGCCTTACCACAGTGCATTAAACAGTGTGACTCAGAACTACCATCTGGCTCCTTTTCCAGCTCAGCCTGTCCCCTCAGAGGGGATTTGATGTACAGCAGAGTTTCTTGTTTTGCTACAGTAAACACTATTTTTTCACTTGTTGGTTTGTATACACTAGCAAAGGAAAGCCTGAAACTATATGCCTTGCACTGGAGCAGAGAGGGGGATGCTTCTGACTGTCATCCCCATCTCTGGGAGTTCATCTCCCAGGCACAGGTCAGCTCCCAGGACAGCAAAGAAAAGCTTGCCCTTTTTAATAACAAAAAAAAGCTGAAAAATATGGGCAAAGACAGCAAATCTAGAAACTTACTGTTCTTGATTAACCAATCTGACAGCAATAGAGTTCTTAAGTGTTCATGTTACTATTTGTAAAACTGAAAGACTGTTTCTTTCCTAGGGAGTGCTACTGTAATGCTGTCAGTCTCTGACTGCTCTTCCATAGTTTTCTGTGTAAGTTTGACATTTCTGGAAGTAAATCCTAAGAGAAATGCCCACTTGTTAAATTCTCCCTCTCTGCTTTTCCTCTTGTGTTTATTGTGGATCAGGTGGCTGCAGAGACATCTGCTGGTTGTTACACATTTGGAGTATTAATTCTTTATAAGGAACACAGAAAATTGCTCAAATCACATTAGATTCTTTCATCTATTTCTCTGTTTTCTGGAATTTGTTGAAATCAGATTTGGCTGACTGATGCAGGGGAGGAGTACAGAAGTGAACTAATCTGTTTCTGTGATGAGATTTAGTAAGCTTTTTTGAGTTGCAGGAAATCTTGTTTGAGTTGTAGCTCTGAATGTAGTGATTGAGCTCTTGACATTAGCAATAGCACAGTTTGGATCATTTAGAAGTTCATGATGACACTTCCTAACATCTTATGTATGTTCCAAACAGTCTTTTTTTTAACTTCTGCATTGCGAGTGCAAATTCTTCAAAGTAAAGAATATTCTTTATTTATTGATGCACTATTTGGAAAAGCCACACTGCCATGAACGCAGTCACTACCTTCTACTTCAATAGTTCATGTGGCTTGCAGCTTTGTACGTGTGTGTGTTTGGGAAGGCAGGCTTTCAGATCTTGCAATAAGCCAGTACAGCACCCACCCCCCTGGCCTATGCCCCTGTTTACACTGTTAAAGTTTAAACCAATTCCACCTTAAAATGTTGACTCCAAAGTTATTGGCTAATTTACAACATTCTGCAGACCTGCTAATACAAGGCTCTGAAACATCATTTTGATAATCCAGGGACGTGCAATCTAATCTGGGCTTTCAAGGCAGGTGAATCTGACTGTAAATCAGTTCTGCACACAGGCTTGTCTCTTCTGTTCTTAATTACACCTGTGCAAATCTTCATTTGTTTATCATTGCCAAATATATTGTGTGGGCTATTTACAGTCCCAGAAGGTACATTTCCATATTGAACAGTACTCTTAGAATGAAAATGTCTCAGTCATTAATTCAAATGTAACACGCAAAATACATATAATGTACTCTTAGTTGGTGTTACCTGCATTTTCAGCCCATAGCTCTAAAAAAATGTTGTGGCTATAAAAGTAGAAGACTTAACCTCTTCTTAGGGATGAAGAAAAATTCAACTGTTTTCACTATAGTTGGCTTTCTAAATTTTTACTATGTTTTATTATTTTTTTCAGTTCCAGAAATCTTGAAGATGCACATTAGCCAATGAGTCTGTTCTTAGAGGATGGGATGTTTCCTCATGCACATTTTGTCAGCTGGGAAAGCACACATGACAAGCACATGTGCTCAACAGCGCTTTAAAACAAGCTTTATCATCTATGTCACATTTCATGGAAAGCTTGCAAATAAAGGGCTGGAGTTCAGTGCTATAACTCTTCTGCAGGTGGAAGAGCTCCAGGACTAGCCCAAGGACTCCTCCCATGACGGAGTGCATTCATGGCTGAAGGAGGCACAAGGGAGGCATGGTATGCAGGGTCCAGCTGCCCTGGACATGTACTGCCTGGTCTCCTCCACAGTATGTTGCACAGTGAGGAACCCTGTTGGCATGTGAGTTTGGTGCCACAATAATATTTCTCACAGGTAAAATATTTGGAAAATATTCAAGGGATGGAATGCAAGGGCAAATTGCTGAAGGCTACCAACTTGCCACAAAATCATAGACAGCAAAGAAAGAAGTGAAATGTCAAGATTTTCTAGTAGTAAGGCATATGAAGGGATTAATGAAGGAGTTTTCACCTAGTTCACTTTACACTGAAGAAGAAAATATAAGCACAAGATCTCCCAACATTTCTACAAAATATACCAGACCAGGTGACCTGCCATGGAGATGGGCTATTACTTTCAGGTAAAAACAAAAGATGTATCTTTTTCCCTTTTCCATTTTTTGTGTAAGCATATCCTCCTACTGACCACAGGAGTGTGGCCTTTGTGTGTCTGCCATTGTGAATAAAATGCCTCAGAACTTTGAACAAGGCCTGAGTTTGAAGGAATCTGAGTGGTTATCACTGCTAAGATCTGGTTCTCCGCTCGGCTGACACTCCTGTAGCTCGTATGTTGGTGGCCCAGCTCCCCTAGAGCAGGCCAAAGCACATGTTAATAGCCATGGGGATATTTGTGCTGCGGGAGCCCTTGCCCCTCAGTCTTGACAGACTCCTGTGATGGAGCTTTTTCTCAGGGGCTGCTCAGATCAGGAGTTTGATTTAGATGCTCACCACAGAGCATTGAGGACAGCTGCAGATGTTAGAGTAGTGACCCCAGCACAATTGCACAGATGGAAGCAGGCATGGAGAGGCATGGAGACTAGAGATCGCTGTGCACACAGATTTAATCACAGGAAAGATGTAAGGCTTAACAGCAGGTGAAAAGTCTCAGGGAAGGACCACTTCCTTAATTTTAACCTTAGGATGTACTATCTCAAAGTGTTCCCCACCTGCTTCAATTCAAAAGTGATGAAACAGTCATTTTCAAGCACCACTCTTTCCTGGAGCTCTTCACAGGAGAAAAATTTCAGTGGCAACTAAAACTGCAGTCCTGACCTGATCTGGGAAAAGGAGGAAAATGAGCATGAGAGGAGCGTTGTTTCATGACTTGAAGGAAACAGCAGAGCTCTGCAGCATCTGCCTCACTCCTTTTCCCTTAAACTTGCATGTCTTACCAAGCTTCCTCGTCAATTTAAGAATGTAAATCTGTCATTATGATCATTATGTTTTCTTGAGAGGAGAATTTTGTTTACACACGACATCTACATGCTGGTAAGCTCTCTTTTTCCTAAAGGAATTGTTTTGTTTTGTCTCTAGCAGGTTTAAAGGCATCTTTAATCATCAGATCTTGAATGCATGGTTCAAAACATTGGTACAAGCACTTTAACTACTGACAGATGAGGAGTAAAATCCGTAAGTGGATTGTTTCACAGTATAACGTAAGACACAAATGGTAGGGGAACCATGGGGCTACTGTTTTGTGTTAGTAGAGCTAAGAAAAAGAGGGTTTATTTCCAACATCTGTTCTCTGTTTACTGTGATATTCTTCAGCTAATGCAGAAGTTTCTGCTGCTTGCAGAAAACAGAACAAGATTTTTAATTCTTTTTTTAAAAATTCCTTTAAAGCATGGCTCCATATGATTAATTTTGTTTCAGGAACTGAAGTCAACAGCCTGTCTCCAGCAGGAATTTATATGAGGATACATGACTGTGAGCATTTGTCAAGGTTAGATGAGGTGAGGTGAAGGTGTCCTATCCTGGTCTGAGGGGAGGGTTGTACTTTTGCAGCAGGTAGGACAGCCTGCAGTCTTCCAGCTGATCGAGAATTCACCAGGGCTCAACCCTGTTTCTGCCTCCTGCAGCTGACTCCATTTCAATACACTGGTAGGACTGCTGCCTGGCTGGTGTTGGAGGCACAGCCCACTGTCACAGTCAGGTCTGATAAGTATTCCCTCTCCAGGTGCACCATTTGGTGAGCCATGTAAGGTCAAGGTAGAGGGAAAGACATGCATGGAAACAGCAGACTGTGTGACTGATGTGCAAGTGGGTGCCTGTTGCACTTCTAAGCTCTGCTTGTGGTTGTAGAGCCCTGGCAAAGAGGGCTAGAGTCTGTTCACAGGGCTTATGGTCAGTGCAGTGATCCAGGCAGAACTTGATGCATAGGCCTGTCCTCTTCAGAAAGGTGAATGCTGTTCAGTGGGAGAGTTTATGCCTCAAGCTGTTCTGCTTTGTTATCACATGGACACTGTGGATATTGCTCACAATGAAAATTCAGTGTCATACCTTGAACGAGCAAGTCACTGAGACTGAAAGTGTCACAGCTGTGAAGATAAATGCTGGCTAAGTGCAACATTTCTAAATGCTCTAGAAATAACGTGGCATGAAAAATTAAACGCAGGAAGATTCATGCATTAAGCATTCCCCCCTGTTTAACAAGGATGCAGTGAAAATGCAAGACACTGCAGTTATGATTATATGGCCAGTTATTATATAAAGAGAGCAAACTTCAGCAGAGGGACTGAGAGATGTTTTGTTTCCTGAAGCTGCACAACAGATAAGTGGAAATGTAACAGGGCTACTGTGGCCAGGAAATGAGGGTTGCAGAGGAAACTTCTTCTGCGGACATGCTTTACAAATCTTTTTCAAATTCTTAGGGCAGAAAGAAACTTTATTCTCTCCTGTAGTTATGGGAGAAAATAAATTCCCTGAGTTAGATGCTGAAGTAATTTTATTTACTGTTTGGCAATCTGCTTGAGGATAGGCTAAGCAAAAGAGGAGTACTAGGACAGTAAGATTTTACCCAAGTTTCAACAAAGCAATGTTGAGGATCATCAAAATTATCTGAAAAAAATCTTGCCTACCTTGGTCTGGGATAAAACAAATGGCACTGGTACTAAAACTTATGTCCTCTTTCCAAGGTTCTAGGGAAACACGTACATACACAATTATGCATTTCTTGAAAAACTGCAATTCTGGACTGCTGACTCATGGTTCCAGAAAGAGCACTGGGGTCTCCACAATACTCACCTGACATGACTCAGGCTTCCCATGTGACTTAGGGTGCTGTTGCCTCCTCTGCCTTCAGTGCTGTGTTCCCACAGCCTGACCTGACAGTGTAGCTTTGTAAGGCCTATCATGCTTGTTCTGCGCCAGCCTTACCCAGCTTCTCCAATTTTAGGGTGGGTTGGTGTGTCGGTTTGGCACCAAGTTGGCAGTCTCTCCATTCACCCCTCCCCCCCTCCTCCCCCAAGGCAGGGAAAGAGGGAGAAAAATGATAAAGAGAGGCTCTCTGGGTTGAAAAGTGAAACAGATTTATTTCAATTATTGGTGACAAGGGAATATATATTTGCAAAGGGATGTGCAACACCCGACCCCCTCCCCGATCCCTCTCACAGTCTCCCAGCTGAAGGGGGGAGTGTCCGGGCACACGGACGGGGCCCTTGGGTGTCGGCTGTAAGGAAAAATGGAAAAAACAAAGAGAGAGATCCGAAGAGAGGGCAACAGAAGCAACAGTAAGCAGAAAAGTGAGAGAAAAAGGAAAACGAGAGGCTTGACTTTCATGATATATTAGCCTATACTGAAAGCCAAATTGAGAAAATATTATGAGAAGGGAATAGTCTGGTTTGCTGATCCTGCCTTCAGTCTAATCTGCTCCCCCGTAGTGGGGGGAGGCTGCAGACACTCAGAAGTGACCTTGGTTATTATCAGTCCGCTGGCGCTGCTAAAAAGTTCACTGAAAAGAAGAGCAAGAGCACTTAAGCAAGGCAGTATTTCTGCGAAGTAACTCTGGCTCTAAAGAGACCATATTTTGCTCTTCCTTCACACCACATTTTCAGTATTGTCTTTAGTGCACACAGTTCCTCCATCAGCACCATGTGAAGGAACCTCTGTCCTGACCTGCTTTGTAGTGCAAGGCTGTGGGGAATAGACATCTAGCATGCCGAATACTGCTTCTTAAGGCTAACACACTGGTATGACTACCAGACTCCTTAGCCGTCTGTAGTTAAATAAATGCAAAATCTTGCACAGTTCTTTTGTGGTTTTTTGGCTACACTTCTGCAATACAAGGGAACTGTATTCCCAGTGTGTCATAAAACTCCAGCTCTCTGACATAAAGATGCCTTAAGGTTTTCTAAGTACCTGAGACAGACATCTCAGATAATCTTTCCACAGATAGCTCTTAAAGCAGGCCTGCAGAAATAGTTTTCTAAGCCTGGTGTCATAGCCGGGTATTGGAGTTTATAACAGGTAGAGACTAGAGTGACAAGAGCAAGCTGTTACCTTCTCTTTTTTAGGATATTTGCAAACAGCTGGGATGCTGGCTTTTTAAAAGCTGCCGGTTTTTTATCTTCTTAGATTTCACCTTTCAGCCCACAAAAAGGAAAATGGAGATGGTTCTTAGTCCTGCCTTGGGCAGCACACTCTCTCTGGTGCTGGGTCCTGCTGGATGGGAAGTCAGGCAGCAGCTCAGCATTCCTTAATTTTCTCTTGTTCCCACACAGTGTGTTATGGAGGAACACAGCTGCCTGTGAAGTGCTATTATTACAACACTCCAATCAACAAGGCTCTTTGAAGCTGGGAATAAGCAGTCACCCCTGGCTTCCCATTGTTCCTTAGGCCTTGTGCTTTGCCCAACGGGTCACTTCATGATTTTGCACTGTTTCTTGACAAAATGTACTAAACACCTTAATAAGGAGCAACTAGACCATCTCTTTTTGAAGTGCTTTTATTCTTACTGTTGTAGCTGCAACACAGTTATCAAAGTGAAGCTCTTGCTGCTGTCTCTGGCACAGTGCACAGCAGCATTGTTACAACATAGTCTATATTTTAGGGTAGGAGATACTCTGTCAGAGCATCAGCTGTAGGGCAAAGTCGTGAAAGAACAATATCCTGTTCAAAATTAGGTTTGTTTGTACAACACAAGGAAAAATCCCATTAAAAAAACAATAAGCACAGCTGGTGCTAAACCTGTCTGGTCAGCGTCCTTCTCTCTTTCTTGTGGAAACTGCTTTTCAGTGAGCTGCAGAGCAGCCACAGTCTGCACTGCTATGCCCTTCTCCCTCTGCAGATGCCCATGTATGTCAAGCCCTCACTGCTGCCATGCAGGAGAACAGAGTCAGCATGACATCTTCCCTTCCTTCGGTCTAGCTGCATCTCTTTGGCTTTCCTTGTTTTCAAGACTTTTGTCCTCTTCAATTTCCTTCTTTTCATGCTTCCAGCACTGCACCTTGTATCAGGATCTTCTGGTTTCAGCTTCCCCAGCTGATTGCTTCTTTTAACATTGTCTTCTCTGCAGAAAAGGTCGAATTTTGTTTGTCTTGTTTTCAAAACTGCTGCCATTCCCTTTTGTCCCAAGGATCACATCTCCCTTCTCATCTCATCCTTCCCCCTTTGTTGTCTTTCAGCATGGTCATTTCTCAGTCCCAAAACTTGTATTTTTTCCTGGCATCAGGTTTAACACACATCTGTTGCAGCAAGTGCTTTGTTTTTTTTTAAATCTAGCCATCTAAGCAGAGAAATTAAATGAACAAATAAAATCACATTGGTTGCTTCCTCCTCTTTTTCCTGGGACAGCTAAACCACTATATATATAAATTTGTGCCAAAATGGAGTGAGGCTTTCTTTTTTAAGGAGGAAAAATAGGTGGATGCCCGTGCCACAGGCTAAGCCTAGAGATATGGAAGACAAGTCAAGTCTTTAAGGACAAAAACCTTTGAGCCAATATGATTCTAGCTTTTGATTTCTAGGCCTTTTATTCTTTTTTCTGTTTTTGTTTGTTTGTGTTTTGCTATTTTTGTTTGGTTTTTTTGTTTGCTCATTTGTTTGTTTTTATTTTTTTAATTGTCCGCAGGTGTTTTATCCTTATTCTTCAGTAGTAAAGAAATGTCAAAAAGCTATCTATCTTTACAGAGAAACAAAAATGCTGATACCTCACCTATACACTATCTCTCAAAAGCAAAGTAGCAATAGTGGAACAGGATTATTTTTTAACCCTATATTTCTGCTGCATTTGTAAATCAGAGGAACATTACAGCTTCTGCAGCTACAGAAAGGCATGACAAGATTGTTTTTCTCTCTGTTTTATCACACACTTCGATGCTGAACAAATTGTTATGAGCAAACTACCCAGCAAAAATTGTCTTGTCTTCAGTTTGCAAATTATGTATGTACTGGCTTACACCCTGACTGATTGTTTTGTCCGTAAGAATTTGAAAGATGCTTTGTAGACACATCTAATTTAACTAATTGCCTGCAAACAGTTTGCTTTAACTGTCTGTAGGTTGGTCATCACTTACTAGAGGGTCAGCAGCAAAAAATGCAGGCAAATAATTTGTTTTCTTACTCAGAAGGTAGGAAAGAACACCAAACCATTCACAGCACTGCTTAAGTATCCAGGTATTCATAAGTACAGCTATGAAAGGCCACTTCCAAAAAAACATATGCAGTGTAGGAAAGTGAGTGTGGCAGAATCATTGCGTAATTCAAGATTTTTTAAAATGTTCATGAAGAATTATGCCTTCTCTTATTTTTCACCCTGCTTCAGTGTACACGACACTATCTTTCCTCTGATCTGCTGCCCATCTCTGCTGGACCTCCCTGGTTTATTATAAAGTAATTCCTACAGGATGGCATTCCTGGATGGAGCACAGAAAAAGCCCTCTTTGTGCAATAAAAACAATGTGAGAGAGTAATTTAGTGGATTGGCATTGTTGTTGGTTTTGCTGCTTGAATGGCAGATTTACAGGCCTTTGCAGTGTAGGTATTTATTGCTGAGCTGGGGGAGGAAACTGAATCATGAACATCTCTGTGACTTTGAATAAAAGCTAAAGAACCACTGAGGTCATTCTAGCAGTTTGTGTTTGGATAATGCAACAGAAGGCCTTCAGCAGACAACAAATACTTGCCTTAGCCAACTGCACTAGAAATCCCCTGAATTCATGTTGTTAGCTATTATTTTTTCTTTCGATGAGGTATAGAAAAACAGTGCTCTTCTCAGTAAACTACTTCACCTGCCATTTACTCTTCCCAGAAAGTTCCTTATCATTACAATATTGAAAAAAATGTGGTGGCCGAAGTGTAATTGAGACCTCATCCCACTCCCTAGCCAAAAATACTCTTTTGTATAATTAAGTCTCATTTTGAGAGGCATAAATAACCCTACATTACCTACCCACTCCAAATACTATTAGGACAGGAATTAAATCAAGGTCATCAAAGTCAGAAGCTACACTACACCTCAGGCTCATGTGTGCCCTCTTGGGGCACTCTTCTCACCCACCAGGATGCGTCTCCCGAGAGACCCTTGGCTGCACAAAAAGCCAAGCACAGACCTTTCTTCCAGCAGGCTGAATGAGGGGGTTGGGGAGAAGGCAAGGGATTTTGATGTGGCATTAGTCCTACATAAAATACAAACAGCTGCTTAGAAAATGTTTCAAAATCTACAAGTATCTACTACATCTGACTGTAGGAAACTAGGTATTTTGCCACCAAACATAAACCATAAACACCCCCAAATAACCCTCTGTGTTTCTACTGGGAAGATTACAAAGTTTGGGGCTACACATTACACTTGGACTCTCAAAGCCTTTGTATCAGAACTCGTTATCATCTTATAGCAGTGTGTCACCATAGTAGCATAAACTGACATAGCTACTGACACCAGCTGCAGTAGTGAGTTTTAACCATGTATCTTAAGTGCTCTCTCTTCACTTAAGGAAATAAATAAGTAATTTATTTAATTCAGTCCTCCTGCCAAGCACCACTCCATGATGTGGAGAAGAAAAAAAAAGAGAGGAGAAAAAAAAAAGGGTAAAGCTTATTGATCAGGGATGGCATTTATGGCCTCCCGGAAACCAATACGTCTTTAAGGTACGAACCTGTCAAGAATTGCAGGAACTGCCTGTTGTGTGTGATGTGTAATCTGCATTTGCCATAATGACTTTGAGGAAGCCTGTTCAGCAGCTGTTATGTGACAGTCACAGAATCACAGAATCACAGAACTACCAAGGCTGGAAAAGACCTTTAAGATCATCAAGTCCAGCCTATGACCAACACCACCACACCATCTAGACCATGGCACTAAGTGCCACATCCAGCCTTGCCTTGAACACATCCAGGGACGGTGCCTCCACCACTTCTCTGGGAAGTCTATTGCTAAACAACCCCAACATCCTCAACCTCTCCCTATAAGACTTTCCCTCTAGTCCCTTCACCAGCCTTGTTGCTCTCCTCTGGACCCGCTCCAGCACCTCAACGTCCTTCTTGAAGCGAGGGGCCCAGAACTGCTCACAGGACTCAAGGTGAGGCCTCACCAGTGCTGTGTACAGGGGGAGAATTACATCCCTTCTCCTGCTGGCCACACTATTCCTGATACAAGCCAGGATGCCATTGGCCTTCGGGCCACCTGGGCACACTGCTGGCTCATGTTCAACTGGCTGTCAACCAGTACTCCCAGGTCCCTCTCTGCTGGGCTGCTTTCCAGCCACTTTTCCCCCAGCCTGTAGCGCTGCCTGGGGTTATTGTGGCCAAAGTGCAGGACCCTGCACTTGGTCATGTAAGAGAAGAGAAAGAGTAAACAAGGAGAGGATTTTCCCCATTGGTCCTCCTCAAATGAGGCCTCTCAAACCCCCAACTGTCTAAAACAAGAAAGTGTCAACCTGAGTCACTTTCAGAGCCCTGGGGATCTGAATTTGCCTGCTGGAGAGAGTTTGTTTTTCTCCAGGAAGAATGTATCACTCATACTCCCCGGTACAAGTGTTTCTTTAATCCCTTTTTAAGGGAAAAACATACCAGTTAGCTTAGTTAGTGGTTTGCTGGGTCTTAATCCATGAGTGGGGATAGGTAACTCAATGCCTGCAAAAGCTGACTTGTTACATAAAAAGCTGGATGCTGGACTCAGAATCATGTATCAAGGTTCTTGGGCTCTATCCACAGGTCTGCAACTATGTCCAAGGAAATAACTCGTCCTTACCCCTAACATAAAAATAATCCCGATACTAACTCCTGAGGTGTTGTCCAGACTTGAGGAAAGAATTTCTCTAAAAGTGCCTCTCTTGACCTTAAAGCTTGATTTGCTAAACCAAGCTCCTGAAAGGTGAAGAGTGGGGCAGCAACCACAGTGACAAGCACAAGAGCACCATCACACGTCCAGCAGGACTGCCCCCCAAAATAGACAGGTTCTCACATCACCACAAATGTGTGTGTCCTGAGCTAGGCCAGCCTACCACTCCCACACCAGCTGCATCCTGGCACATACTGTTGTGCTGCTGCACCAAGCATATGGGTTGAGTTTCACCCTGGATGTGTGCTCATGGGCCTACCAATCCCAACCACAATTCCAGCTGACCAAACTGGAGGATGTTGGAGGGATAGATATGCTGTTTCTTCTTTTGCCTTTGTGGAGTTTGACCTGGCTTGGTGTCTTGTCTGTCAGGTCTATGGAAAGAATTAGGTTTCCTGGCACCAACCCTGCAAGACTGCTGGTCCTCTTCAGAAGAATACTCCTGGGAATATGAAGTTTTGCTGGGCAATTCAATCTGGAGATAACTGAGGCGACACTTTGTAATTCCCAGACTCCAAAAAACCCTGACAACAGACAAGTACTAAACCAGGCAGTCTCATTCTATTATTTCTTGGCCCACAGCACATGGAATTTCACCCTTGTGCTGCCTTTCCCTTTTCTTCAACACATACGGAGTAGCTGCCAGTTGTAAAAACCCTGGAATTCTGTAGTGCAAGCTTCTCCCATGGGGACTCATCTGCACAGAAATCCACTGGGCAAGTAAGTGTGTGTGCTGGCATTGCTGCTTTGGTAATGGTTGTCTCCTCTTAAGAAAAAACCCACCAAGGGAGCTGTTTCAGATGGTTTGTGTCACACATTCTCTTTGGATGGCGGACAGTTACATGGCAGTGGAGTCCCAGCAAATATTTTGTGTTTTGAAGGCCATGGCCTTCATCTGGAATAGAGAAGGCCATGTTCAATTCCTCCATCTATTGAAATGGACTTTAAAGCAGTTGGTATGAAGAGTGTATGTGTATGCTCTAGCTTAAGCTTGTCCTTCGAGAACCAATCTAAACATTGAGAGAGAGTAGATGGGAAATGGTATGAAAATTGTGGACTTCTGACTTAGTGTCAAGGAAGGCTAAATGAGAGGGTCATGGGCAGCTGATTAAAACTGATGAACAAAGCTATGTCTGAGATTTACATCCATAGCTATTTTGAAGGGTACAATTGAAAGAAGTGGTGTTATTCAGTGGTCTATTCAGCAGCATTGCTCCACATCATCTACTACCCATTTGCAGCAGTAGATACAAATATGCCATTTGAAAAACCTATGTCATGTCTGCTGCAACAACTGACCCAGCATGCCCAGAGGCAACTGCTGAAAAAAAGAATGAGAAAAGCGTTGGTATAAGACAGCTTGCCACATGATATAGCTTGGCTCAGTGGGTCACACAGGCAGGGCTGCTTTCTTTGGTGGCCAGCCACCCATTGATCTGGTGTCCTTCAAATGCCCTCTAGTGGCTGTGGCTCTGCCTGGCGGCCACATCCCTATGGCACAGCTGGAGCAAATGAAGCACTTTGCATGACAGATAAAGCATGACCTGAAAGCAATGTGCGAAAAATGCCCAGTGCTCAATGAGAGCCTCTTGCTCCTCTGCTTCTGGTGGTGCTGCACGGAAGGTAGTGTCCGACAGCACAGCTTCTTGCCTAACTGAGCAGAAAAGCCAGGCTGGGTGGGAACTGGCATGCCAACAGCAATGCATGTATGCTCAGCGGGCCCCCTTTGCATTTGCACAAGCTGCAGTGTTGTTTTAAAGATTGCTACCTCAAGGGATAGTCTCCCTTCTGAACGGTACACCAGGCACCATGGAGGGAGATGAGGCTCCATGTCATCCCCGGAGACAACATAGTCAGAGGCTGCTGAGTAAAGGAACCTATCATAAACCTCTGTGGGGTAAGCCACAGACTCAAAAGAGTTTTTGGACAGTGAGAATCTATTGCTGAAGGTCCTAAAGTGTAACTGGGGGATCTTGTGCAAGAGGTGCAACCTGGTGAGGAATTCAAGGGGCACTGCAAGCTGTAGTTTTACTTAAGAGAGTGGGAAGGGAATGACAACTGCCTTCCCTGCCATCATGGAGCACTGTGCTGGTTTCTGAGGTCTCCAACACAGCTGTGCAGCCGTCACTTTCAGGCAGGTGCTCTGCTTGGTCTGCATTTGAAGGTTTTAAAGGATAAGAGACTCTTGTCTTGGCTTCCACTGCAGAAGATCATGAGAAATCAGATTGCTGTGATGATGAGAGTCAAAGCAACTGTCAGGGGAGCCAGTTGGAAATCCCTCTCAGGTTGTCTTGGTTCATTTTTTTGAAGACTTTTGTCCTTGTATTATTACAGAGCTGCTATTTTTATCTTGCAGACCAGTATTCACTGTCTGCGACGGGGGCAACAAAGCTCTTGTTTTAGTGGGTCTGTGACTGCAGAGCAGTTTTGTAATGCTGGGTTTGCTACTACTAATTTCTCATACCTGCTGCAGACCTCCATATATGATTTTAGTCAAGTTGCTTTGTGTGAACTGGCAGAGTTGAAGAAATAATGTCTCCTGTCCTAGTTACCTGCAGATGTATTGACAGTGTAAGCTATCTGGTGCAGCACCTAGCACAACAGGGTCCAGGAGACCTAAAATATTTTCCTGCCCAGAAAAGCAGAGAAGAAGAAAATAAGGCACTGCATCATTATGTGAAGATTGCCCTGATCTATGCTGTGTGTGGATGTGTAAATTACAAGGGATGATGCACTTAGCAATTATGTTCTTTGCATACATAAGCAGGAACAATAGCTCCCAAACTGCCGATATCTCTCTCAGTTCTCACTGAATGGCTGCATGTCACACGGTCACACAGCAAGGGGCCTCGAGGAAATGAGAGGAAGAAATGACAGAGGAGGAAGCTTCACATGGGGAGATGCATCCCTCTCCAATAGGGAAATGAGCAACAGCATCTTTTTTAAAAGACACTGAATTCACCTGCAGTTCAAGCCCTCTCTTGTTTCAGGGAGTTTGGTTTAAGCAAGGGACATTTCAAACTAGCTTTGAAAGCAGAAAAGTGTTTTCAGTTAACCATGCCTCAGTGTGCACGGCCTGAAGCTCTTTGTGTGGTGGGCTACTTTTTTAGATACTCTGTTTTCAGCCCTTCCCTGTAAGTCTACTGTATCTTAACTTAACAGAAAAACAAAAAAACCCACCCAAAACCCAACAAAAACAACCCAAGAACAACTCTGCTTTTTCTTTTACTCTGGTAGACGACTCCACTTCTGAGAATTCCTGTGCTTCATCCCCTACACTAAATTGCACCTCTTTGCTTACGTAAGAACTGTGCAAGACAGCACGCAAGAGTGCAGATGTTATCCTTCCCATACATACTGGCTTTCTATTGAGCTTCTCTACCACCTCCCAGAACACTGGATAGAGATTACAGGAGCTGTGTGTGCCTTAGAACTCCCAGGCTGGCTTCTCCTAACAAAGGGTTACTGCAGCCCTTGGAAAGCTTTACATTGACATGCTGGTGAAGGAAGACTGCAGTTTCTACAAATGTGTTGATATCCAGATAATGTTTTATATCACCTGACACACAGCCTCCCCCGAATCATGGTGTCTGCTGTGTTTTCAGCTTTCCTGCAGCCTTCAGGAGAAAGAAACTCTCAGCTTCATCTGCATGCGAAAATGGGTTGAGACCTCCCAACTCAGACATTTGGAAGATGACATAATTTGACACGAGTTAGCATGATTGGCAGGTCAAAGCATAATGCTGGCTCTAGCAGCTCAAAAACGCATGGTAAATTGGCAGAGCCAGAGCTGTGAAGCTTGCCGTGCCACAGTCTGTGTGGTGCATCTCTTGATATACCCTCTCTGCATACACCCTGAACAGTTATTTGATAGTTTGTACTATTCAGATCACATCAATGACCAGAAAGGGAGCAAGAAGACAGAAAAGGGGGTGACCTGAGCCTCTGACAGGTAGCCAGTGAAGCAATGACACCAGGTGTGAAGTCACTGAGGGCAAGCTTTTGAAATTACACAGCTTGTTGGGTGATGCTGAGCTCTGTTTAAAAATGGGGCCAGAATTATTGCAATGGAAACAGCTGGATACTGAGTGAATTTAAAAATCAGGCTCTTGGTTAGCTGCCTCCATGGGAACTGAGCTAAATTGAAAACCTGGCCCTGACTGGGCATGCTGAGCACTTTAAAATTGGTCCTTCTGCTGTTTGGAAATTTCAGATGATGTTGTGTTCTGCCAATAGTAGAGATTTCATTGATGTCAACAGGAAACTTTCTGAACTATTGTTGTTCTTTGTTCTACATTTTTTGTTACTGCTTTCTTTTTCAGCTGACACAAACATCGGTGCCTGTCAGTTTCAGAGTCTGTTCCAGGCTCTGCATGCCAGTGTGGTTACAGCCTGCTAATTCCTCTGCTTACATACCAAAAGGCAGAAGTAGCTATCTGTCATTTTGCTGTTTGTTGCCTTTGAATCCGAGCTTTAATGAGAGTGTACATCTCCCAGTCTGAGTCCAGAATAATGCTAAAATTCAAGCCTTATCTGCAGGAGGAACTCTCTCCACCAAAAGCTCCAGCCAAGTCTAGAGCCCTGTTGTACTCACTGTTGTGCAAACAAAGCCTGTATGTTCTCTGCAGAGTAAACACACAATATTGACACAGAGCAGCAGGAGAAACAGAAGGTATGAAGTGTTGAACCAACTTAGATAAGGGTGCACAAAGCATGGGCAGCCAAGACGAGAACAACACTTAGATCAAATTGATATCCTTGCATTTCACAAACACAGCTGGACAAGTGTGTTTGCTGCATACCATTAGCTTTCAGCAACCAGTGAAGGGTTATTAACAATTAGCAATAAAAACAAGATGGGGGATTTCAAACATAGGAAGAGTATAATATGATAAAAGTCTTTTACAGGGCTGCAACCAGTTATTTAGCATAGATGGCCACCAGTTAACAAGTGAGCTCTTTTGACAGCATGGCTCTGGTGGGAATAGGAGAGGTGTCAGAACAGAATACCTCCATCACCTGTGTGAGCTGCATACTGCTGGGAAATGGTGATCAGTGCTGTGTAGTACATTACTGCATTTGGATGCTCTTGCCTCCAGCACAGAGACATGAAGGTACCAGCAGTGCTGGCTAGGTGATTATGATGTGACTTTGGGGCATAGTACAAAATCCGTGGAAACAAGCTGTTGAGTGTTTTCAGCAGCCTGAATCCAAAGGGTCAATGTGATGCAGCAGGCAGCAGGCTAAATCTGTCTTCCCATGAAACATTGGTCTTTGTACAGGCAAAAAGTCACTTACTGCTTCTCTGAACCTGAGGGGTAATGGTAAATAGTGACATGATGCCAGCTGGAGAGTATGCAGATGTTTCTGCTTTCATATAAAAAGTACAGGGCTTATATGAACCGCTTCGCTGTCTGGGCAGAGGACAAATCTCTCTGCTTCTAATTCCGTGTTGGCTTCCTGGATCTGAAGATGTCTCCCACTGGGTGGTAAAGTAAAAGCTAAGAGTTTAGCAAAAGTAGGAGTGATACTCCTGCTCTCCCTGAATCTGTGGCATCTCGTTGCACCACTTGGGTCTGTTCAGAAGAAAGCAGCCAGCTTCTCCTTGCCCCAAACCTCAACAGACTTCATTCCTGTGGTAACACTGTCTTCACATTTGCATGCAAAGTAATGCACTGAACACTATTTAGATCAGCTCTTATGTGATAAAATCATGCTGGTGTGGTGGGGTGGTAGGGAAGGGAAGTCCCATCTTCTTGTTTTGCTTTTGCTGCCTGAATCCTGAAGGGGTTTCTGAATAAAAAATCATGTCAGAAAGAGAAGAGGGAGGAAAAGCACTGATTGTTGCTAGTGAAAAGAACCCTTTGTAGATAAATTCAGGATGAGTTACACACTGTTCTTCATCTATTAAAAACCACACTACCTTTTGTTCTTGTGCCTGTGACCACAAACTAGAGTGCAGGAGTGGATGTCCCTCTCTTCTTTACTAGAGCTACCTCTCATGGTGCAGGGTCTGTTCTTTCTTCTCCCTCTGGGTGGTAACAAGGACAGGCTGCACCTTCCACAGGGCATCTTTTTGGGATCCACACTGTGCCCACTGTCAATACTTTAAAAATTGAGCAGTTTCTGCATGAGACACTACATCCTCTGTCTCCTTGACACTGAAGTCTTACTACATGTCTTGTTTGTGAGTGATCCTACTAAATGTCTGGCATAAATTAGAAGCTGGGCTGCAGTACTGGGCATCCCTAATAGTCCCTTTCAGATAAATGTTTTTCTGTGTGTGGCTTGGTTCCAATTTGAAGGAGACTTCCCCTTCTGTTTCTTCAATATCTCCAGAGAAGGGTAAGGAATGAATATCCTGATGTGCAGTTCTTTCCCTCTATTTCTGGCTGTGTACAGTCTGCTGCTTCACAGTGACTTGACCCAGGGTGTTTAGTTAGTGAACAGTCTGTTATGGGACATTAAGCAGACATCCCTACAGTGAAAGAGCAATAATCTCGTGATCATCCCATGGTTGTTTCTTCTGGAGTGGGTTTTTGTTTGTTTGTTTGTTTATTCTTTGTTTTGTTGTTTTGTTTGTTTTTGGTTTTGGGGTTTTTTTTTGTTCTAAGCAGTTACATGCTACTAAAGATACCTGTATCTTAAGCAAAGTTCAAAACATACTTCTGGTGCTGTGCAACTTTCTGTTACAGTAAGAGGTCCACTTGTGAAGGTGGAAATACAGAGATTTGCTGCATACACTGTGGAGAAACATGGCAATGTGACATGAAACCCAGCATCCAAACTAGGGGAGGAAATTTTCTCTCAGACACAAACATCAGCCTCATTCATCATATTCATGCCTTCCTGCACTCGGGTGGAAGGCATTAGATATTTACACATGGAACCTGAGAGCTCACCCTATAGATTTCATTTGGATAAATGCAAAAATGAACACTGGGGGACTGAGAGGTAACCAGCCTCCTCCAGAAATTATAAGAAGCCATGAAACAAAAGAAGCGAAAATTAATCCCTTCATCTGAAGATTTACCTCTCCTACCCTTGTGGTGACTGACAATAAAATTTTGTATGTCCCCCTTGTTTTGCTTTTCCACCTACAGTTTTTTGCACGTGAATTAAATGGCGACCTGAACACCCTCAGAGGCTCAGTTATTTCCACAGATCCACATTCAGCACTGCCTGAGCAGTGCATCCACCCACCAATGCACCAAATAAGGTGCCTCCTGCTCTCAGTGGACCACTCCTGGGACAAGAAAGGTGGCAGAGCCTGCATGCCTTTTCATCCTGCATGCTGCTGACAGAGCATGCTGTTGAATGTCACAAGAGCAGCAATCCTCAGTGTGAGGAGAAGGCATGTCCCACAGAGCCCCAGGAAGCTCCATTCATGCCCTGCCTCCCTGAGCTGTCCTCATGCACAAACACATTGCTGCTTTTTCATGAGTTAAACAGGCACCATGTGCTATAAAGCCAGGCTGCAACAGGACCTGACAGTATCCATCAGTTGGCAAAGAGATGACTAATGTAAAACTTAATGGGAGACTAGGCTGCAATGACCATTAAATGGTTGAATTCAGGATCCTTAGGGCAGTGAAGAATTTCAAAAGAGCAGACTTTGGTCTTTTCAAGGATCTGCTTGGTAGGGTACCATGGAACAAAGCTCTGGAGAGAAGCCCAGGAAAACTGGTGCATATTCAAGGATCACCTCCTCCATGCCTGGAAGTGATGAGACCCAACAAAGAGGAAGACAAGCAGGAGACGCAGGAGGTCTGTGTGGATGACCAAGAAGCTCTTGCACACAGTTATATGTAAAAACAAGGCTTACAGAGAGTGGTAGTGGGACCGGTACCCTGGAGAAGTACAGACAAGTTGTCAGAGAAGCAAGGGATTGGGTAAGAAAAGCCAAAGCACAGAGACAATTGGATCTGGCCAGATCTTGTAGAAACAAGAAAAGTTTCTATAGGTATGTCAGCGATAAGAGGAAGACTAGGGAAAATATGGGCCTATTCCAGAAGGAAACTGGAGACTTGGTCATGCAAGATGTAGAGAAGGCTGAGGTACTCAACGACTATTTTGCCTCAGTCTTCACTGGAAAGGGCTCTGGGCACATTATCCAAGTTATAGAAGGCAATGGCAGGGACTGGAAAATAGAAGATCCCCCCACTGTATGAGAAGTTTGAGATCACCTGAAGGACCTGAATGTGCACAAGTCCATAGGACATGACTGGATTAATCCACAGCTCCTGAAGGAACTGGCCAATGAAGTTGCAAAGCCACTGTCCATCATATTTGAAAAGTCTGGGCACTGTGGTGAACTTCCCAGTGACTGGAAAAGGGGAAACATCACCCCATTTTCAAAAAGGGAAAAAAAGGAAGAGTAGGGGAACTACAGGCCAGTCAGTCTCACCTCTGTATCTGGCAAGATCATGGAGTAGATCCTCCTGAAGGCTCTGCTAAGGCATGTGGAAAACAAAGGGGTGACTGGTGACAGCCAACATGGCTTCACTAAGGGCAAGTACTACCTGACTAATTTTACATTGGGGTCATGGCGTCGATCGACAAAAGAAGAGCAACCGATGTCATCTACCTGGACCTGTGCAAAACCTTTGACACTCTCAAGCACGACATCCTGGTATCAAAACTGGAACAGTATGGATTTGATGGATGGACCAATTGTTGGGTAAGGAACTGACTGGATGGGCACACTCCAGGACTTGTGACCAATGATCTGATGTCCAGATGAAGAGCTGTGATGAGTGGTGTTCCCCAGGGGTCAGTACTTGTATGGGTGCTGTTTAATACCTTTGTCAGCAACATGGACACTGGGATCAAGTGCACCCTCAGCAATTTTGCCAGCAACACCACACTGTGTGGTGAAGTTGACGCACTGAAGGGGGGGATGCTATCCAAAGGGACTTTGGCAGGCTTAAGAGGTGGGCTTGTGCAAACTGCATGAAGTTCAACAAGGCCACGTGCAAGGTTCTGCACCTGGGTCAGGGCAATCCCGGCACAAATATAGGCTGGGTGGAGAATAGAATGATAACAGTCCAGAGGAGGACTTGTGGGTGATGGTGGATGAGAAGCTCTATGTGGGCCAGCAATATGTTCTTGCAGCCCAGAAAGCCAACTATGTCCTGAGCTGCATCAAAAGAAGTGTGCCCAGCAGTTCAAGGGAGGTGATTCTGTCCCTCCACTTGGCTCTCATAAGGCCCTACCTGGAGTACTGTGTCCATTTCTGGATTACCCAACACAAGAAGGACACGGAGCTCCTTGAGTGAGTCCAGAGGAGGGCCATGAAGATGATCAGAGGGCTGAAGCACCTCTCCTACAAAGATAGGCTGAGACAGTTGGGGTGTTCAGCCTGTAGAAGAGAAGGGTCTGGGGAGATGTTATAGTGGCCTTCCAGTACCTGAAGGGGCTACAGGAAAACTGGAGAGGGGCTTTTTAAAAGTGCTTGTAGCGATAGAGCAAGGGGTAATGGATTACAACCTGAAAAGAGAAGATACAGATTAGACATTAGGAGGAAATTTTTCACTATGAGGAAGCTGTAGAAGTCCCATTCCCGGCAGTGTTCAAGACCAGGTTGGATGGGGCTTTGAGCAACCTATTCTAGTGGGGGGTGTCCCTGCCAATGCAGAAGGGCTGGATCTAGATGATCTTTAAGGTCCCTTCCAACCCTAGCCATTCTATGATTCTATGATATAGTGGCAGATCTGCAACTTAAAAGCTTCATTTAAAAAATAGTTGTTGAGATGGTTCTTTATCAGCTGCAAAAACATTTTCATGAGGACTGTGACAATCAGGAGTTAATCTTAGTTCAAAACAGGAAAATACTGTCCACCAGCGTGTCAAAGCCTGAAGGTACACTGGGCAGTAGGGGGAGAGGTTTATTTTAATGACCTCTCTCTTCCTGCTTACTCTTCTCAGGTTATAGCTAGCACCAAAGAAAATAATGAATCAAAATATAAATTAAAATCTCATGTCCCTGTGGTACAAACAAAATAAAGGGTGAAGTGCATCATCGAGGGTCTTCACTCCAGATTGTATGAGTGTATTAGAAATGTTATTGCCAAGTCAATGGGATCTGGAGACACACAAGAGTAGTCACCACCATAGATCTCATGAATTAATAATCTTTCTGTACCTAACTGGAATGTAATCTAACAGCAAGAACATAGCTTCATGGATAAATAAAATGGTAACAAATATGTCCATGTGATGTATTAACATGGAAAATGAGGCTTGCGCATATGCAGTAAAGCAGGGACATGTTGCATATTTACCTCTCTACACTCTGCTACTGGGCAGAGGAATGTACTTATATTTAATCCAGCTCTGGTGCACATGGCAGTAATTCTGCAGCTGTCAGTGATGCTATGTATTGAAAACTCCACCCATTCATTGTAAAACTGTGCTCATTATAAGAAGTAAAATATGGTACCTGAATCTCAACTGAAGTATTAATAATGAAAATGGATTACATGCATCCTGTTTGCTGAGCCATTATTCCAATGAAGGGATTTATTTTAGCTTTTGTCTTGCTGACTGAATGGCAGAACAGGTATTTTCAGGCAGTGTCTCTGACCTGGAGAAAATGCCTGAAACTTTGTAAGCTTTAAGAATAAATGCAAAGTTTTTTGGTTTTTGCTGTAGCTATGCACAAGTAAAACTTCATTGCCTGTGTTATTTCTTAGTAAAAAGAAAAAAAAAAGGTCAGAAAAAAATTAATATAATTCAATTTATTTAATCTGAAGCCTGCATAATCATAAAATGCTCTACACTGGCATGTGATCCATTTTCAAATGTGTATCATTGAACGTTTGTTTACTGGGCTGTTAATGAGAACTCTGATTCTGTGTAATGGGCACACATTTAGGTGATGCAGTAATGTTTAATTGCATTGCAAACCTCAGCTGTAGGCTGCTTGAATAGCTTAAAAACACTTTTAGCTCCTGCTTAGCTGTTATACATGCAGAAAATGTATTAAATGCTTCACTCTTACCTGTGTGCCATTCTGGGCCTCTATCTATGTACCAGCCATCAGCACCATGCACAGAATAAGCTCTGTGCACATTCCAGTGCAGGCAGCCTGATTTCTACAGATTCTCCTTTGAAGATTCCTCTTGCCTAGACAGGAATTTTGAAATAGCATATTCTCCTAGCTGGGAATCATGCCGAATCAGGACAAAAAGCATCTTTACTATACAGTTTCAAAGGAACATACCCTGAAGCCTTGAAAGTTGTCCCTCTTAAGGAAACCAGCCTGCTTTAAAAGAGCAGGAAATAAAAAAACAAGCAAACAAAACCAACAGAAAAACCCACAACAAAAACTGTCATGACAACAGGTAATTTCAAGGATCCTCTGTTGCTTCCAGGAGAGTCAGCATCTACCCAAATTCATTGGTGAAATTTTGGTTGTGGAAGGTGTTTTGCATTTGTTCTAAACTTAATCCCAAATGTGGTTCAAATCAGAATAATACCTCCCAGGGTCAGGAAAAGTGTGAAGACTTTCCTTCTGTTTATGCTTTCATGGACTGAAGGCACAACTGCAGAGCAGCAGTATGCTCCTTGAAAAGGAACATTTGAACATGAAGGAGAGAAAGGTTTGAAAGTGGGAAGAAGTGCCTTTCCAATGCTTCCTGCTTCCCGAGAAAGTTAGGACGGGGCTGGCAGCGTCGGGTGGGATGATCCCTCCTGTGGTCAGTGCCTTGTGATGCGCTCTGTGACGCCTTTGAGCAGGCTGCCGTATCCATGGTAATAGGCAGTTCAGCTGCTAATTTCTGAGCACATAAAAAGGGGAATTACATTATTTCATACTTGATGTAATCAAGTACAGCCAATAAATAATATGCTTGGGGTCAGGTATTTCTTGGCAGCTAATGGCCACCTGAGCTAAAAGCTGTCGTCTCCTGCAGTAATTCATTAAGTGATGGGAAATGGCCTTTACATTAGTCATTACAGGATCAATAGAAAAGTTTTGTTTCAAATGTAATCAGCTCTATGACTCTAATGCCACTTCTAAGTGGAAATGGGAGTAGCCTAATAGGTGGAGAAATAAGGTGGACACAAAGCCAAACTTGCCTTCTCGCAGGGAAGAGACCCAGTTTGTGTCAAGTGTGTTGATGTGTTAGTGTGAAAAGCAGAAGTTCAAAAGGGAAGACTAATATTATCTTTATACATAGAAAGTACTACATGTCCTTTGCAACTTATGCTTTTTCTGGGGAGGGAAACACAGGACCCCACTTCAACAATAGGAATATATTTTCAAATTTTAGTTTGTGCCTAATCTTTGCTTCACATGCAAGCTATAAACGGGGATTTATTTGTGCACAAACAATTTATAATAAAGAAGGGCAGGAAGACAGGTCATCCTCTCTCCTTTTTCTTCTCCAAAACTCTTTTTGTTCTGCCTTGATAAAGAAAACACTGCACTTAAATGGAGCTGTAGACTAAACGTAGGCACCATGTGGTGTAACTCTTATACCTTGTTGCCAAAGGTGAAATAGCAGGCAAAAATGTCACTCCCTAGAAGTTTTGCAGGAGGAAAGGAGGGATCTTTGCTTTTATATACAGAACAGCAGGATGGAAAAAAGGAAGGATGACCATGGGAAAAAGAAATGCAGCAGAATAATGAGGTAGCCACACTGGCAAATGGAAAAGTGCAGGTAACTTGAAAGAAAATTGTATTATAATGGACAAGTTAAAAGATTGAACTTGCAAATAGAAGCCGAAGGAATGACAGTGTAGAAAAGACTAGAGAAAAATTCAAATAAAGAGGTGGAAGGGGGTAAAATATTGCTTCATCTGCTGGTACAAAATATGTAATAGTGTTTCAATAAAGGGACAAAGGACAGAAACATTACATCATCATCATACCATAACATAGTTGAATCAGGGAGCTCTTGCAGCAAATTATCATATATTTTTTTCTGTATATGTGTGTATTAAAAATATGTGTAAACTCACCCCCACTGCAGAAATTCCTGTCAGGTTTACCCAATTCTGCAGAATTGCTTTAAAGTCCACCTTGTCTGTACTAACAATGATGTCTCTGGTGCTCATGATTTCTGATACGAAAATGAAAAGGTGAATAGTATGTGAATCACAATGTCTTTCAAAGTTTGCTGGCAGCCTGAAGAAACACTGAAAAGGTATGAACTTCCTGAAATCTGAAATTAATAATCTGTACCTTATTAAAAATAAGGACAATATAAAATTAAATATAATACGCCATTATTATGAGATTTACTGAATACCTAATTACTCTACTGAAGCATTTCTGTATCTTCCATAGCATTTTGCAAACTCCAGAAGTCCCTCTATGAAGACAGGACTGGTTGGAAGTGAAGTACATTGAGATCTGCCAGCTTAGCAGAAAAAGGTTGGCAATTTTTGCCTTTGTGCAATGTATAGTTACCAATGTGCCTTGGTGTAGTTACACTCACTGAAAACTGTGCTCATAGAATCATAGAATCGTTTTGGTTGGAAAAGACTTTTAAGATCATCAAGTCCAACCACTAACCCAGCACATTGCCAAGTCCACCACTAAACCATGTCCCTAAGTATCACATCTATATCTCCTCTAAATACCTCCAGGGATGGTGACTCCATCATCCTGCTCCAGTGCTTGATAACTCTTTCAGTGAAGATATTTTTCTTCTATGTAATCTAAACCATCCCTGGCCAGTTCCTCTTGTTCTATCACTTGTTACTTTGGAGAAGAGGCCAACACTCACTTAACTACAACCTTCATTCAGGTAGCTGTAGAGAGTGATAAGGTCTCCCCTCAGCCTCCTTTTCTCCATATTAAACAACCCCAGTTCACTCAGCCGCTACCCATAAGAATTGTGCTTCAGACCCTTCACCAGCTTCGTTGCCCTTCTCTGGACTCAAACCAGCACCTCAGTGTCCTTCTTGTAGAGAGGAGCCTAGAACTGAACACAGTACCCAAAGTGGGGCTCACCAATGCTGAGTAGGGGACCCAATCACATCCCTGCTCCTTCTGGCCACACTATTTCTGATACAAGCCAGGATGCTGTTGGCCTTCTTGGCCACCTGGGCACACTGCTGGCTCATATTCAGCCAGCTGTCAGCCAGCACCCCCAGGTCCTTCTCCTCTGGGCAGCTTTTCAGCCACTATTCCCCAGGCCTGTAGTGTTGTCTGGGGTTGTTGTGACTCAAATGCAGAACCCAGCACTTGTTGAACTTCATACAATTGGCCTCAGTCCATTGATCTAGCCTGCCCAGATCCCCCTGCAGAGCCTTACACTCTCAAGCAGATCAACATTCCCACCCAACTTGGTGTCTGCAAACTTACTGAGGGTACACTTGATTCTGTTTTCTAGATAATTGATAAAGATATTAAAGAGAATTGGCCCCAACACTAAGCCTTGGGGAACACCACTTGTGACTGGCCAACAGCTGGATTTAACTCCTTTCACCAGAACTCTTTGGGCCCAGCCATGCAGCCATTTTTTTTACCAGCAAAGTGTATGCTTGTCCAAGCCATAAGCAGCCAGTTTCTCCAGGAGAATGCTATGGGAAATGATGTAGAAGCCTTTACTAAAGCCTAGGCAAACAACACCCACAGCCCTTCCCTCATCCACGAAGCAGGTTTCCTTGTCACAGAAAGAAACCAGGTCAGTCAGTAGGACCTGCCGTTCACGAACCCATGCTGACTGGGCCTGATGACCTGGTTGTCCTGCATGTGCCACATGATGTCACCCAAGATGATCTGCTCCATAACCTTTCCCTGCACCAAGGTCAGACTGACAGACCTGTAGTTCACCGGATCCTCCTTCCACCCTTCTTATAGGGGGGGCAAGATTTGCCAATCTCCAGTCTACTGTGACCTCCCCAGTTAGCCAGGACTACTGGTAAGTGATGGGAAATGGTTTGGTAACCTTGAGAAGATATGGTCACATGTATCTGCAGACTCATGCTCCTTGACTCGTTCAAGATGATGTACCATATACTTTTGCAGGGAGACTTTAAAATACACAGAAAACTTACTCAGGCTTGACATTTGGGTTTGTTTCCTTCACGAAGAAGAAGAGACTTAAAAGGTTATCTTAATGGAGGCACATGTCATCCTACCAACAAAGAAAATGACTGAAGAAAATTGTAACAGTTGTTATGAAAATATGAGGTCAAGGAGTGTCAAAGTTGTGGAAATGACTTGGGTGTGAGCCATTCGAAAATAAATTTTTGACCTGGAAAGGAACTATGAAAAGAACATTAAGTGTCAGATTCTTGAAGCCCTTAAGACCTATTTATTTTTAAGCATAGATTAGGATTTATTATGTTAGAAATGCAAGAAGGAATACACAGTTTTCCTCACTTATTTTTGTTCGAGAGGAAGCACTGAAAAATGGGGTAGCAATCGATTTTAAAGCAAAATAATGCTTGTCATGGTTTAACACTGGGCCGTCAATTAAACAAATGACAGATGGTCTTTATTAGACTCTCTCCCTTCCCAGAGAGGGTATAGAGAGAAAATAAGGGAGACTTAGAAGTTGGAAGCTAAACTACACAGCTTTAATGAAACAATTGTCATGAAAAGGAAAATAATGAGTATGTACAAATACATACAAAGGTATACAAAAGTAATATCGTGTTCCCCACCCCCTTCAATAATGCTCACATCACCACCACAGCTGCAGGGCAGGCCCTGGCAAAGTCCTGGACTTGACTCCCAGAGCCAGCAGCAGATGGACCTAGAAGCAGGAACACAAAGACTCAGGAACACATGGATTGGGACCAAAAGCAGAGGAACAAACAAAATTGACACAGGCTATGGACAAAGAATGCTTGTGATCCCTCAAATTTATACTAAGTATGATGTGTATGGGATGGAATACTTAGTTTGGTTAATTTTGGTCACCTGTCTGGTATGCTTCTCCCCAAAGGAGGGTCACAGGTGTGAACCCTTCAATTTCCAGAGCATAAGGTGCTTTTCAGAACCAAGAAGTGGCCTTGGTTCTCCATACCATTCTCCAGCAGTAACTCTAAACATCAAGTGTTACCTGTCCTAGAAGCAGGCACTGAATGAAAAACATGCCATTAATTTCAGAAAGTGCAGCTACTTAGACTTAATTGAAAAGTAAAATTGCTAGAAAGAAAATTGGTTCTATCCTGGTTTAAACCAGGATAGTGCACCACACAAACTCAGCATATGGAATACCTTTTTCTAAGTGCTTAGTGGTAACTGGGCTTTCTCCACCTCTGAAACAGACAAAGCTTAACCCATGCAAAAGTCCTTCTTATGAACATCCTACAAATGAACACATCCAAAGAGAAGAAAATCAGTGCATCTGCAAAAAATAATTATTGCAGATGAGACACTTGGGTTAACTCCATCTGAAGACGAGGGTGGTGGAGCCATCTGTGCTGTACAAATAAAAATTAATCCTAAAGGGGATGAATCCTCCAGAACCTTTAAAAAGGGAAGCATTTTTTCATGTTTTGGAGACCAAAACCTGGCTCAAGTTGTTTTACCTAATGGGCATTAAGCACTACTTAATAGGTGAAAATGCGAAGAAGTCTGGAATCCTCTAAGCCACTGTTCATAGTTTTCAGTGGCAAGAACATCCTCTATCTCTCGTATCACTGATAACACCAATTTCACAAAGAAAAGTAAGTAGTGAGTAATTTTGAACAGCAGGTAATGACAGTACTAGTCTTTATTCTCACTTGTGCCAAACCTCTTTTACACCAACTTGGGAGACTAGAGAGTCCTAAAAGCAGCACTTCACCAGGTGTTGAGAAACCTTAATGAACATGAAAATCAAACCCATTACTTGAGAGAGGGTATGATAAAGTGCCTGGCTGCCAATAACCCCCACACAGGTGCCTCACTCACTGGCAGATAGAGAAAGAGACACATCAAAGTAACTAGGAAGGGAAATTATTCCATTAGCTCCAGAAGTCAGGGAAAATCACTTCGAAGCAAGGCAGCACTGTGTCCTTGGAAGGAGGGAGAGCCTTTCTCCCACTCTGCAGTTGGTTTTGCAGACCACAAAAGGTGGTGGAAAGAAGAAATTATCTGCAGTCTTTCTAAAGCTTGAACAATGGTCATCTGCAGGATTTACTAACTCCGCATGACTGTGCACCAGGCAGCAGGACCTAGCTAAAGACGCTTGGAGAGACAGGGGAGGAAAAGATAAAAGAGGAAGAGAGAAGACAAAAGCTGAGAAAATATTGCTAGAAGAAACTCAGAGGAAGAAAAGAATCATAAGTAAAAAGGAAGAAAGATGGAAAGAAAAAAACTAAACCACCAAAGAAACAACACTCCAAACTCAAAACTGGTATCTCGAATAAGAGTCTGGGCTGCTAATACAGTACAAGTCTGAGCCTAAAAGAAAACACAAAGCAAGACACAAGAGGAAAATTTTTCTTCCAATTTGTCCTTATTTGTTATATGTCCTGATTTTACTTCTAAAAAGGGAAACTGGCTGAGAAAAAGCTTCACTATGCCTCTGCTGTTGCCACTTATTTTGTCATCTCCCACCCCCACTATTGGAGATTTTTCACTTTGATTACTTGTGTTTTCTCTGTCAACAAGCAGCTGCATCTGGAGTGCATCACATGGGCACAGTGAGATTTGGGACATGGCACTGGGGAAAAGGGTGGCAGTAACAGTCAAAACCCACAGCGGTCTCAGAGGGGTATATCCCATGATGAAGGCATGCAGGCATCATGCACCTGCATGGAGACTTCCAAAGAACAGGAGTATAACAGGTGCTAATTTCAGTTGCACTGAAACATTTTGTGGATGGGCCTTATACCCAGGGCAGAGAGGGAGAAACTTCAGGTAACTTCAGCAGTGTTTTAGTAAGCTGGTGCAGCATGGCACCCCTGAAGCTCTGCTGCTCTCTGCAGACCCCGTGGCACCCGGCCTGACACTGGTGGTGATTCAACACCCTTCTGCACCACCGTGCTCTACCTACAGACAGCAAAGGGAGTTTGGTCCTGCAAGGTCCTCTAGATTGCTTGTCCCCAGCCTCTGTTGCTGGAAACCTTCCAAGTCTGACTTAGCAAAACATGCAGCATTCTTCTCCTCTGCAGGCTCCCTAGCTGTGGGGGTGGTCTGAGGCCATGGTTTTTACTGTGTGAGTGATATTCCCCATGCATGTGAAGGACAAGCATTAATAGACCATCTGTGTATGGTCTTCTCATGGTCTACTGTGTTCCTGGAAAAAACACGGATTTCATTACGTTTCTAGCTCTGTTTCCCTCAGATTCATTAAAGCACTATGTATATGATGTCAAAATCTTGATGTGATAGGATGGGATAGAAATGGCTGCAAACTGAAGTGGAATTATACATATTTCTGAAATGGTAGCAGCTATTGCTTTGCATAATGCCTGCCCAAACCCAAATGGATAGAGCAGATGGAGGAAGGGAAAACAGGTTACATGCCTGCAGTGTTAGTGTACTGACAGGCTTTGCCCTGCCAACTAGCTCAATGACTTGCCATGCCTCTGTTAGAGTGGCTTCTAAGAGGACATGAAATAGAAGTTTAGATTGTAATTTGTGAGTGCTTTTCATGTCAGAAGAATGTGTTGAAGCACAAGTTTAGCTGCAGTTATCAGCTCTTAAATTAGAAAAGAATTATTTTGTAAAAGGCAAGTTTTATCGTTCACATATAGAGAGCAAACAGTAAGGCTCAATCTGAAACTGCTAATAAGGACCACCTTGAAAAATTCTATTTTTTAAATAATCATGTTATTTGTAACTCCATTACTTTAAAACAAAGAAAATTTCAGTTGAAATTGCCCACTTTTATTTGCTTCCAAATTAAAGTTGCAGTTTGCTATTTTACGACTTAACATGCTGTTCCATTCTGAGCTTTCACACCAGCACAGACAGGACTGGGCTATCCTGATTTTGCTAACTACATACTTAAAACCAGATCTAGGAACTTACAGAGCTAGAAATTGTGTTCCTCTGAACACATGCCCCTTAAGGAGTGTCCTGGGAGCAGTAAATCATTTACTCTGAAAAGTCAGCAGTCAATGCTGTTTTCAGTCCTCCTATGAACAGTGGTCTGGATTTGAAGAAACACTTAAGAGCTGCATACTTTACTACCAAAGCCAGCTATTTGTCTACCCTATGCATGATCCATGGATCTGTACCTATGTTTCACTGCAGGCTGCATATAAAAATAATTTCTACATTATTTTAATGAGAAATTGTATTTCCCATTGCACAGCAATAATTAATTACTTCAGTAGACTTTTTGATTTCAAATCCAGGTATGAGATAAGCGAACTGAGGGCTGAAGTTGTGTGAAAGAGGCTGAGGTTCAGAGTTTACAGAATGTTGGCCTAATATATGTTGGTATACGTACAACTAACATAATTTAAAGTTTATGAACTTGTGACTAGCCAGGAGCCAAGCTCTTTTAAAACTGCCTTGCTGGATGCTTTTTCTGAAAAAAAACCCACCCACGTGTATTCAAACCTAGACAGGCCTATGTAAAACTAACTTAGGCATGAAGAAGAAAATGATTTTGTTCTACCTTGAATTTCTGCTTCCCAAGAATAAATTTCTTTCCAGTGTCCTTGACTGTAATAATACCTCCCCATCTCTATCCCTGGGCTGTGAAGCCTATCCTTGCAGATGACTGCAATGCACTGTCAGGCAGAGTGTGTCACTTCTCCATCAAAGCAGCGGGAACTCAGGCACAGGGCTACAGATACAAGGTCTGGGAAAGCTTTTGAAACCCTAGAAGCCTGTCCTGGTGAAGTGTCTATTTCTTGGGAAACACCGTCATCCCATACCACCATGGGTTTCACAGAAAAGAAACTGAGAAGAGAGGGCCTGAAAGGACACAGTCTGTCCAGACGTGGACAAAGAGGAATCAGGCCTTCAAGGTTCCTTGATGTATATACCCAGTTCCCACCATCCAGTGCATGTGTGCCCAGAGAGACCAAACACATGCTGACTCCACATAGTGCAGAAAAGTTCACAAGCTCCAACACCTGCCTCTTATGGCCCAGGACAAGGACTTGCAAGCTCTATGATGAACATGATGAGACTGGTTGTCTGAGTTCATAAGATTTTTTCTGCTTTTGATGGTGAAAGCAGCATAATAAGGGGCTCCACATCCTATCCCAAGACTACACATCAGCATGTTCACACAGGAGCTGGAGCAAAGAATTGAAGACTGGTTCAGCTTGTCCCAATAAGTTGTAGTTGGTTTTGTGCATTTTTGATGTATCAAAATTACTCATACCTCTTCAACCTGCACATGAAGAAATCTGAAGTTCATTTAAATGTGCAGTCCTTTTGTGAAATTATTTTAACCAGTGTTACAAAGAAGCCTGCTCTTCCTTGAGGTCTGAATCACTCAGTAGTACTGGAATGGGTTTTTGGCAGGTGCCACTGCCTGTCTCCCCATCGCATGCCCACAAGAGACTCCCCACAGTAGCATGAATCAAGGACTCAGTGCCTTCCTGACTGCTTGCTCTGGTCACAAACCCACAATCTCCATTTCCTTCTCCTTCAGCATTTCTAGATCTTTGCTTCCACTGCACACAACCTGACAGCAAGAATGACAAAGTGTCACTGTGGGACCAAGGTTCAGGCTTTTCATCCAGGGTATTAATACACCATGGCCTCTCCCCAGTCTGCTATTTCCCTCTAATTACTGTTGCCTTTTACTGATCCTTTCTGTGTCTGCTGTTTCGTCTGCATCATTGTCAGCCTTTGGTGTCACAGTAATAGCTGTAGTCCCTTGCAAAGTCAGTGTGCCAGCTGACTCTAACCTTTCTTCTCCTGATGTACTCTTTGTCCTTGTCATGGATTTAAAATTCAAATTACATATACCTTCATCAGCTTTCCCACCTTTAAGGGGATACCAGCAAGTGCTGTAGCATCAGCCAGGACATAGGTAGACAATTATTGGGAAGTAATTGGTCCTGACTCTGATCCCTTGGAAACACTGCTTCTTGTTGCACTGTGTGTCACATTTAGCCCCTTTGTATGCGTTTTGAAGATCTCCCCCTAAATTAAATTAACCCTGTGGGACTGAAGCATCCTGCTTTCACAGGCCTCTGGCTGCCATACTGCCACTGCAAATCAGTAGATCACACTTTATTCCCACACATCAACTCAGCAGCAACAATGGAGTCAAACAAAGCTTTTCTACTCATTTGGTTTCTGTGGTCTAATACCTGCCAAGTGTTTGACCTCAGCTCTTTGGCTTGTATCTACAGCCTCCGGGATCTTGAGCTGACTTGCATCCAGCTACTAGCTGAGCCTGAGACAGCTTAGCTGCCCGGGGCAGCACAGGCAGTGTGCATTTTGTTCACTGAGGCCATAGGCACAATAAATTCAGGCTGGATCTCCAGCTGTCAACAGGCCCTGAAGGAAAAGGGAATCCATTTGGGGATTGGTTCATTTTTGCAGAAATACGTAACAGCTCTTTTTTCATGTCTCTTGCCTTTTCCATATAATGATGATTTCATTTAGGGCCACTTATAAAAACACTGGCATACTTGAAGATGCTTTTGGAAACCAGGAGACCTAACAGAGACAGTTTGAAAGACACAGCAATGTACCAAATGTATGTGAACTGTGAAAGAGTAAAATTTTGAAAACTGATTTTAAATAGCTTTCATGTCAGTGGAGCATACTGCAAACAGAAACATGAAAGAGCAAGAGAGCAAGAATGGACTTTTTGTTTTGCAAAGACCACTGTTTTTTTGGCTGTATCCACATCAGCCCTTTAATTTGGATTTAATCTGGATCAGAACTGTGCAGTTCTCCTTCACCTCCACTTTGGTTTGCATCACAGAACATGGATCAAACTCCTCTTGGATGAAGCCAGATTGGAAGTTGCACATCAAGAGTGCACTCCTACCCCAAACATATGTTCAGTCTGGGGAATCAGAGTAGAACAAGTTCAAAGCAAAACCCTCACCACCCTGATATGTGCATACTGTGTATGTGGGTCCTTGGCACCAGCTTTTTCACAGTGTAGAATCTGTCTTAGAGCAGTGGAGGCAGACCACACCACCTCATAATGCAAACAGCCTATCTTAATCTCTTACATTGAACTGGAAAGCTGAGAGTGGGGGGTGACAAGAGGCCAAGAGTTAGTATGGTTCATAGATCGGGCTTTGAACTGGATTCGAAGTGAGATGGGCATGTAACTGGGCTTGTTAGGGTCGTACCTGGGTGTAGTAGCTCAGGACTTGCAGGTGAGGGTGCTAGTATTTTTGAAAACCAGAAGGTTTACCACCCCCCAAGAGCCAACCAGGAAACACCTGTGAAACACCTCAAGGGAATTAAGGGGTGTTCCTCTAAAAAGCTGACAAAGCCAACAGCCCATCTGAAGTGCCTTTACACAAACACACTCATCATGGGCAATTAACAGGAGGAGTTGGAAGCTACCATGTTGCTGGAAGGCTATGACTTAGTGGCCATTACTGAAACTTGGTGGGATGACTCCTATGAGTGGACTGTAGCTATCAATGGCTACAAGCTGTTCAGAAGGTACAGGCAAAGGAGGGGCAGAGATGTTGCCCTCTATGTTAAGAAATGGATGGAGTGTGAGGACATGTCCATACAGAATAGCTGAAAGCAAGTAGAAAGCTTATGGATAAGAATTACAGAGCAAAGCAACAAAGGGAACATTGTGGTTGGTATCTACTAAAGGCTGCCTGATCAAGGGGAGCCTACTGATAAAGCTTCTTACTCCAGCTCCAGGATGCATCATGCTCACAGGCTCTTGTCCTGCTGGGGGATTTCAGCCACCCCAACATCTGCTGGAAAAGTAACATGGCAAGCCATAGGCAATCAAGAAGACTCCTGGAGTGCCTTAAGGATAATTTAAGCCAGAAAATACACAGCTCTGCTCACGGGGATGTGATACTGGACCTGATGGTCACCAATGTAGGCAAGCTCATCAAGGATGTCAAGACTGGAGGCAGCCTGGGCTGCAGTGATCATGCACTGGTGGAGTTCAGAGTCCTAAGGGGTATGAGTCAGATGAGGAGCATAGTCAGGACCCTGAATTTTAGGAAAAAAAACTTCCAGCTCTTCAAGGATTTAGTCATTAGGACCTTCTGCAAAACAATCCGCAGGGACAAGGGAGCAGAACAGAGCTGGTAGATCTTTAAGGATGCTTCCCATAGAGCACAGGAGATCTCAATCCCCAGGGGTAAGAAATTGGGCAAGGAAGGCAAGAGACCAGCACGGCTGAGTCGAGATCTGCTGGCCAAACTAAAAGGCAAGATGGAACTACATAAGCAGTGGAAGGTATAGGTATCCTGGGATGAGTATAGGGACAATGCCCAGTCATGCAGGTATGGGGTCAGGAAGGTCAAGGTGTGGCTGGAGCTGAAAGTGGTAAGGGATGCAAAGAATAACAAAAAGAGCCTCTACAGGTCCATCAATCAGAAAAGGAAGGTTAAAGAAAGTCTCTCCTACAATGAGCAAGGTTGGCAAACTAGTAAAAACAGATGAGGAAAAGGCTGAGGTTCTCAATGATTTTTTGCCTAGGTCTTCACTGGCTACCTCGCTCTTCACACCTGCCGAGTTGAAGAACCTCAACACAGGGACCTGGGGGAGGAAGTCCCTCTTACTTTAAGTGAAGACAAGGTTCATGATCACCTGAGGAACCTGAACATATATAAGTCTAGGGGACATGATGAGATGTATCTCAGAGTCCTGAGGGAATTGCTTGATGTAGTTGCCAAGCCACTCTCCATGATATTTGAAAAGTCATGGCAGTCAGGTGAAGTTCCTGCTGACTGGAAAAAGGGAAACATTACACCCATTTTTGAAAAGGGTAGAAAGGAGGACCTTGGAAACTACCAACCTGTCAGCCTCACCTCTGTGTCTGGGAAGAACGTGGAACAGATCCTCCTAGAAGCTCTGACAAGGCTCATGGAGGACAGGGAGGTGATTCAGGACAGCCAGCATGGCTTTATTACAGGTAAATCCTGCCTGACCAAATTAGTGGCTTTCTACAATGGAGTGACTGGGCTGGACTAAGTGACCTTTAAAGGTCCCTTCCAACCCCACACATTCTATGATTCTATGATTCTATGATTCTATGATTGGTGCTATGATTTTAGGCCCTGCTCAGACTTAATAAAGCAGTCCCTATTCCAAACAACATGAATAGAAAAAATACACAGTCTATTTGTAAAGGGAGAAAGTCACAGACACTACTGCTGTAACTATGTGCTTCTCCAGACTAGGTATAAATGGGGTCAGAATTGAAAAACTACTTCGGTTTCATCCTCGCCCAGATTCAAGCTCACCACTAAACTGCAAATAATCTGGCACAATTAGTCAGCTTGTCTCAACTGAGGCCAGCCCTGAGAATGCAGAAATGCTGGAGGCTGGGAGGGAGGTGGGTCAGCCAAACTGGGCAGAGAAACCTCCTGCAGTCTCTCTCTGCCAGCTGCTGGCTCTGACAGCCTCTGCTGGGAGACCTATGTTGTCCTAAGCACTAAATCCAGCCCGACAGTAACTGAACATCTTTGATTTATATGAATAAATTTCAAAATGTCCTGTGATTACAGCTTTGTAATACTCTGGAAGCAGATGGCAGGCACAGCTGACAGTGACAGTAGTTGTAAGTGCAAATGGGAGGTGGCAGAGAGGAGGGGGGAGATACGGAGTTGGCTTAGGAAAACAGTGTAAGAAAAGGAGCTCTTATTTTGAAGTTGCAACCGGATGATGGAAGCAGGTAGGGAGGCTTCAATTGCCAGTAGGAGAAAAACATCCAGCTCTGCTTCTTGAGCATAGTACAGTATGTGCTGAAATGTCTGACTAAAGAGAGGAACAGAGAGAGAGAGAGGACATTAATATATTCAACTGCACTTGACCCGTAGGAGTGCCACTCTGCTCTCCTAGGAAATAAACAGCAGTAGGCATTTCAGAAACTAACACTCAGCGCCTGGATAAATACACACAATAAATCCCTGCTCCCCCAGGACACCTCCTTACTTCTGGGTCAGTTGATAAAGTTCACTAGTCTGAGATAAAGCTCTGACTTTTCTAAATCATGTCAGGAAATAAAGTAGCTGGCACTTATCAGCTGATCCTATCAATGCTTTAAAAATCATCACATCCTCACTGCAATTCTTGAGGTGAGGCTTACTTCATTAAGATGCAAGAAGGAATGTGAAACCATCCAGAGTGTGAAATGAAGTTCTTACAGTTTCTCTTCAGAATACTTCCATTCTCACTCCAGACAGCAAGGCAAGATTCTTTTCTTCCTTCTCTGAAATTTCACTATCATCTAAAGAGTTAAGTAGTAGACAGGAAATTTCAAGGAAGGCACTCAGCACATCCTTTCCCTCTCTTTCTCCCCCCCCCACCCGCCCCCTGGCTTTTTTTTAAACAGAGCACACATCAAAGTAAAAACTGACACGCAGTGCCCCGAAGCTCTCTGCAGCATGTTTTTAGGTTTGAGAAATTTCACTTTCTACCTTATGATGATTACATGAGAGAGGATGAAATGCTTGCTTTGAGGTTCGTCTTAGACAGAGATGTAATAAATGTTGTGGCTTCTTACTGCAATGGAACAAATTCTTTTGTAGATGGGCAGGGGGGGAGTATGTGGTTTAGTTTATATTGAACATTTGGATATGGGTGGAGATGGCATATGGGGAGTATTTGGTAGAGCAGAAAGGGGGAGAAAAAGAAGAAGAGGGATTGGTGTCTTAGACAATGAAGCACTCCGTTTTGCTCTAAATGCAGTCCACCTTAGTTGAAACTTAGTTTCTCAGTCCTCAATGAACTGCAGTTATCCATACACATACACACATTAATCCAAATTCTATAATAAATAATGAATAATATTTTACAGCTTCACCTCAGCTAAGCCCCAAGAGTGAGACAGCATGAAGACTGAATTACATCTGCCCTGTAACAAAAAGTTTGTTCCTTCAAGTTCACATGACAAGGTGGATATCATTTTAATCATGCCATGCTGTGCTGTGTTATCGATTTCCTTTTTGCCTTTGTGGGCCACTGTTGCTCAGAAGGGACCATACTGAGGCTGATAGATTCACCTTACTTACAGCTGATAAGTAGGAAAAAATAGTTTTGTGTTGCCCTGATGCTCCTTTAATGAAGTTCATGAGAATTCCTAAGTACATATGCACCTAAAAAAAGTGAAGGCCATCTGGTCAAAACCTCTGACTAAGACACATTTTTCGCACTGCTCCCTGAGTGAAGATTTGGCTCAGGTTTACTTATCAACCATGTCCAGTGCTTTGGCTCTCCTTTAAAAATGTATTTTAAATTACTTCGGTGTCTTGACATGTAGGTTCACCTGCAGTGCATGAATGGCCTGCGTTTGCCCCCTCAGAGTGGCGAGGCATTCATCCCAGAGATGCTGGGGCAGAGCCTGCCCAAGAGCACAAATGCGAAGTCTAGGATAGGGCTGGAACCAGGACACTCCTTTGCTGGGCAGTGCCACTCATTACTCTCTGCCATGCTCCTCACTTGCTCTGGCTTACCCACTTAGCCCAGCTAGTTAACAAAAATGTCACTAGACCACTGACTGTGCAGAAAGCAAACATCTGGAGCACTGTTCCCCTATGCCCCAAATGTGTGGAAGATCAGAGCAGATCAACCACTAAAAGTAGCATGCAAACTGTTGGACAGGGTAGAGCAAGTCTAGGCAGGACAAGCCTGCCTAGGGACAGATGACATGGACAAGAAAACTTGTCAGGTTCTCTTAGAGATGTGTGTGTGCCTGCAAGGCTATGATCTTATTGGCTTCACAGAGACCTGGCGGGGTGGCTCCCATGACTGGAGTGTCAGAATGGAGGGTCATAGACTCTTTAGGAAGGACAGGAAGGGAAGACAAGGTGGAGGTGTTGCCCTCTATGTCAAAGACCAGCTGGAGCACATGGAACTCTACCTGGGGATGGATGAGGAGCCAACTGAGAGCTTATGGGTTAAGATTAAGGGGAAGGCAGGGACAGGTGACATTACAGTGGGAGCATACAGAGGGTGGAAACTATGGCAGGTACCCTGGGAGGATTACAGAGAGCTTGTCCAAGCAGCTAGGGATCAGGTAAGGAGAGATCCAAATCCCAGATGGAATTAAATCTTGCCAGGGATGTAAAGAGCAATAAGAAAAGCCTCTATAGGTATGTTGGGCGTAAAAGGACAACCAAGGAAAATACAGGCCCTCTTCTGAAGGAAACATGATACACAGAATATGGAGAAGGCTGAGGTTCTCAATGACTTATTTGCATCAGACTTCTCTGGCTCCAGCCTCAGTGCAAAGGCCACAGCAGGTGCAAGCAGGGACTGGGAGAAGGAAGCACCCCCCACTGTAGGAGAACAGGTTCATGAGGTGCACAAGTCTATGGGACCTGATGGGATCCATCCACGGGTCCTGAAGGAGCTGGCAGATGCAGTTGCTAAGCCTCTGTCCATCATATTTGAGAGGTCATGGTGGTCTGGTGAGGTTCCTGCTGACTGGAAAAACGGGAACATAGCCCCTATTTTTAAAAAGGGGAAAAAGGAAGACCCAGGGAACTACAGGCTGCTCAGTCTTGCCTCTGGGCCCAGCAAGATCATGGAACAGATCCTCCTGGAAAATCTGCTAAGGCACATGGAAAATAAGGAGGTGACTGGTGACAGCCAACATGGCTTCACTAAGGACAAATCATGCCTGACCAATTTGGTGGCCTTCTATGACAAGGCTACAGAGATGGTGGATAATGACAGAGAAACTGACATCATCTACCAGATTTGTGCGAGGCATTTGATACTGTCCCACACAACATCCTGGTCTACAAACTGGATTTGACAGATGGACCACTTGGTGGATAACTAATTGGCTAGATGACTGCACCCAGAGAGCTGTGGTCAATAGTTCAGTGTCCAATTGGAGGCAAGTGATGAGTGCTGTTCCTCAGGGGTCAGTACTGCGACCAGTGCTATTTAATGTCTTTGTTGGAGACATGGACAGTGGGATTAAGTGTATCCTCAGCAAGTTTGCTGATGACACCAAGCCGTATGGAGTACTTGACACCCTAGGAGGAAGGGATGCCATCCAGAGAGACCTTGCCAAGAGGGACAGGTGGGCCAATGCCAACCTCATGAAGTTCAACAAGGCCAAGTGCAAGGTCCCGCACCTGGGTCAGTGCAACCCCAAGCACAAATACAGGCTGGGGGGAGAATGGCTAGAGAGCAGTTCTGAGGAGAAGGACTTGGGGTTGGTAGTAGATGAGAAGCTCGACATGCGCCACCAGTGTGCGCTGGAGCCCAGAGGGCCAACCACATCCTGGGCTGCATCAAAAGAAGTGTGGCCAGCAGGGCCAGGGAGGGGATTCTGCCCCTCTGCTCTGCGCTGGTGAGACCCCACCTGGAGTACTGTGTCCAGCCCTGGAGCTCTCAGCACAGGAAAGACACGGAGCTGTTGGAGAGGGTCCAGAGGAGGGCCACAAAGATGACCAAAGGGTTGGAGCACCTCTGCTATGAAGACAGGCTGAGGGAGATGGGGCTATTCAGCCTGGAGAAGGCTCCAGGGAGACTTTATAGCAGCCTTCCAGTACCTGAAGGGGTCTACAGGAAAGTTGGGGAGGGGCTTTTCACCAGAGAGGGCAGTGATAGGACAAGGGGGAATGGTTTTAAACTGAAAGAGGGGAGATTTAGGTGAGACATCAGGAACAAATTATTCACCATGAGGATAGTAAGGCACTGGAATAGGTTGTCTAGGAAGGTTGTGGAAGCCCCATCTCTGGAGGTGCTTAAGGCCAGGTTGGATGAGGCTTTGTGCAGCCTGATCTAGTGTGAGGTGTCCCTGCTTATAGCAGGGATGTTGGATCCTGATGATCTTCAAGGTCCCTTCCAACCTTAACCCTTCTATGATTCTATGATTCTTTCAGGATTCATGACAGGCTCATTCTGAGTACCCAGAGCTGTCATTGATGCTGAGCTCTGAAGTCGGCACTCAGCTGGATCCACTGCACCTACATCTGATGGGCATCTGTGTGGGCATCAGCTATTATGATGATGACAGTTACGGGTTAGCTTCCCACCTTGTCCATTTCGGCACAACCAGTGACCTTTTGGCAATTCAGTGATACTGCTTGGGAGTCTGTGTGGCAGACATGTGGGACTTGTATTGTGTTGGCTGGTTGTTCTACAAGACCGGAGTCCCTACATGTGCTGTTTATCTTGGCTGGTGGCTACTGCAACCTGTGCTGTGGTGCTACGGGCAACCTATTTAGTGTTCTGCCTGTGCAGAATTTACATTATGGTGGATTTATTTCATTTTTCCTTTATACCCCAGCTTTGACCTTTGGCTGTTGGCAGATTGATCCCTTCCCAAAAGCTCTGTTCATCCAACAGTTGGACTTACATCCTAGCAGAGAAAGTTATGGGCCTCTTCTTTCAGCTACTCCTACAAATAAATAGCAGTATCGTAAGGAGGCAAGAGCACACTGAAAAAACGTGAATCAACCCCTGAATACAACCAAGCCTTCCGCACAGTAAGGCCTGCTTGAATTAGAGCTAGTGAAAAGCCTGTCATTTCACCTACACTTTTCCACCTTCTCTAGCATTTTCAGTTACAGCTTAGGAACAGAGGGAAGAAAGAGACAAAGTCCACTTTAGAACAGATGAGTTTGTATGATTCTACAGCTACAGAGCTGTCAAATTTCATGAATATTCACATGTGGCCCTGCTATAATGTTGGGAAAATGTTGTCAAGCACCAGCGTGTCAGATCCCAGTGCTTCTCTGAATGTGAATTGTCCCCCTTATCAGTTCTCCTGGGGACTGCAGTAACACCTTGCGAACGCTCAGCAACGCTGGTTATACCAGAGGTTTCTATTTGAACAGTTGTACTGAAACAGAGGGAAAAAGGGATTCTTTCTGGATGTCAAGACATCACTAGGCTTTAAACTGTGACCTAAAAGCTGTTTGTGCGTAAAGTATTGTGCGTACTGTACCTTTGCCTGACAGAGGCCTGGGGTCCTTCTGAAACACTGTATTTCAGTTCAATTTGTCTTGGAAATTAAATGTTATGAAGTAGTCAGCATTTTATCTCAAAACTATTGGACTGTAACTGCTAGTGATTCAGGAGCTGTTTTACACAGTCCGTGGGGAAGGACTGGGATGGTTAGCTGAAGGAAGTGATCTTATCAGCCCTCCCATCAATAAATTCTCCTTACACAAGTAATCCTTAGTGCATACACATTTTGCTTTTTCATATCCTTGGTCACTACAACTGCTGTGTGAATGTATTCACCATAGTCTATGGCCTGATAACTACTTGGGCTGAAGCAGCTTAATAAACTAAGTCCTAAGTATAGGCACTGCCTTTTTGAGGCCTGACAAAGTCTTATGAATAGAAAGATTCTCCAAGTACCCGCACGGCTGTGGTCCAGGCAGTCCTGAGGAATGGTGTCAGCCTAAAACTTCGGGGAATCCAGACCTCAATCTAGTTATCGTTTTAAAAATGTGTATCTCCATTTCCTGTTACAACAATTTCTGCATCTCCTTACAGGTACGGAAGGGCTTTCAAAAGTTTGTAATTCAGCCAACATGAATGTCCTCAGCTGCCTGTTTCTTAGCTTTCAATGACAACTTAATCTGTGAACTCTAAAGCTCTTTCTTTGTTTTTCAGAATTGCATTTGTGCTCTTTCCCTAAGATTTTATTTGGGCCATATCATGAGTAAATGTGGGGAGAAGAAGATAAATAACCGTGGAGGTTAATCCTTTGGCTTTTCCACCCTATTTCAATGTCTGTCTCCTCTACCTGGGCACAGCAGCCTGGATTCCTCCTGGTTTTCTTCAGTTATGTAGGCTGACCTTCAATTCAAGTGCAAATCAACTTTGTTAATGTAGCATTGGAATACATGGGCCTGGTTTATCAGCACAGTTTACTGCTAAAAACTTAAATGTTACAAAAGCAGTAACTCCTCAGTGTTAAAATCCCAAAGGTATACGGCCTAGTCGGAAAGGCAAAATCCTAGGCTGATTAAGGTGAGTGTCCACGAGTAACAGTCATATCCACTTTACTCTTACACCTTGTTAGAGTTACAATGGGAATTGAAAAATTAACAGCCTCTTCCTCTACATTTTATCTGTTTGTCACACCAGACAGAACAGCACTATCACTAGGTTTTTTAATGCATTCTATGCATTGTATAGAATGGTAGACTAACAGGAAGGAAACAGTGACTAATAATTTCATGTTTCATTAGAAGAGTATCTGCTTTGAATAACTTGACAATAAAGTACAATGGAAGCTCTAATCTGAAATTTTATCTCTGTCAGGAATAAATTAATAAACAAGATAACTTTTGCATGACCAGAAGATAGGCATCGTGAACACAAAGAGAAAAGTCGGAGGGTTAACTGTGTGAATATTTTACTGTCTATCAAAAATGAATCCAGAGCCTTTATTCAAAGTTGAAAAGTACTAGGGCTCTGTCTGAGATATCAACTGGTATCTTTGCTTGTCAGCAAGGTAAATCCTCCCAGGTATCCTTCCTACTCTGGACCACATATGAGCATGGGTGTGTGCATATGAGCACACACCCATGTGCAGTTTGGACTGCCTGGTTTAGATTAGTTTCTTAATGTTCTAATTGTTAACAGAAGAGCCAGCTTAGTCTATTTTTTTCATGTTTTCTGGTGACAGCATGTGTCATATAATGTTCTTACGCTGAAAGGAGTTCTTATAATGATGGACTTGTGAGATATCCTGCTGCCCTTCCTGTGTGGTAATCATATGTCTAACAGCCAGAATTTAATCACCAGGTTTTGCATCAAGATAAGAAAACTGCGAAGAGCTGAGCCAAGCTGAGTAGAGTCAAGCTCAATCATTTAAGCTGTTCCCTACTAGACATACCAGGCTTTAACCTTGAATTAAATCACCTCAATGGCATAAGTATAGTGTGAATAAGAAATTGTTATACGGGCTATATTAACATATTCCCCATGCAGATGTGTGATCTTTGTGTTCTGTTATTTCGGAGCCCCACAAAGCCAGAACTACATTAAAAATATATTGGACCAAAAGTATGTAATTACAAATCAATGCCAGAGCCCTGGCCTATCTAAACACAAATCCAAGTTAACTTTAAAATGGATGGAGAATTCATCATTTAGAATAGTTTGCAGTGTCACTTCCTATTTAGTCACAAGCTCTAGCTGAAGTCACCACTAACAAAGCTTGCTCAAAACATACCTTCTGTACCCAAGAAGCCGTGTCAACAAACCAACAACTTTGAAGCAAGGCCATTTCTGCACCTCTCTTTGGACTGTGCAGCTGAGCACAGTGAACAATATGGACCTTGTGAAAAAAGGGAACACTCTCAGTTTCCTTGTTTGAAAGTGAGCTGTAGCTCTGGAGAACAGAAGGAGGAGCAGTTCACCTCAGATGTCTGTCTGTGGAGAGCAATTTAGTGTCAGGACCTCAAAAACCTCTGACTGAGGCCATGCATAAATTGGTACTGAAGAAAAATTGACAGTAATATCTAAAAAAGGTCAGGAATGTAATTTTCTTGTTCCTTTCATGATAGGAGCTTCCATGCCTTTTTATTTAAAACTTGGAAGGAATCACACCTCAGGCTGGAGGTATTGCCTCTGCCACATTCCTCACAAAATGGCATGAGCTCCCAGGTTCACTCCAAACTTCTTTGCAGATGTTTTCAAAATGCTTTCACTTTTAACACCTGGGCAAGGTGGGCTAAGTGTCTCCATCCACACACCATTTCCATAATAAACAAATAATCCCCAAGGCATTCATTACTAAAGAGCCCTTTGTGAATTAAGTCCATATCTGTCACTGTCTGTGCGTATGTTGTTTCCAGTAGTGAAAAAGATGCAAGCTCTTACCCCAAACATTTTTGCTGTCGGAGTATGATTTGCCTGCAACAGTACAAATACTCAGTATCTCACCTGGGTAGCTGGGATAGGTGAGGATGCTCAGCATACTCATTGCTATGCTGAACACCTGAACAGTGATGGTCATCACCAGTTTGGTAATTATTCCTCCATTTTGTCATTCCAATGTGCCCCTGGTGTTATATGGAAAACTCTGCTTCTCAATCATATTTATGGCTATTCTCAGCTGTTTGCAGTTACTATGTAGTGATTAATACTTCCTCCTTTCTGACACAGAAGGAGCTGCATTCTAACACTGTCTTTATTATTTTCTATCAGATTCCATACTTCTGCATTTAAAAAAAAATAAATGTGTAAATCCAGGAAGTAGTGTTGGAGGTCCATAAAATGTGAGATCATGAAAATGTCATCACTGTACATTTTATTTTCCTATCTACTCTGAACCTCTCAAAAATTGTTGATTTATTTATGGCTGCATTTTTCTTTTGGGATACCTTATTCTTAAGAGGTGGTCTGGCCTAGACCTCCAGCTTCACATTCATGGTTTAGGTTGTATTTGGAATGGTTATTTCACCTTCCCTCTTCATATGCAAGCTCATGTCCATTCATCAGTGGTAAGCTTAGAGCATGCATTCAGTATTGTCAATTGCATTTTTCCCAAGCCTAGCAAAATCATTATACCTTGGTCACATTATTTATCTGTATTTTAATTTTCTTCAATGACATCTACTATTTTTTCTTTGACTGGAGCTGGCAGCAACAAGCTTCATAGTAGACCTTGGCAATAAAAATCAAATTGTAAAATTTATTTCAGTCCAGCCCTGTGTGAATGATTTGTATGAATCAGCATGCCTTGCAATAAGATGGAGCAGCTATCACCTGGGTCTTTTTTTTCTTTTATAATAAAATTTGTATGAATTAATGGCTAGGGAATTCTAGTCTCCTCTTAATAGGAAGTTACAGCCTAGTTCAACATTGGCTTTGTCCTCTTGAATCACAGAGTGTAATCCACACAAGCATAACTCTTAGTTCAGACTGAAAAAATTATGGCAATTATATCTGTGCCTTTCAGTAATGAAATAACTGTTTTTTCTCTTACTCTATGGTCCTCAGCTTAATAACTTAATTAATAGGACTTATAATTTCTGGCTGCAAGTCCTTTATAGGCTGAAAGAAATAATCCAGATCAATTTCAACAGTTCTGTGATGCCTCCATGACTAAAACACTGCTAAGACAACTTTTTTTTTTCAGATGTATGCTATTGTGTACTTGAAGGTAGTAATTAACTTTCTTTATCTGGAGTTGCCACAGATCTGTTACAATTTCTCTGAAGGGATATTTTGGTTTGAGCAAGCTCTTTGCTGATTTTTTTTTTTTTTTTGTGTTCTTTCAGTGAACTTTTTAGCAGCACCAGTGGACTGATAATAACCAAGGTCACTTCTGAGTGTCTGCAGCCTCCCCCCCTATGGGGGAGCAGATTAGACTGAAGGCAGGATCAGCAAATCAGAATATTCCCTTCTCATCATATTTTCTCTACTTGGCTTTCAGTATAGGTTAAGACATCATGGAAGTCAAGCCTTTTGTTTCCTTTTCCACTCACTTTTCTGCTTACTGTCACTTCTATCACCCTCTCTTTGTCTCTCTCTCTCTTTTCCCATTTTCCTTCCCAGCCGACACCCGAGGGCCCGTCCGTGTGCCCGGACACTCCCCCCTTCAGCTGGGAGTCCCCAGGGAGAAGAGTTGCTGTGAGAGTCGCTGGGGGAGGAGGGAGGGGATTGGGTGTTGCACATCCCTGTACAAATATATATATATTCCCTTATCACCAATAGTTAAGATCAATATGTTTCATTTTTCAACCCAGAAAGCCTCTCTTTGTCATTATTCTCCCTCTTTCCCTACCTTAGGCGAGGAGGGGGAGGGGGGTGAATCGAGGGTGTAATTGTTATTGGTTTGACTGCCAACTCGGTGCCAAACTGACACAAGGGAGCAGAGTGTTCTTTGTCCATCAGCTGAGGAGTGCTGTGTGTGTGTATTTGTGTATGTAAAACAGGTCTTTTTCTATATTTCTGTAGCAACTGTTGATGGAGGAGAGAATGAAGGGAACGATTACATCAGATAGAAGGTGGTTCCACCAGGTTGCTCTTCAAAAGGTGGACAGAGCCATTGCCAAAGCATTCTGTCACTCTTCCAAACCCATTTATTGTGATAGCCAAGACAAATATCACAGCTTACACCTAACAGCTGAAATATCAGTCCATAGAAAATGATGGATTAAAAAGGCCATGGACACAATAGTAGAGTGAAACTGAAATGCAATTATGTCAGAGCCAATCCACGTTGCAGAAAATTAAGCTGGAATGGAAATAACAAGAAAGCTCATTATAGATTCCCCAAATAGGGAGAAAAGATTCCTCTTGTTATTTAACATATGTATTATTGTTTCCTGAGATCTTTGTTGGTGAGTGCAATGTTACCTAGACTGTTACCTTCAGACAATTTGAGCTTTCATTTGTTATCTGTACTGTAACTTGTATTTTGGGAATAACCCACCAAACAACAAACAGTGTATTACTATGCACTGCTATACCTATTGGAAATAATATTCAGCACACATGTATTTTCCTTCGTCATTGTGGATATGATAAGACTAATCCAGTACTTTCCGCATGAACTGCTGTAATACTCAAAGAAAAAGTACAACACATTCTCAAGCATAAGTATACTGATAACAATTCTAGCATTGCAGAGTTAATTTATCAGAATATGTCACCTGGTGGGCGGTGTAAATACAGAAAGAACTGTGACAAAGGCACTTGTCACCCTGTCAGAGTCATGTCTGGTCCAACACACTACATGTAGAAATGCATGGAGTATATGGTAACAACGAGTCACCCTGTGGAATGTGTAATAGAAAGGATGATAAGAAAGTGCCTTATTATTTATGCTGTGTCTTTGACTCCTATCTTGACATTTTACAATGCATGATGCAATACTGATTAAGGAGGAAGAAGCAGTGATTAAAACAAATATCACTAGGTAGCAGCCAGGTAATGTTCAGATGCACAGGATGGCAGGAGGATGTGTGGATGAAGAGAATGGACGGGGCATACCCATGAGCTAGCCCCCATGCTTCACCTACCTTGGAAAGAGAAGCACAGGCTGGACAGCAGACTTGAGCAGGCTGGCTCTCAGCACCTCTTCTCTTTCCAGGAAAAATGCTGTTGGTCAGCCTTTCAAAAACTCAGGACTCCAAGACATTCATGTTATCTGAAACATTAAAGCTTTGTACAGCCTTATGTGGACTGGCCTGTGGTATGAACATGTTCAGTCCTTCCAGATCATGTAATGGAAACAGTTCACCTAGGCTAATGGCTGGCGCAGGCTCACGCTTTTTCCTTCAAGTATTATGGAGGTTAGTCTAAATCAGGATCTTAGCACTACCTTACAAATGAAATGCATCTGCTGAACATGCTTAGGCAAAAAACACAACAAAGTTTATGCCTAACTCATGGCATGGATATACCTTACCTCAAAGTGCATGATGCTCCACCCTTTCCAGTGCTGGCTTTCAGTGCCTGAAGCCAGTTAATCTTCAGTTACACCTGAAGTGATGATGAGAACAAGTGTGTTTCATCTTGTTCTTTTAATAAGTCTAACCTTGCATGGAGGAAGAAGCACCTTCTTCATGGTGGTGAAATGGTCACGAGTACAGAGTATTGTTTGGAAGCTCTTAAAAAGTCTGACAGACACTGATTTCCTTTCCCAGTGATTCAAATTCCTCCACTGGACTCCTTATATCCTTACCAGACCTGCCAACCTGCTAACCTTGTCTGTAAAAACCTACTGAAATACCCAAAGCTCGTGAAAATCATTTCTATTGCAATTTGCCACATCTTTGTCATGCTTCCTAACAATAAAAAAACAAACAAGTAAATAAATTGGCTGGGAAGGCTAGCTCTTTTCTATCAGGGCATTCACAAGTACAGCAAGGGGCAAAATAATTTTTTAAGATTACATCCTTAAAGCTATTGCCATCTCAGCTTCTATTGCATCATTAGTTTGTTTCTTTCATAGTTGCTAGAATTAGCAATAGAGGCCTCAGTTCAAATGAGCACATGCTTTACATGTTTCTGAGTGCTGGGGGGATTAAGCACATACTTTCATTTAAACATGTGCTTATGTCTTTTAACAGTGCCAAATCTATCACTTCTGTAAGCAGGTATGTCTTCATTAGAAAAAAAAATATTTCAACAGAAAGGATTTTAAGCTGTTCTTCTTAGTTTTTATATCTATATTGATTTCTAGCTCAAGCTGTTTTATCAAGAGCGACTGTAAAAGCATCATATGTCACAACTGACTGGGAGGGGACTGAAAGAGTAAACAAGTAATCTGGAAGATGGGATTTTACAGATTTACAGGCTGCTGTGAGAGGGAGATGAGACCGAAGTGGAAACCTGTCAGCATCCCCACCTCTTATGAACAGGAACAGATTGAATGTAAGTTTGTCATATTAGATCAGCTGGCATATGAAGGCACAGAAGGAAATGCATCTTTCAGGTGAGAGACCATGGACCATTTTTATCTTGGTAAGTCAAGACAGAAAAATCTAACTTCATCACAAGTTCATAACCAAGTTCTATTCTGAACCCTTGCTTAAAACCAGTGCAGGATCTGCTGAACAACATTCAAATTGGTCCTGATTGCTTTTGCATATTCTGATCTTGAATGCAATCACAAAACCCATGCAGCGTGACTGGTTTATGCTATAATTCATTGACCTGTCATTTAACTGCACTATTGCTTCAAGATTATGTCTAATACGGTCTGATAAATGGCAACCATACCCAAGTAACCCTAATTCACTGTATAAAAATAATCACTGATATTCATAGAATCATAGAATCATAGAAGGGTTAAGGTTGGAAGGGACCTTGAAGATCATCAGGATCCAACATCCCTGCTATAAGCAGGGACACCTCACACTAGATCAGGCTGCACAAAGCCTCATCCAACCTGGCCTTAAGCACCTCCAGAGATGGGGCTTCCACAACCTTCCTAGACAACCTATTCCAGTGCCTTACTATCCTCATGGTGAATAATTTGTTCCTGATGTCTCACCTAAATCTCCCCTCTTTCAGTTTAAAACCATTCCCCCTTGTCCTATCACTGCCCTCTCTGGTGAAAAGCCCCTCCCCAACTTTCCTGTAGGCTCCTTCAGGTACTGCAAGGCTGCTATAAAGTCTCCCTGGAGCCTTCTGTTCTCAAGGCTGAATAGTTCCATCTCCCTCAGCCTGTCTTCATAGCAGAGGTGCTCCAACCCTTTGGTCATCTTTGTGGCCCTCCTCTGGACCCTCTCCAACAGCTCCATGTCTTTCCTGTGCTGAGGGCTCCAGGGCTGGACACAGTACTCCAGGTGGGGTCTCACCAGCACAGAGTAGAGGGGCAGAATCCCCTCCCTGGCCCTGCTGGCCACACTTCTTTTGATGCAGCCCAGGATGTGGTTGGCCCTCTGGGCTCCAGCGCACACTGGTGGCTCATGTCGAGCTTCTCATCTGCTACCAACCCCAGGTCCTTTTCCTCGGGACCACTTTCTAGCTATTCTCCCCCCAGCCTGTATTTGTGCTTGGGGTTGCACTGACCCAGGTGCAGGACCTTGCACTTGGCCTTGTTGAATTTCATGAGATTGGCAGATTCGTATCTACTGCTCTGAGGAGGTATTTTCCATGTTTAGTAGTTGTAGTCTTTGGTAAACTATTCATATCCATTGTCATCTCAGTAGTATTGAAACGTATACTTACTGACACATACACGCCAGTGTTACCTGAATTCAAATGCCAGATTGACAGAATGTTGGCTAGAGAATGTTAATTCAAGCAGAATAAGGGTAAGGTGGTCTCTCAGCTTTCCCAAGTAGGAAATATATAAATTTTACTATTTTTAGATTAAGTCATTAGGAAGAAATTTTTCTCTGTTAGGGTGGTGAGACACTGGAACAGGTTGCCCAGAGAAGCTGTGGATGCCCCCTCCCTGGAAGTGTTCAAAACCAGGTTGGATGGGGCTTTGAGCAACCTCCTCTAGTGGAAGGTGTCCCTGCCCATGGCAGGGCGGTTTGAACCAGATTATCTTTAAGGTCCCTTCCAACCCAAGCCATTCTATGATTCTATGATTTATAAAATTAAGCTCGTGTCTGAGTTCTGTCTGGCAGATGCCACAGATACTAATACTTAAGGCAGGATATGTGTTGAGGTTAACCCTGGCCAGCAGCTCAGCTCCACACAGCCACTTGATCCGTCCCCCCACCACAGTGGGACAGAGGAGAGAACAGGAAAAATAAAGCAAGAAAACTCAGGGGTTGAGATAAAAGTAGTTTAATAATTGAATGAAAGAGAAAGAAGAGGTAAAACAACAATGAAACAAAAAAGCCCCAAGTGATGCAAAGGCACTCATCTCTCACAGTCAGACCGATACTCAGCTTGTTTCCAAGCAGTGGCTACCATCAAAAAACAAACCAACCATCCCCTCCATTTTCATTGCTGATCATGGTGTTACATGGCATGGGATATCCCTTTGATCAGTTTGGGTCAGCAGTTCCAGTTACATCCTACCCCAGCTTCTCACACTCTCCCAACCTACTTGCAGGGTAGGCAGAGCTGGGAAAAGAGAAATCCCTATGCTGTGCAAGCACTGCTCAGCCACCATGCTGTTGTGTCATCACCACTGCTTTAGTTACAAATTCAAAACAGCACCATCCAGAAGAAAAGTAACTCCACCTCAGCCAGAACCAGTATAATATATTTACCTGAGTATCTATGCTTGCCGTATTTAACCTCTAGCAAGTATGGGACCTGACCATGCAGTCAGATCATGCAGAGTTGAGCTGCACTGGCTTCAAGGAAAGAACACCAGAGCTGCTTCTTATTGCAGTATCAGATTCCTGGGGTGTAGCATTTCCTACTACCTTAACCAGCTTTTTGAGGGTATGGCACTTCCCTCTGAAAATTATTTTTTTCCCCAGCTAGCAAGAGCAAATATTTTGAGTATTTAATATTCAAAATTATGGCTATTACAGTTTCTTCCACTTTTCCAACTTCCTCTTACAAAGGAATGCAACTCTTCCATGAAACACGAGAACCACAAATGGGCAGTAAAACATTTTTGTTAGGTGGGAAAGAACACAATGGATTGAAACAAGCAAGCAAAGTGCTATTAGCAGTCCTATCCCTCTGGACAGATGTGTTGCCAAGGTGGCTGCAGTTTAAGGGCTGTTTCATCAGTCAGCACTGTTGATTAATGAAAGACAAGGAAGACAAGCCAAGGACTAGAGGGATTCAGTGGTGCTGACTCACTCCACATTGTACTCTCCAGACAATGTGAGGAATTTCTCTGTCTGTTCAATGCTCCCTGCTTCCATGGACTCTATAGCATAAAACTCAAATGCATGAAAAAACTTCAATTCCATTATTTCATGGGTTTTAAACACACACCTTAAGTGCTGTCCTGAAAACTAGTATTTGCATGAGTTACACTAAAGCACTATTGTGGGTTAGCCCAAACTAAGTACTACACAGCTGCTTGCTCACTTCTGCACCACCAACCCCAGTGGTATGGGCAAAGATAAAAAGACTAAACCCAAGAAAACTCATAGGTCAAGGTAAAACTAGTTGAATAGTTGAAGAAGAAGTGAAAGAAGAAATAAAGTAAATAAAATAAAGCAAGTGATGCAAAGATAACGACTAACCACCTCCCACGCTAGACTGATGCCCCTCCAGTCCCCAAGTGAAAGACAGCTAACCTACCTTGACTGCCCCCTCCTCTTGGTTTTATTGCTGAACATGACACTGTATGGCACGGAAAATCTCTTTGGCAAGTTTGTGTAATTTGCCTGGTTGTGCCCCCAACCAACCTCTCATGCATCCCAGTGTACTCACTGGTGGGGCAGAGTGAGCAGAGAAGGCTTTGACGCTGTGCAAACACTATTCAGCAGTACCTAAATCAGCATCACAATAGCTGCTAAGGAGAAAAATATCTCCATCCCAGCCAGATCCAGGATGAACCACTAAAATCAGTAAATTCCCACTGGCAGATGATCCTAACTCTGGCCTACCTGGCAAATGAACTAGTCTGTTCAGTCTGTCCTTTGGAAGTCCCATGCTTTCCACTGTTATCATATGTTACATTTACAAAACAAAACCAAATACCTCTTGTCTCTCCACATAGTGACTGTAAGACCAATTGCTTTTGCAATTAACAGATGTAAATTGCTTGAAACTGATTTTTCTAATATGGACTGGTCCTGCTTTCCTGGGCAGGATCTTCTGTTTCTAATGAAAGCTCTCTATCAGGATCTGCATGTAGTGGAGCTATTTCCAACTTTCACATCTTAATAAAACAGTAAATTAGATTAATTTCCTGACTTCACTTCACTTATGACAAATAGCTTTAACTTGTCCAGTTAATCTCTACCCAAAAGCTTCTCTCTAAGGAACTTGCACTTGATGGGAATTATTTAACTGACTCTGAAATAGTAACTTCAATGAGAGTGACACTGGGACAAATTCCTCTGAAGTCACTGGAGTTGCAGTCGCTCACATCAGACTTATTGCAACCCTTAATGTTTACTGGAACTTGCAAAGCTTCAGTAGCTCTGGGCAACTGGATGGCTTAGGGTGTTGGGTTGCTATCTCTGTTTATAAAGTGACAGTTGCCATGGTGTCTGAGCACCACTGGAAAGGCAGCTTGTTGCTGCAGGCCTACAAACAGCATCCAGCCTAGCTGAGCTCTTAAAAGTACTATTATGCCAAGGCTGTTCATTAGCATGTATGAACTGGCCCAAAAATCAAATTAGTTAATTTGAACTTGGGTTCTCTGGAAGCTGTGATTCTTGAAATTGCCAAAACACAAGAAGCCCAGCTCCTTGTTTGCTGGGCAAACCCTGTTGCAAAAAAGAGATGGATGTTACCTGGACTACCAGCCATGTTTGGGAATGAAAATTACCACAGACACTCTATTTTGGGATGATTCATAGACAGGAGAATACATTCAGTTGCATGATACAAACACAGTCACAGCACTGGATTCCTTTGGAATTGTAAGCACATCATCACCTATAGAAGAACCTCTGAACAAGCTCAGGCATGATATGGAAAGTGGAGTTCTCAGACTTGCCATGCCAGCTGCATCCTAGGTATGGACAGGTACCTAGAGTATCTCATGACAAAATGGTCTAGGTACGAAATGGACATCCATAAGACCACCACACAGGGAAGCTACACACATGGTCTGAACAGCAGGAGACCAGCTTGTCAGAAAAGGTGCTGGAGGTCCTTGTGAACAACAAGTTGACCATAAACCAGCAATGTGTCCTTGTGGAAAAAAAGGCCAATAGTATCCTGGATAGCATTAGGAAGAGCATTCCCAACGGGTCAAGGGATGTGATTATTACTCTCTGCTTAGTGCAGGTGATGCACATACACATGCTGATTCCAGGTCTAGGTGACCATGAACATCCTGGACGGAGTCCAACAACTGTGGGCACAAATGTGATGAAGGGACTGGAGGCTGAAAGGGCTGGGACTGCTCCCCTTATAGAAGAGAAGGCTCTGTGCAGTCTCATAAATGTTGATAAATATGCAGGAGGAAAGAATAAAGAAGACCATTCTCAGTAATATCCAGTGACGGAAGAGGCAGTGGACACAACCTAAAATAAAAGACATTCTATTTAACTACCACAAAAACAAACAAACAAACAACAAATAAATAAATAAAAAAGAAATAATATATATATATACTGTAGGGGTCATCAAAACCTGGAACAGGTTGTCCAGAGATTATACATAGGAGTAACATCTGAGATCAGCGTCTACAAGGATTGTTTGTCTCCATTGAGGAAGCACTTCAGCATGATGCATACCCAATTTTCAGGACTTGCAGACTTGCCAGTACTTTACCTTAGAGCTTGTTTATACATGCATCTTCCTCCAAGCACCACCCAATCTGTCATAAACAATGGCAATAAGATGTAAGTCTGCCTTTTTTCATCTACACAGTTAGTTCAATTTAAATAGCTCTGCAGGAGGTAAACCTTAAACAATCAGTGAAAACAAGTACACCTGAATTCTGGTCAGCTTTTAATTTGCTTCCAGAGCTTCTCAAGAAATTGTTCTTCTGTTCTCAAGTATCTCCCTGGTGGCTGAAGAAGGTGAAATGAGCCATTTGAAAGATTTGTCAGCATTTATGAATGGATCACTTGTGGAAACATTGTAAATAATGTAACTGGAACTGTAAAAATCCTGGTTAGCTATGCAAAAGTAAGGCTCAGGATTATTGCCACTAGTAAGTCATGGCATACGTACCTCATTTTAAAAAGTATCTTTTGTATAATTAGATTGCCTTTCTGGAAATGAGAAATATGCCTTAAATACATTGTTTTGAATTGCTGGGAAAATAATCAACAACAATGTGCCCTGCTGCTGAACTCGGCCAAAAACCTGTTAATAACTCCTGCAGCTGTTTCTGCTTTTTAGGCAACAGGACTCCCTTTCTCCCACTGCTTTCTTTTTCAAAAGCAGAAACCAATATGACTGAATTCCAGCATCCTCCACAGCTACTGCTGAACCAAAAGCCAACCTAGCCAGTTAGTGTGTGCACAAAGTCAGTGTGAAGGCAAAATTTGGTATCAGTACATTTACTCTGGTGAGCACTGTTAATACAGCGAAGGAAGCTTTCCTTGCAAGAAAGATTGCAAGATTAAGCCCTGTATTTCCATAACTGAAAAAAAAAAAAAAAAAGCTAAACTTCACTATCAGTATTAAGAAGCTGGCCTTACTTATGTAAGAGGGACTTTGTACAAGGGTGTGTAGCGATAGGATGAGGGGGAATGGTTTCCAACTAGAAGAGGGGAGATAAAGATTAGATTTGAGGAAGAAATTGTTTCCTGTGAGGGTGGTGAGACACTGGAATGGGTTGCCCGTGAAAGTTGTGGAAGCCCAGTCCCTGGAAATGCTCAACAGTGGCTGGGAGGGGGCAAAGCATCCAGACATCCCTCCATTGGGACAGGGCAGGGAGGCCCGGCTGGGCTGCGCAAGGTCTCCCAGTGCTCCATAGAAGAACTGTTCATTGCAGGGTGTCGCAGGGATGCCTCTTCCCCACTGCCCAGCCCTGCCCCTGCAGTGTGGAGAGGTGCCATCTCTTCTGCACGGAGCCCCGAGGGAGAGGGGAGGAAGGGCCCTGGTGTCCTTTGGGCTGCTGTGCCACTGCGACGCAGGGAGCCTGTCGCAGGCCACTGAGGGAGGTCCCTGGGGCCTGGAGGGAGGGTTGGGCTCAGCCTGAGCTGCACCACTGCTTTGTTCACTAGTGTGAAGGACAAAGCTTCTCACTGCTTTTGCCAGCTCTTGCCTACCTGTTCCAACAAAGAGCTCTCCCATTTTGTTGGAAGAATCACAGGCAGCTCCTGAACTGGAGCCTTCCAGCAGGTCTCCATGAAGAAGTTCTTGCTCTTCTCAGACATCTGCCCAGAAGATCACTGAAGACAGACAAGGGGGGAAATAAAAGCAGCTGTGGAGGCCCCATCCCTGGAAGTGTTCAAGGCCAGGTGGGATGGGGCGTTAAGCAACCACATCTAGTGGGAGGTGTCCCTGCCCATGCAGGGGGGTTGGAACTAGATGATCTTTAAAGTCCCTTCCAAAACATTCTGTGATTCTACGATCTAGGCATTGTCTACTGTTGAGCACATGGTCACTCACTCACCGGCCTTCTCACAAAAGAGAATGGGCCCTGTTAGATCCTCAGCATAATACTGCTTCCTTTTCTTTTCAGATGCTTTTTCATGGTCTGGCCTTCAGAGTTCTGCAGTATTGGGAGTAAAAGGAAAAAAAAAATGTGCACAGCTATAAAAACTTCCTTTTCCTGTGCAATGGCAAGTGTACAAGAAAAAGCTATATTACATATTGAATCAAAAACTATTGTTTTAGGCATATTCAATTCTCTTAATTCACAATACTTTAGAAAATATTATGGGAAAAATGTTAAGAAATGACTGAGATTAGGGAAAAGTAGTATAGATCACTTTCAGATTATATTTGGGGGTGTAGGTATATCTGGAAGCTTAAAATTTTATTTTATTTTATTTTATTTTATTTTCCCTGTAAAAGCATCCTCAAGCTTTGAGAAACACACAGCACAACATCTCAGAATTTCTTTTACCAGAGTGCAAATCCAACTTTTGGCGAAAATGGAATTACAGTTTCTGGACAAAATATGGACCTATTATAGGCAAACCACTTACACCAGCTGTGAAGCATTACAGTAATTTACATTAGAGAACTACTTCTAAGACACTGTGGGAAAACAGCAGTAATCTTGTTTTTTCAGTACACTACCTTACACCACTTTGAGGATAGACAGAATATGCTGGACTACCAAAACTCGAAAGCAGTCTGAAAGGGTAACTTCTGCCTGCAAATCAAACAAACCTCTCATAAAGTGACAAAACCAGAAATACAAAAGGGTTCACAGATCAACTATGAATATGTAATATATAAACCCAACAGCTCCATGTCCTTCTTGTGTTGGGGACTCCAGAACTGGAGAAAGTACTCCAGGTGGCATCGCATTAGAGTGGAGTAAAGCAGCAGAATCACATTCTCAACCTCCTGGTCATACTTCTTCTGATGCAGCCCAGGATACAGTTGGCTTTCTGGGCTGCAATTGAATGCAGAGCAGACACATTTTTGTTAGGTATTTCAGTGTCTCTTCTCTTGACTGCATATGATGCAAGGAACTTATCTGCATGTATGCTGTAAAGTGCAAGAAATCAATCTGCCACAGATTACAGCAACCTCATCACTATGATTTCAGTGATATCATGACAACTGCTCTTGTGCATGTCACACATGTAATCTCATTTCCTAACAGCTCCTTATGTTTATAATAAGTCCTCCAGTTATTAATTGAAATGGGTAAAATTTGGGGAGAAACCCTGCTTTCGGGAAACACTTCTATGTCCTCCTTATTCCTGACTAGACTTTACATATCAGAGGAATCTCAAATGAGCAGCATATAAAAAAACTATGTTAATAAGAGACTTAAAGGGTATTTCTCAAAGCACTTGTCAGAAACTAGACCATTTGAAAATTATAGCGATATGTCATAATACACATGTTCTTAGGCATTCCTTTGTATTAACAAATGCTGGCAATGTATGGATAAAACTGTGGACTTAGCTTTGAAAGATGACTACTTTAACTTGGAACCAGCTGAAGAGGAATCCAGTTTGCACAAATTTGGTGCAGAATGTGCTTCACCTCCAAGCTAACAGCTGTGAGGACTACAAGACAGGAGAAAATGAACTGCTGAGATGGAAACAAGAAGGTCTGCTGCTTATGATCATCCCATGACACATTTTCCCAGAAAAATGGTGAATGCTTTCTTTTCAATTTATAGAATTTTATTTTATTTTTTTTTTTTAGGTTATGATAAAAAAAAAAAGCCAATGAAGCTTGAAGACAAAGAACCTTTATACCAACATCTTGGGTCTCACCCATATCCCCTAGTGAGCATACAACAAAAAGCAGATCATTCTTCCAAGATGAGATTGCTGTGGGGACATTCTTCATAAGCTCTTTAGGAGAGACAGGCAGGGGAGAAGACGAGGGGGTGTTGCCCTCTACATCAACAACGAGCTGGAATTCATGGAGCTCCAGCTGGGGATGGATGAGGAGCTGACAGAGAACTTATGGGTCAGGGTTAAAGAGAAGACAGGGGCTGGTGATATTACAGTGGGAGTCTGCTGTAGGCCTTGGCTGCAGTGACCATGAAATGGTGGAATTCAGGATCCATGGGGTAACAAGGAGGGTCTGCAGCAAGCTCACTACCCTGGACTTCAGAAGAGCAGATTTCAACCTCTTCAGTGATCTGCTTGGTACGATATCATGGCATAAAATCCTGGATGGGAGAGGAGCCCAGGAAAACTGGTCAATATTCAAAGATTACCTCCTCCAAGCCCAGGAGCAATGCATCCCAAGAAAGAGGAAGACAAGCAAGAATGCCAGGAGAGCTGCATGGATTAACGAAACACTCCTAGACACTCTTACATTAAAAAAGAAAGTCTTCAGAGGGTGGAAGCAGGGACAGATAGCCTGGGAGAAATAGAAAGAAGTTGTCTGAGAAATCAGGGATCAGGTTAGAAAAGCTAAAGCCCAGATAGAGGTAAACCTGGCCAGAGACATCAAGGGTAATAAGAAGGGTTTCTACAGGTACATCAGTGATAAAAGGCAGAACAGGGAAAACATGGGCCCTCTCCAGAAGGGAAATAGGAGACCTCATCATGCGGGATATGCAGAACACTGAGGTGCTCAAAGATTTTTTGCCTCAGTCTTCACTGGTAAGGGCTCTGGCCACGCCATCCAAGTCACAGAAGGCAAAGGCAGAGACTGGGAAAAGGAAGATCTGCCCACTGTAGGAGAAGAGCAGGTTTGAGACCATCTAAAGAAACTGAAAGTATACAAGTCCATGGGACCTGACAAGATCTATCTGTGGCTCCTAAAGGGAACTGGCAGATGAAGATGCAATGTCACTTTCCATCATATTTCAAAAGTCATGGCAATCTGGTGAAGTTCCCACTGACTGGAAAAGGGGAAACATAACTCTCATTTTCAAAAAGCCACGGAAAGAAGACCCAGGGAACTACAAGCCAGTCAGTCTCACCTCTGTGCCCAGCAAGATCATGGAGCAGATGCTCCTGAAAGTTCTGCTAAGGCACGTGGAAAACATGGAGGTGGTTGGTGGCAACCAACATGGCTTCACCAAGGGCAAATCATGCCTGACAAATTTGGTGGCCTTTTATGATGCGGTCACAGCATCGGTGGACAAGGAAAGAGCAACTGACATCATATACCTTGTGCAAAGCATTTGACACTGTCCTGCACAACATCCTGGTCTCTAAATTGAAAAGATATAGATGCAATGGATCAGCCACTTGATGGACAAGGAATTGGCTGGATGGCCACACTCAGAGAGTAGTGATCAATGGCTTGATGTCTAGATGGAGACCAATGATGAGTAGCATTCCTCAGGGGATAGTACTGGGACCGGTGGTGTTTAACATCTTTGCCAGCAACATGGACTGTGGGATGAAATGCACCCTCAGCAAGTTTGCTGATGACACCACGCTGTGTGATGTGGTTGACACACTGGAGAGAAGAGACGCCATCCAGAGGGACCTTGACAAGCTGGAGAGGTGGGCCCATCCCAACGTCATGAAGTTCAACAAGGCCAAGTGCAAGGTATTGCACCTGGGTTGGGGCAATCCCAAGCACAAATACAGGTTGGGCAGAGAATGGATTGAGAACAGCCTTAAGGAGAAAGACCTGGGGGTGTTGATCGATGAGAAGCTCAACATGAGCTTGCAGCTCAGAAAGCCAACTGTGTCCTGGGCTGCATCAAAAGAAGTATGGCCAGCAGGGTAAGGGAGGGGATTCCGCCCTTCTACTTTGCTCTCCTGAAACCCCACCTGGAGTACTGTGTCCAGTTCTGGAATCCTCAACACAGGAAGGACATAGAGCTCTTGGAACAAGTCCAGAGGAGGGGCATGAAGATGAGCAGAGAGCTGGAGCACCTCTCCTACGAAGACAGGCTGAGAGAGCTGGTGTTGTTCAGCTTGGAGAAGAGAAGACTCCGAGGAGACCTCGTAGCGGCCTTCCAGTACCTGAAGGGAGCCTACAGAAAGCTGGGGAAGGGCTTTTTACAAGGGCAGTTGAAAAATAACCTCTCACCAAAAAAAACCCACCAAAAACCAAAGAAAATTCTACATCAAATTAGCGTCAGTCTTTTACATAACTAAAACAGGTACTGCATACTAAAATAAATCATGGACCTACACCTGCTCCAAGTAACAAAACTGTTATCTGAACTCAACAGCTTACATTTAAAAGATATTTGAAATTTTCATTTCCCGATATTTATATTGTAGTCTGAATTTTCCTATCTTAGACTACACCAACCATCCACACCTGCAAGTGGAAGCAGTATATGGCCTCAGACTTGAGCCTGTGTAGAACCTCTGGTCTCTCAGGACAGTCCTTGTGATTTCAGTAGGATTGCTTATGGTGCATAACACTCATCACATTCACCGATTTCCATCTTGGAGCCTAAATGAAGGTGTATGATTAGAAAATTAACTCATTTGGCTGAGCTCTTTAAAATGTCATTTGAATATGTAGCTTGTACCTCTCCGTCTAACATACAGACTTCAGTTTTTAATACTGCTGGATGAGGTCATTCTCTCCTACAATGGAAGAAGCTTCAGTAGGGATAGATTAAGAAAAGTCACTAAGGGAGTCAATGAGGTTGTATGATACTCTGTAATGGCAGTCTAATAATGTAAAATGAAAGCATTTGGCATGGTGTCATTATAAGCAAATAATTCATTAAACATAACTTTCTTAAGCTTGAAGAGTATCTGGAAGCAGATGAGAGGTTCCTTATACATACTTTTAGTTCTTTAGTTTAGAAGACTATAAACCATTTTCAGAACAAATAGTCTACTGAAATAATTGAAAATCCTTGCACCAAACATAACATTTATTTTCATCTATTTTGACTTGTCAATAGAGTTTCAATACATGAGCATATCCAAAAGAAATCATTTCAGGAAGGCCAGTTTTTTGGGGGGTTGTGGGATTTTTTATTATTTTTTTTGCAGATAATGTATTCTGAAGTGCAGCTGAAGCTTTGAAAAAGATATATTTTTTTTAAAAAAAACTTGTTAGTGTTCACCTAGCTTTACAGTGCCAGTAAATTAAGTAACTTTGGAAATTAGTAGAACATTACAAGAAAGTAGATCTTCAGTATAAGGAAGTTTGTTACTATAGGATTTCACCTGAAATATGAGGAGATTTAAACGTTTTCCTGTGATCTGTGCACGCTGCTCTTCAGATGGATCTGCAGCCAAGTGTGCCACCAGTAAAAATCGCTGCTGGAGCTGCTATGACAGACAAGACAGTCTCTTGGAATGATTTTATTAATTTTGTGCTCTTGATGGAGTAAGAGGCATTACACGTGTTAAAGCAGAGTAGTCATTAAGATTACAGTTGAGACATGATTAATTATCACCTCTCTGTCACCTCTGCTTGTCTGCCCCCTTTCCCTTGGACCTGTTTATATTCTTCTTTCCCCAACATTTTATGGATCAGATTCTCATTGGTGACATCACTGATATTGAGGTCAGAAATTGGCTCCTTGCCTCTATTTTTCCTTTGCCTTCCCTCTAATTTGCCTTCTCTTCAAAGACTCTTCACTGCAGCTCCCAGTGCTTTGCAGGTATCCTTGACTACAGCTCACATTCCTCAATCTCCAGCCAGCTGGAGCAGCTCCCTGGTATGATATAATCCAGATCAAAGGGAAGTGGCCAATCAGTAAATGAGAGACTTGTTGGCATGCAACAGAAGTAACTCAGCCACTATTTCATCCCCTCTTTTCAGTCTTAAATTTGGCCAAAAAGTAGTGGAGGGTGGTGGATGTAGAAGACAGTGGGTTCTGAGTCATGGTGAGCTGCACCAATTAAAACCAAAAAATGACTACTGGCCATAGTGACAGGCTCACCCAAACAGCAATCCAGCTGCAATGCAAAACCAGCAGAACCCTATGCTGCAGCAGATTTGTAATGTGCTTTTTGGAGATAGCACAAAAATAACTTTATAATGCAAAAAATCTATGATTGTATCAATAGCATAATTTCTGTGGGATTGGAAAGAAATCCAATTTCTTTCCAACCTTAAAAGGTTCTTATCTTAAGAAATCTTTAAAGATGCTAATTGCATAACACTGTAACATGAGGTTTGTACTCCACTTACATATAACCCATTTGGAGTAGATTCTAGGTACAAATAAAATAGCTATGTCCTCAGTGATTCGAACACGTTTACAAAGTCTTGCTTGCATTTGAAATGAAAGTACATCCTTCTGCAAACATTTTCACTCCATGAAGTTACTCAGCAAGTTGTTACAAGGACAAGTCACTGTTTATTTTCACGATCCTGGAAACCTTGTTTTTGAAAGATTTTTTTGCTAAACGGAAACCAAATTTTAAACCACAAGTTTTTAAACCTGTCATAATTCTTGACAGTGGTCATTTCACAGAATGCCCTCAAAATATCTGTTTTCTTCCCATCAAGTAATTAATGGAATTTACTGAGCTGCAAAGGAAAATTCACCATGCTATCAGTCAGATCATTGAATACAGAGTTGACCTCTGTGTGCTGTTCATATCTTTGCCACTGGTTTATTCCTTCTTTCTGGGAAGTTGCGTGCTGCCTTTGTACTTTCAAAGTGGGGACTGTTCTTGCACCTTGCAAGAATTTGGGTACTTGGCCAAATTACATTTGCAACACAAGAATATCATTCTCCATAGTATACTTGCAGACCTAAGGAAACACTGAGGGGGAAAATTCACCACTGTGGCATGCTGAGCTGGAAGTTCTACCATCATGTGTCACCATGGCTCCATATGCCAGGAGTACATAATAATATTGCTGTGTTAGCAATCAGAAGAGGAGCAGAGTTTACTAACTTGGTATAGCATCCAAATTAATGCAAATTAATGCTGCTTTGTTTAACCCAATGACAAAAGAAATGAAACTAGTATTTCTCAGGAAGATAAAACTGTGGTAGCTATGTGCAGTATAATTTCAGAATGCTTCTGCAGTAATTCACCTGCTGTTATTTAAGTTAAAGATGAAAGAATTTCCAAAGAGGGACAAACCCACATCACACAGGCACTTCCAGAAACAAAGAAATGGTTCCGTCCACGACATTTCAAGTCACATCTGCACTAACATATTCAGCAATTCTTAAAATAAGTGCTTTGTTTTCCCAGAGAGTTGCTGTCAAAGCCTGGTCATTAGATGCAAAACCAAATATAGCTGCAGTCCTCCATTCCTGACTCTTATATCTGTGGGTTGTATGGGTCCCTTGCAGTCCTTGTGGTAACTACCACACTCCTTTTCACAACAAATTTTCTACCCACCAGTGCCTGCTAACAGCCAGAATGTTTCTTGAGTGAAATCACTCAACAATGTAAAAGAAACACTCCACCTACATGTTGAATAATCCTGCCTGGAAAATGGCACTTTTCTAATAACTGAGATTTGAGATCTCCTCTGAAGGCTGACTTCCTTACTCCTCACTTCAGCAGTAACCATGTACTTTAGGTACTTGTTCCTTAAATTAGTTACCATTGCTTCAAGCCTAACAGAAAATAACAAAGTGTATGTGAGCCCAGGTAGCATGTTAAGAGGGTTACTTGTTTACAATCTCTACCCAGTCTACTTCATCCCTGACGTCATCCTCTAATCAACTACAACCAGAAGTACTTCTCTATTAAGTTGCTTATGCAGGATGTTACAAAACACCTATCAGATGACACAATGCATATAAATCAGTTTTGAAACTATACACCAGCTACCAGCAAAAGCTGTAGCAGCCATGAGGAGGCAAAAGAACTGGCTCAATCAAATGTGCTTCCTACTAGCTGCCAGGAACCTCCATTTCACATTTCTAGGCCTGAATTTCTTCCCATCAATTAACTCTGCTTGTTTCTCATTACAACTTCTCTCTTATTCTTACCTCCTCTTGCGCTTCCTCTGATCTCCACTGCCTTTCCTCTGCCCCTCTCTCAAATAAACAAAAGTCCTATTCTCCTTGTAGACAGACGATGCAATACCAGCTAGGAACACAGAAGTAAGCTAAAATGTTTTGTGTACATCTGCACATTTAAAGGCAGATTTAAAACAAAGAAACAAACAACAGAAAACCGAACAAATGACAACAATAAAAAAAAAGAACACTGGAATCGGATACAGAATGGCCAATTTTTTTCTTGGTGGGTGACAGGACAGGGAGCAATGAATAGCTATGGATATATTAACACTATTGACAGTTGAGCTTCATCTCTAGATTTGACAGTGTCACAGTGCCACACCCTGCAAATAGTATTCTCTGTGGGTGCTGAATATACCTAGCAGTGAGACCCATTCTTTTCAGTGTATTTGGGTTGTTCCTCAACAGTCCAGGAGTTTTGGTAACAACTTTACTGTCAAGCTGCCCATGGGCTGGAATGAGATCTTGCTGCCAATGACCTTACTCATGCATATAGTCCAAACCCTTTCTTCCAAAATTCATCACTCAATGACAAACACAGGCCTGCTGTGCTAGCAACTTGCCAGGCAACATGAATTGCTACGAGGCTGTCCAACCAGCCAATTGGTTTTCTAGTGGGCAATTTCCATTTAACTTTTGGAATGGTTGCAGAATCTAATGTGCTGCTGGTACACTCAGGGTTAACCTTCCAGTTTGAATCTGTCTGTGTGAGGATTTGTGCCACACCTTGCTCTCAGGGGCTGCCTGGGAGAACCTTTGGTGTAGTGGCTTCAGAAGGAGCCACAGTTGTGCATCCTTTATTTGGATTACTCTGAATTTAACTTTTTCCTAGGTTCTAAAATGCAGCCTGTTCAGAGTATTGCAAGTGAAAAGGACTAGCTTTTGGCCCAGGCAAAGTAGGCAGCAACTTAGAAAAACAGACTCCTTGCTTTGCCTGGGCCATGACAGCAATAATCAGTTGCTTCAGCAGCCTATACAACCTGAAGAGTCAGTTTTACTTCCTATTTGCATAAATTTTGCTTCTGAAGAAAAAGTCAAGGGATACAAGGTAGCAGCAAAGGAACAGGTCCTTTTCGTCTCCTGGCTGTCCCAGGCAACGGTAAAAGTAGCAAGCTTAGTCCCTTCTCAGCAGCCTAATATGTAGGACAATAGCTGACTGTAGTGGGAGGGATGTGCATAGGAAGAAAAGCTGAGTAAGGGAGAGAAACACTTATCATAGCTTCAAATCAGTTTTTCCTGTTTCAAGAACCTTATCACTCCCCTCCAAACAAGAGAAGATAATAAATCCCAATTAATTAATTAACAATAATGTACCACTCTTTCTTAAGTATGATCAAAATAGCTGTTTACTGTGGTGCAGAATAATGAATGCTTTGCAAGAGATTTCTCAAGATTTCCAACTGGTTTTAGGCCTTAAACAACTGTACCTCCAACCACCCCCAATTACACCACAGCTAACTTGATTTTGTCATGACACCCCTTACAATTAGGGCTATATTAGTATCTTTTTTGTAGCTATTTATGTTTCCTTGATCTTGGGGCTCTCTTACAGAACAGTCCAGTACTGGTTTCCAGCCATATTTTGAATGTGACCTTATTTGGTTACTGTGGGGATGGTTGTCTTATTACTCTTCTAACTCTGACTGCTTGCAACTACCCACTCACAGATTTGTTTTCTTCCTTGCTAATTATTCTTAATACATCCAGTCTTAGCGGAGGTTCAGAAGTTCACCAAGAAAATGCAGGTTCTGTGTGTTTTTCAAAAGGCTTCTGAGCAAGTTTAATACAATAATGTATTTGTGCTGCTTACCAGTTTGTATACTGCACACAGTAACATACAGCATTAAATGCTGCTAAAGCACATGAACTGAAACTTCAGCATATATTTATATCCGGGCATAATTTTTCATTAAAATCTTAGTGACTCCCACAAGCACCCAGGCTGCAAGCTTCCTCTGCTTGATGATTTTGGTGACAGCGCTGCATCCAGTGAGAAGGCAGGTGGCAGCTGGGGGCAAAAGGTGCACAGCAATAGCCCTTACTGCTCCCCCCAACACGTATCAGAATGGATCTAGCAATCCTGAAGCAGGACACTGTACCCTGACAACCCTAGAAAATGCATTTGTCCTGCTAAATAGGAGGTAAACACAAAGGGCCAATAAATAACACAGAAAACAATTAACAAAATGATGGGCATTATTGACAAAATAATAAGGAAATATCTACTCAGTTTCATCCTCCAAAACAGGCTTTTTGTAACTAAGGAGTATAAGCTCACCTAGCTCATCAGCCTCCCTGGAGTGGAATTACTCTGCTTTTAAAAACTTCTAACCAGAGATGATCCATTTAAATGCATCCCTTTATGTTTACTGAAATCAGCAAGTGCACTGGAGTTAATCCCCTGCTAGACAAACACCTCTCCAGCACAAACCTACAGTCGCCTGATGGTCTGTTTTCCTTGATAATTTCATCTTTTATCCTGAACAAATGAATTCAGAGGTTTTAAACTTACCTACTTTCTCCCAGATACTAGTATGTTAAGATTCTATAGTGTCTTTCTCCTCAATATGTTATACTAATACTTTTCAAGTACTTTCAGGCCATTTAAGACTCTTTATGACCCTGACAACTACCTCAGATAATAAAAGATAACTGACTTTTTCCCAGATTTCTCCACCTTGCCCCAGGAAGTGACCTGACATTTACGGTTCTTTCCTTTGTTTTTTGTTTTTGTTTTTGTTTTTGTTTTTTTACACTTAGCAGGTAATTCTATACATATTTTGTAGAGGAAAAAGTAATCATTAAAGTAATTTGACATAAAAGTCACAGGTATTTTTAGGAAGTGGTAGATTGTCAGAAATTAAGGAGGGTTAGTTAACTGCATGTATTTTAAATACTTAAGAGGAAGTGAAAGAAAGAAAAGAATATGTATCTTGACAGTTGCTAACAGAAGTATTATAAAACTACTGATACCACCAGTTTGTTTTACCAAATTTAACTCGTCTGTCTTATCTGAAATGGGTTGTTTTCATGTTGTTAAAACCAGTATCCATTTCTGCTCCTTTAGCCACAAAAAAAACATTAAAAAAACCTCCAAGCTTGTAACCATATTAAGTGTTTCATTAAAATAAAGTTCCGATTATATTCCATCTTAAGGAAAAAAAAAAAGCATGAGGCTAGATACATCTGCTTGTGACACAGAGGCTTGCAGACTGATAAAGGCTTTTAAAAGTCCTAAAAAACAAAGGGGTGAACCAGAACACTATGCTTTGAATGTGTTAATGGTCTCTCACATATATTACATTCTACCTGAACGTTAAGAGTGCTTGGAAAGATATGTAGGGGTCTGATTCATAAGCACTGCAGCAAACTGCTGCAGCAAAGACATTACTAACACATGGACTGTTCTGCCTTCCACCAGCCAGAACAATGCAGTGTCCTAGCCACTGTGATGTGGTCTCTCCAGCAGGCTTTATTTTCAGTTCAACAAAAGAGCAGAGTGACTTTGTGAAACGCTCAGTAACAAAAGCCCTTTTCTCCTTCGGGTCAGTCAGCACTACCTTTTAGTGTTCTCTTAGAGCAGTAATTTTGCCTTTTAAGCTTGCACATTTACCAGTTCTCCTTTTTCAAGCTTTCAGCATATACATACAGCTCCATTCTACACCTTCCCAACAGGAAAGCTATTTAACTCCAAGGAAGTCAGATCCCAAACTGATTATCAGAACAAGCTGCTCTTCCACACCTTTGTGAGTGCACTGCATCCTGTTCCCATCCCTATACATCCACACAATCCCGTGGCAAAAATCACCACGTAATAGTTTTGGCTCAGAAGCAGTGCCATGTCCACACCTCAGCCATCACAGAACATACGGGAAAGCCTCTGCTAGTAGTTTATCTCCACAAGTATTTAAGAACCTAGCAGGCCTATTCCCGGGACATGCTTTTCTCCTGGCCCTACATCAAGGGTTGGTAATGTGGCTGATGGGAGACAAAGCCTACCCATGGGGTAGTGTCCTATTAAAATATTTTATATAAATATATTAGAATTTGTGTCAGAGCTCTAGTAAGAGGCGCACTATTTGAGCCTACTGGAACCTAGAAGAGCTTAGTAATTTCTCACAGGCAGCCTCCAGCAAAGCTGGGCAGAATAGCATTCATTGCCAAGTCTCCACAATTTCATCTACAGCATTTTTTCTGCATTTATACCTAAGTTTCTGAAATTAATAAACACCAGATTTTCTGAGAATTGCAGACAGTCTGTAGATACTGCTGTTCTAGGAACTTTTTTTGCCCAAAGCTAAGTGCCCTAAGCTATCTCAGCTATCTCACCCAACAGTCAAAATTAACCTGATTTATCTGAATTTCTGGTATTAGAGAGTGGTCATATGAATTGCTGTCTTGCCAGTGCAAGCAGTGGCAATTGTAAACAGCAGTGGCAGACAGCTGACATCTACTTCTTCCATTAGCATAGCTGAATCTAGGGGTGTCCTGTACATGACCCTATGGTGAACAATTTGTTTTGGCTTCAAAATCAACTGGCTAAAGCTAAACAGAAGCAAACTATTCTTACACCCTAACCAGGGTGCGAACACTAAATTAGTAAAAGTCTGCATATTGAAAAGGCAAGTATATTCTAGCTGAAATCAAACTCTGTACCTTTAATTACATACATTCCTTATCAAGCAGCTATATTCCATGTTAATTCATTTCATTTAGTGAGGAACATATATAAATTTGTTTTGTATCTCTGGAGTCCAACTTACCTGTAACTGTTAGCAACGAGCTTGTAAGCAAGCATGAACAGAAAAACCCTAAGGGTATAATCTTGCCATTATTCTAGAAGTGGAATGGCAGCAGAGATGTTCCAAATTTATCCAAGTTTTTGAGAGTATCTGGAGAATCTTAAACATCCCACGTCTTGTATTTGCCTTTGGCCATTCTGATCAAATTGTGTAACTGAGCAGACAGCTGTCACTCACCTGGGGAAATTGTGCCATAGCATACATGACAAAACTGACCTTGCACACTGAAAATATATTGGAACAAAGTACTGAGACAATTCTCTCAATTGAGCATTGTCCTCCCTGTTTTACTGTGGTTTTTTCTCTTTATCATAATTACCATTGGGTTGATTTTTGAGAAAATACATTTTTGAGATATGAAAGCTAACAGAAAGTTCTTGGACTTGTCTCAAAGGTTCCACCTTTAGGTAGAAGGGAATCTCACCATATTTTGCTACTTGATACAGCTAGGCTTTTGTTTGGTTGACTTAGAACATACTGGTAATTGTTAGAATTTTATTTTGTAGCTGCCATTGTGTTAGGGTGAAAAAAAAAAAGCCATGATTGAGAAATTGTAAATACATTGTACTGCTCCAGAAAAAGAAATAATTATGCTGATATAACCTGTGTTTTGCTTGTAGATTCACAACTTCACAGTCTCAAACCTGAGCACATATAAAACAGGCAATACTATCCCAAAATAGCAGTGTGAAAATAGAAAAACACAACAACTACTTTTTCTCTTCAGAGAGTGAGAGTTAGTCTGTGTTGTTTTTTTTCTTGTTACCATCTTTCATCCTATGAAGTTAAGTATGACAAAATACATATTTAGGAAGGATATAAGACACCTTAGTGCTGTTAGAAAATTTAGGCCAAATTCACCTTTATTTTGAGTCCATGTTCTTAAGCACGCTTATATCTGGGCAAAACCAGTCTGTATTTCAAGAAGTGGAGACAGTACTCCTAAGCAGTTCTCAGATTTTGTATAAATGCTGAGCAGTCACTTATTTAAATGAGTATTTTTTAGGTAGCATAATTTCACCTTGTAGTCACCATGCACAACACTGGCATAAGCAGCATTGATAAAGGAACAAATATACTAGAATAAAGCATAACACAAGTGAAAAAACACGCAGTAAGTAACTATAAAAAGGAAGAATCTGTGAAGTGAAAAGTTACGTACTTGTGAACAAAAAGAGAGGAACACAACTCTCAGTGATTGGATTAGAGGAAAGAAAAGTGCATGTAGAAGAAAAGAGCAATCTATGGCAAATCCCACTAACCTGAGGATCCAGTTGTTTGTTATTGTGTCTTTGGGCCCAGGATGCTTGATAGACAAAATAGTAATAAGATTTCCCTAGTATGTAACTGTGACTTTTTCAGAATTCAAGTGCAAGTCACACTTTCCAAAGGCTCCAGTGTTCACTGCCTAAACAGATGTCCTTTCTAAACCCGCTTCATACCGCAAACTCAAACGGATCCTATAGCAAATGCCATTCTTTGAGTAGTAGCCTGGCTTAAGTAGTGTGTTATCAGAGGAAAACAACATAGTCCTTTATACTTGTTTTTCACTTTTGACTAAATTGAATTACCATCATCTTCATAATCATACTACAAATAATTTATTTTTGCCAATCTAGTACATTCACAACCTGCTTCTAGGACCAAAATTCTATGCTGCTATCTTCCCTTATGTATTCATCCACTGCCCTGCAATCAGCACAGTTCCAATACCAGGAACACTAGAATAAAGTAAATCACTATAGATTTTACTTCCATTTCTTCCACTCAGAGACAAACTTCGTGACTGTTTAAAGATGGTTAAATTCACGTTTGCAGTAGCAGCACTACTAACCACAAGAAGCACAGGGAAGGGACTCTCCCAAGAACTACTGGCATCAGTTTAGAATTCTGGGTTTGTCCCACTCAGCAAAAGTTGTTCGACCATTTCCAGCAGGCAGTTTAACAGGCCAGGAATAGCCAAAAGAAGGAAACAGATTATCTTACCAAAAACATACAAAAACTTAACTGGCTGTATCAGAAAAGGTTAGCCCCCAAAATTAATGCTTAATAACTGAGGACACCTCAGAGTGCCAGAGAAATTAAGAGTGCTTGAAAAATTGCAGAGAAGCACAGAAACAATTAAGATAAAATTAAATAAAATCCAGTGTAAAGTGATACTCTTGCACAGGTGCAAAACTGAGACCACCTTGTTAGGAAGCAAAATGGCAGCCTGAAAAAAACCACACCAAAGAGTGAAAAAGTCAACATCACAGTGTGCTTCTCCTCTCCCTTAAAATACGACATCAAACCAAACACCAGAATTTTGTGGACTAAAAAATAATTAGGAACACTAACACATTATCACTGCAAGCCAACGCAACTTTCTCACACCCAGACTGATTTCTGGAATGCATTCAGAAAGGCTGTTTGGACCAAGGAGGTAATTATTCCTCCCGACTTAGCCTTCAGAGGATCTCAGCTGTTATTTTTTTGACATCACACTCACAAACACAACTTCAGAGTTTAGAGGAAATGAAGGCACTTTGAAGGAGGCTCTACCTTTTAAACCTATGAAGACAGCTAGATGAACATACATGTCTCCAGAAAAAAACAGTACGAGGGAAAAAGTGTATCAGTACCAAGAACATTCATGAAAGTTGTATTGGAGCTGAAAGTTGCCTTTTAAATTAGGAAAGTCACATCTTCCACAAGAAAAGGAAAAATTCTAATCAGCTCTAATAATTATCAGGCTGAGATGCACCACCACTTTAATACAGTAAGGCACACTCATCATATTACACACTACAGATCAATATATGAGCAGGTATTCTTCTCTGTAGGACTCACACACTTCAGGAAAAGCACTGTTCCCAATATAGAATGGATAGGGTCTAAGAAGACTTTTGTGGGGAGTACCAGAAAAACAGACACTTTCCAGAGTTTCTTATCTCAATGATTTACTTCATCACCACAGGGTTTCTTTCACTGCTGAACACCACCACCAAAAACCAAGCCAAAAAACCCCAAAGCCCTGCATTCTCCATGTTAGTTACCCATGACATTACATGGGTAGACATATGAGCAACTTTGCTGCAAAAGACTTCTACGTTACTGCAGCAAACTCATGGAAGCTGGTTTTCTTTCACCAACTGAAGACCTCAAGAACTTACCTCACTGAACAGCTGAAGTATCTTACCTTCACCCCATTTTCAGCTTTGAAGGCTGTGATTAAAGCTCAAACAAGTATGCTTCCTCTCTTTGTGTTTGGAGGCAAACACCATCCACCCAAGCAGCAGACATAAGCAAAAAATGTTATGTCTAAGGCGAGTCTTAAGTTTCCTCACTTATGACTTCCCTAGACATGTAAAAAGTATTTTTGTCCTGTTTTGTTATTTATACGGAAACTTGAGCATGAAGCCATCTTGATGGAATATTCTAGCTTAAACCTGTTTTCGCTAGCCACCTAACCTAAGCACCTGGACTTTGCTAGAACTGGCTGAGGCACTAAAAAATAGTCATTTCTGTCATTTTTTGTTGCAATGGCTGCAACCTCTGGTAGACAATTGGTAGCAAACAGAAAAAATACCATCATTAACTGCTGCAGGAGGGGTTTCGAGGTGGCAACAGTGATGCTGGTATCTGCAAATCTGTGATGGTAGTGACTTTATTTTGGTGTAAGAGTGTCCTTCCAAGAGTTCCACTCATAAATTTGTTTACAAACAGTTATTATACTGCGCTCATTCCTCACATAAAAAAGCTTTACTTCCACACCATCACTTCTAGCTAGTCAAAATGGTACCTCATCGTGGTACTTACTTAGTTGAAAATTTTATGTGCAATTTTGCTGTTGCCAGTAACATCAGTTCAGTTAAGGGTCCTTATCTTTATTTTTTTTTTCCTTTTGCTAAGCTAGACAAACCAGTCAGGGAAAAAGTAATTTATCCTTTATCATGTGATTATTCACCATATTTACATATTCACTATGATGAAACTTCAGCCACCCAAGTCTCATATAGTGAGCCCTTACTCATCCTACCAACTTCATTAAAGATTTTCATTTCAGTTGAACATGCCTGCCTTGACAAAAAACGTTTCCAACCCCTGAATACAAGTTACAATGACATTAAATGATACTTCATCAAAATACAAAGCGACTGCAGATTGACATCAGCAACATACTCATTCAACTGGAGTCTTTGTTGACCCAAAATGAAACTGGTTGCTGCAGCCTTCCTAAATTAAACATAATCCTTAACTAACCATAGGTGCATTCATCCCAAAGTCAAATGAACATTTTTTTCTTTTGCCTGAAAGATTAATTTTATATTCCTTTTTTCTCCTCTGTATGCTTTCTACCAAAAATAAAGGCTTGACCTGGCTCAGTATAGTTTGTGTGCTGCTGAGGCCAAAAAGCAGTTGAGATGACTTGCAAGGAACTTTCCCCTCCATAACTTAAGCCTTTTTCCATCTGCAGAGAGAAAAGGCAAAGGGCCCTCAGATTTACTCCGGGGAATGGAGGAAGGAGAGAAAAAAAAAAAATGCCTAATGTAAGTTACAGTATGTACAGAGAGTATGAAGAAGGGGGAAAAAAAAGGGAAGAAGAATCCCTTAACCTCTTTTTTCATTACCATTAGCATAATTTTCCAAGAATGTTAACGACATTCTTTTATCTCTAAGACACCAAGTTGCAACTCATAGTTTGAGACAAAGCTAAACCAAAACTCTAAGTTACTAACGGATCAAAAGATTTACATAATGATACTGGTTATTTTGAATACACAGATGTTAATGTTTCCATTTCTTTGATTTTGTTCCTAAGTAGGTATTTTTGGTGAACTGAAAATACAGACTTTTAATCTATTTACTTATTGGATTGTGCTGTTCAGTTAACACTAATTCTTACACTGTCATTAAGCACTTCGGTAGTCACTTTACATAACAAGTAAGATGAAGCTAACGATTAACACCTTAGAAAACTACAGAAACAACAGTAATCAGCACAATAGAGGCAGAATTGTAACTTGGTGATTACTGCTCCTGTTCAACCAAAGCCCCAAGCTAATCATCACATAAACAACAGGTGTCACCTAAAGACCGACCACAAGGTGCATTTGGTGCTCCCGGCATTGCTTCAGGTCTTCTACTACACCTGGCCACGGCAGAGGAACTTCATGTTAAATACTACCACCTGAGCATCTGTAGAAGCTACAGATTTTAATACTGAAGTTTCTCTTAACATTTTTACTCCGTACTGCAAACTGAAATCCAATCCACAGTAAAGGAGTTAGACTAGCTTCAGAATAGCAAAAACCGTACACGTGACAAGATGGAAAAATGTAATTACATATAATACCACGTATAGTATTTTCGCTCTATTTTTTTTAAAAAAAGTTGACACTACAACTGGTGTACAAAAAAACCCCCCAAACTGGCAGGTCCGTTGCTTTAATGAAGTTCTTAGTCGTTTGTTACATAAACAGGTACAGCTTCTGCAAATAAGGTGAAAGCTCTGCAGCGCTTGGCTGCGGATCAGGTAAACAAACTACACGATAAAAAAACAAGAGCACCTGCACGCGGAGTTGAATAGTGTACTTGAAAACCAGCTGTTACAAAGGCAGAAGGAGCGAGGGAAGCAAGACGGAACGAACAGAACTGCACTATTGCCCCCTCCTATCCCTAGGAAACAAGAGATCCATCTCCGCTCTTCACGCATCCTTATTGTGTCGGGCAACTACTCCCAACAGCCGCCTCCAGAGCTGGGACGAGCCTCAGCCAGGTCTTCCGAGAGTGCAATGTGGTGAAGAACCGCCCGCCAGCCCTGGTGGTGCCTCCTGGCCGGCAGCCGTTGGAAGCGGGAGCCCGCCAGACAGGCCGGTTCAGCTGGAATGTTCTCGGCAGCCTCCTCTCGTCACAGTGGCACCCTCTGCCATCGGAGACCGGGCACAGGCTCTGGGTTCGGGAGGAATGACAACGCCCTTCTATGGCTTTTTCTTTTTTTCTTCCTCTTCGTATTTTTAGAGGCAGAGGGACACCCGCCCGTCAGGTACGGGAGACCCCCACGCCCATAAGACTGGCTCCTCCCCGCCCTTCCCCCGCCAGCGGGCTCGCCCCGGCAGGCCGGGACAGCGGCACGACGGAGTTCCAGCACCTTCTTCATCTCTCCCCAAATTCCTCCCGTGAATACTACCACCGCCGCCTCCTCCTCAGGGAAGCCGCTCCCGTTGCTTTCTCCCCTCAGCACAAGCGAGCTGAGGAGGGGGTGAGAGGGCGCGGAGGAGCCTCGCGCAGCAGCCCAGGCTTGCTCCGCCACTACAGTCACGCACCCCACCGGGGCCCTCGGCGTGCGCGCGCTCAGCCGCTCACCCGCTGCTGCCCACCGCTTTCCTTCCCCAGCCTCTCGCTTGAGCGACAGGTAACCACTGCCAATAGGGCCGCCCTTTCCGCGCAGGAGGGCGGGAACTCCCTCGCCGGCGGACCAATGGAAACACCGGTTCCTGAGCGGTGGTGTTGGTGAGGGGAGGCGGCGGGAGGGGGCCGGAGGAGGGGCAGGAGTTTGGGGAGAGGAGGGAATGGCTGTCATCAATGTTCATAATCTAGTCCCTTGCTCCGGTTCCGGACTCCGGTGACTCACCGAGAGGGAGAGTAGCGACATCCACCACGGCGCTCCTCCCGGGCGCAAGGTAAATATAACTTACAATTCGGTCCGCCCGCCGCTGCGCTCCCCGTCCCTGGCACGGCGGTGCCTGCGCCGTCTTTTATTGTTGGTGATCGTCGCCGGCAAGCACCCTTGCCCACCTTCCTTCCCCTTCCCCAGGCACGTCCCCGCTGGCCACGGGCGATGTCGTGCCACCTGCTTTGCTTCCCCACCTTCTCCGGGGCCCGGCCCTCCCAAATATTTATATCCCCCAGTGGGTGGAGAGAAGAAAGTTTTGATCCGGTATTTCTGGAATAATCACGATGCAAATCTCTGGGGTGGGAGGGTGGGAGGGCAAAAAACCCCGAGGCGTCGCTGGTGGCTGACTTGTGAGTCAACGGCAGCCGCCGGAGGGACGGACGGGGGAGCGGTGGGGCGCCGTGGCCGGGCCTCTGTAGCCGCCGTGCGGCGGGCAGGCCGGCGGGCTTGCACGGCAGCAACAGCCAGCTTGGGGCACCCCTTGGTCTTGCCGCCAAGCCAGCGTGTCACAGGCTCCGACGACGCGGCCAGGAGGAAAACAGACCAGGGGGAGCGACAGCCCACTCTTCCCCGCCATCCCCGGGTCAGCTCGGCGGGCCGGGGGCGGCCTCTTCTGCTGCCCCAGCTGCTGTGGGCCGTCTGGTGGGTTCCTTGTCGGTGGATGCCGGGGGTCCCAGGGTAAACTTCATTGGTGTCCGGCGACGGGAGGGTGCGTTGTTGCCGTGGGGTTGGTTCTCCGCTGTGGCATATGCTGGCGTAGACCCGGCCGAGGAAGGGGAAGTGGGGAGGCATGAGGCGGGAGGAAGATGGTGCGTGGGGGAGCGGTCTTGTCTGGGCGAGTAGCGGCGTTACCCGGCAGAGACAGGGAGGCCATGATCCCCATAATCTGCCTGCCGGCCTGTCACTGGCAGTACGCACACCGGGAAGGGGGGAGGACGTAGGGGCTGGGACTTCGCCCGGCCGGCTGCAGCTTCTGTTGCCTTTCTGTCTCTGTTTTTAACTGTGCAGTTAGTCCTGCTGTAAAGGTATCGCGATTACTTCCCAAAGTAGCTTGTTGTCCCGGCCACCCCTCCCCGCGTTTTCCCTGCAGAAATTAAGCCTCTCCACCCCTCCCCGCCTTGCAGCGGTCAGCGAAGCGGAGTAGCACAAAACACGCGCTTGCAATTTTGTAATCGCCTTCCAAGCAAAAAGCATTTTATTTCCGGTGTGCGCGGAAATTTTTTTTTTTTTTTTTTTTTTGGTTGATGAGCCCGGGCGGGAGCGAGGATATATAGACACGCGGATGCGCAGGTAGACGCGGCCCGTCTTCCTTGTCGGTAGAGGGGGACGGCGGTGGTCGGCACCTGGAAAAGTTCTCTCTCTGCCGGAGGCAGGCGTAGGCAGCGGGCCGCTGCTGCAGCTAGCTCCCGGGCGGGGCAGAAGGGCGGCGGAGCCCGTCTCCGGGCCTCCGCGAGGGAGAGGGAGGCGGTGGCAAGCGTCGGTAGCGGCCGGGGGTGGCCTTTCCCGTTCCTCTGCCTGAGCGAGCGGCGGATCAGGAAGTCACGGCCGCCGCACACAGGGGCACAGACATGTTTGGTCGGCGTGACATGGTGGTGGAGGGAAGGAGCGGCGGGGAGAAGGGCCCAGCCCAGCCCTGAGACATGCCCCGACTGCTTGCCCGCCTGCCGCCTCCGAGGCCTCCCCCCGCCGCCGAGGTATGGGCCCGTGCGCGGCCCGCCGCCCGGAGCGGCGCAGCCATTACTTCGTGGAGGGGTGGCGGGAGAAGGCAGCGGGGCAGAATTTTCAGGCAGGGACGTTTTAGAGCCTGTCAGCCGGAGCAAAAACTTTCCACGAAGGCCGGAGACAGAGAATAGGGCCCTGTTGGTTGTGCGCGGCTGTCCCGGCGTCTCGGCGGGGGGAGGCGGCGGGCGGCGCCGAGGCCTGTGGGCCGCCCGGCAAGGCCGGCAGAGTCGCGCGGCACTGCCGAGGACGGGCGCTGCCGCGGGGGGAGCGGGCGGCCCCGCCGAGCCTCCGCCGGTGCCCCCGCGCGTGCGTCCGGCTGCGTGTCCGCGGGAACGCGTGGTGTCGTGGGTCCCCCGCTGTCGCGGTTCGTTATGTTCGTGGTGCGGGGAGAAGTAGAGCTTTATGTTTTGTCTGCCTCCTCTAACCCCCCAAATTAGTGGTGGTAGAACAACAAATTACACATGGCTGGGAAAAGTTAGAACTCTTCTAAACTCGGACTGAAGTTACAGTTAACTGATTGTTTTGGTGGTGTTTTTTTTTTCCTACGTGTGCATTATGGTCAAGTAAAGGGAGTGGTTAAGTGTCAGCACGACGACATAGACCGCGCAGAAGTTGGTTTTCCAGCTGCTTATAGTTGATAGACTTTCCAAACTTCAGGTTAACGCTGTTCTTTTTAAGATATCTTTTGATTAATATTTTAGATAGCTAATAGTATAACCATCTGAAGAATTGAAGCGGTAGGGTTTTTTCGTTTTTACTATTACATTTTAAATATTCTGCATGCTTTTTGTAGAAAAAAAAAAGATGCGGGATCTGTGACATGGCATTGTTCCGCTTGCATTCTTTCTGTTTTGCTTTAGGTTCCTTAAGTGGAACTTGGTTTTAACCAGAGCGTCGAAGACCGAGACCATGAACATTGTACTGTTATTTCCTTTAGTAGTATACCAGTTACATGTTCGGGGTGGGGCAGTATCTTCTGTGAAAGTTAGTATTGTTGTGCAAATACAGTCACACTTTCTCTTTGGGAACCTAATGGCCCTATTACTGTCTTTGACTTTGTTTCTTTTGTCCTTTTGTTATTCTAAGGAAAACAGCAGTGTACCAGAAGGATAGGATTGGAGGCAGATTTTTACTGTCCATTTATATCAGTAATAGCAAAAAATTAGTATGGATAAGGAGCATTTAAAAATAAATCTGAAGTTCAATGTATCATACACGTGGACTTGACAGAGGTGAGGGTAATGCCTCATTACATACATTATTTCTCTCATGAGTTATGTCTCAACTTTAGGACTGGTATTTCTGTGGTGTTTCATAGAACATGCGCCAGAAGAGTGTGTTCAAAGCAGCCTTAGATCTTTTGTTCATTTCTGAAGTGGTCTGTGAGCCTTTCTTGTCAAGTTTGAAAAATGCTCTCGCCAACACCTGGAGCTTGAAAATCGACGAGAAAAAGTGCTCCAGCTAGCATTCTTATATTAAATATATTCCCGACAAAAGTCTGTATGAAATTAATGTGTACAGATATATTATCTCAGTTTTTGTTGAAATTCTGAAGTTAAGGTTGGAATGTGCACAGTAGTGACTTTAAAAGATGTATGCACTTTTACCTCCTACTTTCATTGTCCCAATTAGTAATATTGCTGTGAACTAGTGATCTTTTCAGAAAGAGACTTTTCATTCTTCCTATGACTGAGAATATTTTTGCAAATTACTCATTCAAATATCTTTTATATTTTCTGTGTTTTCTGCTGCAATTGAAGTTATCTATGTATAAAGAGTGCTTCCTGGACCTCCACCTCTTCTGAACTGTATCCATTTAGTTTTTATGTGTTTGATCCTCTAGTGGAGTAGTAAACAAAACGTTATGACATAAAGATCACTTGTTAGGAAAATGGCAGCAGATAAAAGCTTTTGCCTTATTTGCAAGATAAAATAAGGAAGGATGGGCTTACTTAAACACCGCTTTGGCAGTCTGACAGTATAGCAGAATAAGATTACTAATACTGAAAATTATTCAGTTTGTTTCTGACACCTTTAAAGTCATCACTTCTTAGGCATAAACATTTCCTTGCATGTCTCCACTTGGTAGAGAATATTTTCTGTGTATCACTGCAGGTGGACCATGCAGAGCTGAGACCTTTGGGAAAAATGTTAAAAATAAGTTTGTTGTTACAGAAACAGTACCTTTTACCTTTTTCTTATCTTGACTGGTATTTTACCATACGTAATTCATATTTAAAACAATACTCTCCCTTCTTCCTTGTCTTCTTCCCTGTTTAAGCAAAGACAAACCTGTCACTAACGTTGTAAATTATTTTCCTTCTGCCTACCTCTTCTGCTTTTGATTTTCAGAATCTAATATGAAGGAGATGTTCAGTAACTGTGATTAATACTTGTAGTAAAGACTGCAGTATGGAAACTTAATCTATGTCACACATAGACAGTGTTGTCATGAGTCAGATTTCTGTGCCCAAAACATACAGTGGAATCAACATATGCAGCAGATACGGACTTGATCTTGGGCATTGCGTACTGTGACTGTGGCTATGGGGTTAAAAGGCAATTACACTTTGGACTGCAGCTACCTGCCCTCCTCTTTTCCTGAAGGCGAGTGCTTTCTGCAGCAAAGCCATCCAAAGAGATCTGTATGTCTGTGCTGTAGCTTCTTCCTTGGAAAGCCTGGCAGCGTAGCTTAGCTTAACTTCTATGGACTCTGACACCTTTTGACTGTCTGTGGTACATTCAGCCCCCAGCTGTTAGCCAGTTATTTCTTGGTGCTGATTTTATTTTTTCACAGGGAAGATGGGCTGCAAGTTAGAGTAGTTCAGAAGCTGCTTTATGAAAAATTGAAATAGATACGCAGTAGGAATAAAAATTTCTACAAAGAATACTTAGAAGGAGTTGAAGGTGGTATTAGGATTACCATCCTAAAGTAAACTGTATCTGCATGTGAAAAACAGCATATGTGCTCATATGTGAACTATTTCTGTTTTATGTTACCTGAAAATTCAACTCTTCTCCTTTATGATTTTTTGTTGCTTCAGGTACACCTGTATATTGATTGAATCGTTGTTTGATGAAATGGCAAGAGTTAAATCCTGATGAATGTTAGTGCATAGTGTCCTGTGTGGTTGTACAAAGCACTGATTTGCTTCTAAGTATTTTAAGTTATTTAACTATGATGAGCTGCTGCTGTCATTAGTAATCAGTTATTAAACTTTTAACATAATTTGATTATGGTTAGCAGATTAAGCAAGTCCTGTGAATCACTGACAACATAATTTCATGTTTTTTGTGGTAGTGTAATAAAGGTAACTCCTTTAGCCTGTAGTGTATCATGATTTCGCAGTCTGTCTTCTCAAAGCCGACTGTGAAATGTGACTTCAATTGGAGATGTGTGGAGAGAAGTAGACTGTAATTATTTTACTCTGAAGGGAAATTAGTCTGCCTTGCAGTGTGTATGTGCCTGTTGGGTGGGTCTGTATTTCCTTTTCATCAGACTTAAGTGGTGTAGTGTCCATACTTTCCACTACCTACCCAAGGCAGGGGATCTGGCCAAAACATCTTGGCTGTAGTTCAGCTTTGGTTGACTCAGTCATGGAAAGGCAGAAGTCACATTGGATGATGAACAGAAACAGCTAGAATAATTATAGATACTTACTACTCCATCTGTTCTTCAACTCAGTGTGTGCCTTGTGTCAAAGCAGGCTATGATCTCTGGATTTTTTTTGGGGTGTTTGTCTGGTCGTGAATTCCAAAGTTATGTGGGTGATGTGTTACCTTCTGCATTTTAGTTTTGGATATACTAATATTGTTCACTTCCTTAACATGGAGGAAATCCATGTCTTTGTTACGTTTGGCTTTGTAGCAAGTTTATCACAAATTGTATGTAACGACCTTAGATGCTGTGGGTCCTGAAACACTGAGCTGATGGAGCTCGTGTTGAACAATGAATTAACTACATCTACAAAACCTTCTAGGTGCAGGTAAAGTGACAGTGAAGAAACATTTATGCTTAGGGAATATTCCCTCAGATTCTTTGTGATGCAGATATTCACTATCCTAAACCATTTGATCTAGAAATAATTGAGCAGACATCCTAAGTCTCTTTTCATCTTCAGCCCTTGGCTTTGTGGCTCTTTTTGCATGTACGTCTGGCTGAACTTACCTTGACAATGATAGATTTTTTTTCCTCTGTGTCTCAACTCTAATTCATGCAGCAGAGGTGGATAAATTCTTGGAGGCCTCAGGAAGAACTGCATGATTCACCACAACTAATTTAATCCCCACTATCTCCATTTGGGGCTGTTCCCAAAAGAGATTTGGTGATGTTGAATGTAAATAAACCTAAGAAGTGGTAAGGGATTACAGTCCAAGAAGAGATTGGTCTTTTCTAAGTCATGTGAATAATACTACTCCCATGAGGATTTTGAGGAAATTTTAAGGTTGGACACTTGAAACATTTAGACAGAAAGAAATGCATTTGAGAACCAGGGCTAGCAGCCTTATTTGGGACAATGAGATGGAAATTATTACTATTTTTTTTCATTTTATAAAAGTCCTTATAATCTGCTAGATATCCCACCCCCTTCCCCCCCACCTTACTTTGTGATTCTAACAGCCACTCTTCATTAAAAAGCTGTCTGAACAAATGCATGAGTATTGGCTTTGGCAGGGAGTTGGCATAATTTTGCCTATTTCATCATAGGTACCAGAACTTGCCCAAATGATTACCAATGTTGCCTGGATGGAGCCTGACCACAGTTGTACCTGTTGTCTCTAGATTTTTGCTTTGACTTTAGTGATACTTTTATAAGGGCCTAGAGGAATTAGGTATTAGCTCTTACTGAATTTTAATGAGAATAGGGTGCCTGATTTCTGTAGTTTTTATAAAATCTCAGTCTTAAGGAATGATAGTGAGGGGACTTGAATTGGTGTAAGGGATGCAACATTACTCTCTGGTAGTTACTGTTTTTCACAGGTTGGGCCCTTGCTAGCCCATTAAAAAGAAATTTAGGTTTTCCAAATATATGACATGTTTAACGTATGTGCAGATAACTAGTTAACTACTGGAGCTGAGATTGGAGCCAGTTAATTTTTACAAGAACTGCAAGTTGAATTTGAAATAATGATGAACAGAGGGAGAGATTTTGATACCTGTTTTAATGCACAGGTGTCAGTAGAAGTCTTAAATGAAACAGGATACTTTGGGATACTGTATACTGATAGTAGTTTTGTAATTGATCGCCCTTGTTAAATGGACTGAATTTGGCTTATAACATGCAGAGAGAGTCAGCTGTTAGAGTGTCAGTCTTATATTTTGCAATTTAATGACTGACTCCAGCTGGAGCACTGTGTTAATTCTGAAGCGTCAACATAAGAAGGACATGGAGCTCCTAGAGGAAGTGCAGAGGAGGGCCACAAAGATGATTTGCACCTCTCCTATGGAAACAGTCAGAGGGAGTTGGGGTGTTCAGCCTGGAGAAGAGAAGGCTCCAGTGAGACCTCACAGTTGCCTTCCAGTACGTGAAGGGACTTACAGGAAAGCTGGGGAGGGACTTTTTACAAGGGCTTGTAGCAAGAGGACAAGGGGTAATGGATTAAAACTGGAAGAGGGGATATTGAGGTTAGGCATTAGGAAGAAATTCTTTGGTATGAGGATGGTAAGACACTGGAACAGGTTGCCCAGAGAAGTTGTGGAAGCCCCATCCCTGGCAGTGTTCAAGGCCAGGTTGGATGGGGCTCTGAGCAACCTGATCTAGTGGGAGGTGTCCCTGCCCATGCAGGAGGGTTGGAACTAGATGATCTCTAAGGTTCCTTCCAACTCAAACCATTCTGTGATTCTATGCCTCATAAAAACTTTTGTTGTGTGGAAATGTCTTTCATACAGTCAAAATATAGGCCTCTTATAGGAAGCTATGGCATGGTGTATGTGATTGTGAACATTTGATAACTTGATTCCTTTCATGTTAGTGTAGTGGAGTTGTAGGGGACTAATTAGTGACTATAGTGTTTTATTTTCAACACAGAAGCTTCATAGGCATCTCCCCATTTTGCCTTGCAATGAAATAGGATTCCAAGGTAGCTTATTTCAGGTGAGGTTATTCTAATTAAATTAAACATTGTTCCAATGTATTGCCTTGAAGCAGAAGAGAGTAGTAGCTATTAAAGCATAACAAAAGGGAATATATAAGCGAAAGGTATTACGCAGGTTTTGATCCTGAGGGAATGATTAGGTAATTGGGGTAAATAAGTGAGAATGGCCTTGATGTAGTAGCATTTGATCTTCTGTATGAGTTCTGCTAAATAGAGACTCTTGCTGGTAAAAGAAGATAAGCTTTGAATTCCCTGATTGCTAGCGGTAAGCACCAGTCCACTTTTCTGATATGTCTTGCAGATGGGCCAGCCTTCTGCTTTGTTGGGAACTTTGGGAATGTACTTCGTTTTTCTTGAGTGTCTGTTTCTTCATTTTACTGCAGGCCAGGGTGTTTGCAGTGTAACAGCATGGCTTTATATAAGCAGTGTCATAACAGGATGACATCACTTACTCAGGCTAGAAAGTAATTACTGCTTACTGTGGATCGTGATAAACTTAGATGTGGAAGGTGGAACACTCTTCTGTGGTAAATTCTGTAAGGAGAGAGGCTGGGACAGAAGTTATGGCAGGCCTTGTAAAGTACCATTATATTATGATTATCTTGTAGTGTACCAAATGAGAATGCTTTTTAATAACACTAATTTTTCATTGTATTTGCTTTAGTATTATGGGACAAGTAATCATGGACAGGTAATCTCAATATAAAACTAAACCCAGAGTAAATCAAGGGAACAGGATAAGACCATTTGATGGTCAGCTGCTGCTGCAAGTGGTAATCTTACTTGGTTCGTTGTGCTGGCAGTGAGACTCATCTACCCTTTCAGAAAGTCTGTTCACTAACCTGAATCACTAAGTGGTTTGATGGTTTTGATTTTTTGGGTGTTTTTTTAAGAAAATAGGCTTACTTTTCTGCTGGCTTAACTACTCAAATAATGAGATCACTGTGTGCTCAAACACAAGGTGCCATTTGGAGTGGGGAATACGAAGAAACATAACTGATCTTGTTGGCAGCAACTGACTATCAGTTTTGTAAAAATATGGCAGTGCTGTGTTACAATACACCAACGTTAGTAAACAAAAAGTTCCCAATATTAGACATACACAAATGTTCTCAGAAAACTGAAAAAGAATGATAAAAGTTCCCAGAAACCCAGTGTTTCAAGCCCGTAGCCTGCATTAATTTGTTCTGCTAAGAAGAACATGGGAATAAAAATATAGTAATAGTTGGGTTTCCAGCCTGTAAAAGGCTGTAATTTGTTCTAGGGGTACTTACTGTTTTGTAAGCCACTTAAGCTGCATTCTTCTTTCCTGTGACATAGACAGAACCCCTCAAGTGAATTACAACTCTTCAGGCCAAAGTAATTGTCTTTTGTGTCTATTTCATTTGATATATGATTGCATACAGAGATAACCAGGGAGGTTCTACACTGATATCTAACTTTTTAAAAAATGTCAGAAAATGGTCTTAATAATCCTTTTCATATTTGTTTTGCTGTGTTACCATTACTTTTATAAGTACAAATTTCAGTGCAGTCACATCTGTTTAGGGAGAGATTTTTGAGCACACGTTACAGAGGTGCCCAGTTATCTTCCCTGCCTTTCAAAGTATTGTGCTTGAACCCATGTGATACATAGATGATAGCAAGTCAGTTGAACTACCGTTGCCTCTGGTAGATGTTTCTCATAGCATACTTCTTGCTTTGTTCTGTGGTAACATATAAACATCCAGAAATTGTCTGAGCTACCAGGATCCTTATCATTCCGGGGGGCTTTTAGAAGGATGATCAAGCTAATGTGTAACATCAAGGATCATGTAAGCATTTTCTGCTGCTGACAGTTTGTGTGAATATGTGTGTGTGATGATTACCAGTAGATTTTGTTACCTTTTTTCAATTCCCTTAATGTCACACAGAAATTCTATTTTTGTTTTTGCTTTGTTTTGTTACTAGAGCTATTCTGCTAATTGAAAAGGAGACAGAAAATAGATGTCCACGCCTACAGACCCTGGCGCCATGCCTCATCCTGGTCCTTCTCCTGGACCAGGACCTTCACCTGGACCGATTCTAGGACCTAGCCCAGGACCAGGGCCATCTCCTGGCTCAGTTCACAGCATGATGGGGCCAAGTCCTGGTCCACCCAGTGTCCCGCATCCAATGCCAACAATGGGGCCTACTGATTATCCACAGGAAGGCATGCACCAAATGCATAAGGTAATATAGTTCATTACCAGTGAACCTTTTTTTCCTGGAATTCTCTCCACTGTTTAAAAAAAATACTTAAACTACATTTAGACCTCTGTAACCGCTGTTGCACATCATATATCACCTGCAAAACTGCATCTACACTCCTACTTCTGTCTGTATTACTAAAGATGATGCTTATATTAGATTAAACGCAGTAGACTACTTTGAACTGTAGAGCTATTAGTGGTTTGCAAATCTTCATTTTTAAACATGACTTTGCAGTAAGATAGCCATTACAAGGGGAAAAAAAATGAATTATAGTGATAAAACTTTATGGTAGACCATTCTAACCACCTGGGTTTTTTTCTTACCTGTTTGGACTCGTCTCATAATTTTCTGGGGTGGTTTTTAGTTTTGCATGGTTTTTTTTTAATTAATATTTTTAACTCTTAAAGTTCTCTTGCTTACAAATTTTTTATTCTTCCATGTTGATGAGGATCCTGGTTTCCGAGTTCTTTTTTAAAGGCTCCATAAGGAGCCTAAGGAATTTAAAACTATGCAGTCTAGAACATGTGAATAATCTGACTTCAGTGGTTGTTGCCATACACTTAAAATTGCATGTGTACTTAGACTATCATTAATGTCTTTTGCTTTGGGGAAATACTTGGTTTTTTTGGAATTTCCTTTGTGAGAACTGTCTCTGTACATAATGTCACTTTTCTCCTTTTCTGTACCAGAGAGTTAGATCTTAGGATAATTTCAATTTCACTGATGCTCTTCTCTCAGGAATATGCAGTAACAGCCTACAGAGACAAGATGCTTAAAAAATTTCAGAACTATTGTTGATACTAGTTGGAATTGTTATATGCACTTAAAAAAAAATACAATAAAAATTCAGTTTTAAAGTAATATACAGAGATTTTAATTTTCCTAATGAATTGGCAACTTGTTTATGTTGCCATTTTCATGTATGAATCAGTTTCATTCATTAAAACAGTGTCCAGCCAGCAGGGGCATGACACTACCACCTTTTGCATTAGGAACTACATCATCACAATTTCTGATAGCACAAAGACAACTGAAATGAACAAGGCCATGATCCAGCTGCCCAGTTATACTGCACTTGTAATTTCTGCAAAGTCAGTACATTCAGTAACTAAAACTTTTGCATTTGAACCTTGTGGCCTGTATTTTATCTATTAGCCAGTTTAGACATTTGGAACGGGCATTTTGTCAGGTCAGTTACAGCCCAAACTTGAGTACACTGGTGAGTGCCCCAGACTTCATAAACAGCCAGGGTTTTCACATCCTTCAGTTCTCTTGTTCCTTTCTGGGTTCAAGAAATTCTGTAGCTGCAGAAGAATAGCATTGCAACAGGAATTTTCCATTAGAAAGTTTGAATGCCTCATACATCATGTTTTTAAGTGTTGTATCCTGTTTCACCTTATGTGGTCTTCAGACATTTAATGCTATGTCAGCATTAGAAACGAACCAACAAATGTGCCACAGAGTTCTTTCAGAAGCTTTAGAAGCGTCTCAGAAGTTCTGTGAGCCAAAGTAGAAATTCTCCCATTGAAGTGGCATTGAAATGTTTTGAAAAATACAGCATAAATGTGAAGAGTCTGGATAGCTGATTCCAAGATGACCAGTCAGTATGGTACAGTAAAATGACTTTCCCTTTTCTGTATCTTGATCCTGGTAATGCAGTGAAGGCAGTAATTTAATAAGTTTTTATTTTAGTAGCAACAGCCTTGCTGTCCTCTAGGTTGCCACTTCACAAGTTCCAGCATGCCTTTGTGTGCGTGTGACGAAGCTACTAAATGGATCCATTGATTTAATCCAGGTGAAAAAAAAAAAAAAAGTCTATGGTTAATTTTCAGTCCACATTAGTTTCCTGGTCTGTTTTTCTGTGCAACCGCAGAAATAGTATATTGTTACATCTAAGGGAAGGGTCTGTTTAAGAAGTGGTGTGGAAGGGTGTGCCTAGACTATTTTGCAAATACTACTTGAGTGTCATTCCATGATACTTAAAAAAAAAGGTCAGCCACCTGCAGTTTGACCAAGTAAATGTTTTATTTCTGCTAAGTTTTATGTAAAGTGTTTTGACTTTCAAGTCATGATGTAACATAATTATTTTTTTTTCTAGTGAAATGCAGTAAAAGTGCGAGATTGCATAAAAAGTGTCCCAGTCATACCATTACTTGTGGGTTACACATCCAGTGTATGCAATGAGGTGTGGTTCGTTCTTTGAGAATTCATGAGCTAAGTAGTGAAACAGTTTCATACTACGTTAGGTGTTTGACTAGCTTACAAAGAATAATGTAATGCATAAAGAATGAAAAAAAAGCCAAATTATCTAACAATAGAGAAAACACTGATTGATACAAATCTGTATTAATAAACCATAATTTCTAAAGTATGTTTACGTAGCAACAGTTAATATGAAATTAAGCAGTGTATATTCACTTATTAACCGGAAAACCCTTACACAGGAAAATTTACTATTAATTTATGTTACACAGTTTTGACAGAAACAGTAAGTTATCTATCTTTCTTGATACTTCCTTCTTTAGACTATTGCTTAAGTTGCCAAGAAAATACTTACATTTCTTAATTCAACTGGGGTGTATCTTGGATATAAGACAGCTTAATTTAAGGATAAATATTTAGAAGTCTGTCAGTGGAACACTGCTAAATTGACAAACTGTAATACCCTCAAAGATTCTAATGAGGTGAAAATACTTGAAAGCAGGGAAGATATTAAAGGAAGTCATTATTACATGGTTCACCTGATCTTGCTTTTTCTTGGCATCTGCATTTTAGCTCCTCTGGAGGCAGAGCATGGGGTAGGTGGTTTTAGTCTGAACTGATAGAGCCTTCTGAATGCTCTTACGCACCAGCTGGGCCACATGATCTTAACTCTTCATTATGACAACAGTACATCTGTTTAATTTGCATGGTTTTCAGTTGAGGGTTAGGAAGAGTACTGTGAGCTCTTGGTTTATTTTCTCTTCTGTTTAATTGGACCCTGATTCATAAAATTCTTCTGTGAATTTGTAAGGGGATGTACTGTAAATTACTACTGGCTGTGGAAAAAGTATTATGTTATCATGAGTGAGAGAAAAAGTGAGTGACAGAAAAAGTATTTTCCTACAAAAATTTTTTTTTTACTGAGTATATTATGTATTCACTCAGAAGTTCAACTAAGACAGAAGGCAAATGGTTTCCCATTTCAAATATTGTTGGCTAACAGGTCTGCATTAGACGTTCTGAGAATCCGAAAATTCTGTCGTGGTCCTGGAAGTAACGCCTTTATATTGAGCAGGCATGTTCCCTGCGATATTTTTGTTGTATGAATTTACATTAGTGAAAACAGAAAGAAACTATTGTTAGCCTTGAAAAATCAGTACAGAGACCTTGTGTAAAATGGTGTTTTAGCGATTAATAAGAGATGAACAGAATTGTTGGCCAAGTCCCTCCTGCAAGGACAACCACAGTCAATCGGGTTTGATGATCAGTGATGCGTTCAGTTATGCTGTGCAGTTATGTGACAACAAATCGCTGTTTGGTCTGTGTGTTTTTTATTGGTATAGAGGATGCACGGTCTACAAGAAATCCAGTCTGCTAGTCTTAGTCTCTGATGTCAAGGCCAGTGTTTTGTTTGTTGTTGTTTTTTTTTTAAGAAGGGGGAAGGAAACAAAAAAATACACCGAAATCTGATCATTTACCTGGAAATAGGTTAAACTGTGATGCAATGCTTTCTGTGAGAAGACCTTAATTACTAAATTCAGAGTAAAAAGCAATCTAGGCAAAATGGTCTTTATGTGTTAGGCTTTATGTGAAGTCTGTAAGTCTGCCAATTCTGTAGGTGTGATCTTGCATACAGTTGAAACTCATCCTTCATTACCTTTTCTGGAAGCACTGTTTATCTGGCCTGCTTAGTGCTTGTTCTTACTGACAGGAAAAAATGAAAATATAAATGTATACTGAAAGCTGAATGTGTCTCAACTTCCTATTTCCCTTCTGTCATTAAGAAAGTACCCCAACATGGTAGAAGTGCTTTACCAGCAGTATAGGTTACATTTCTCATGCTAACAATGTTGTTGTGAAAGATACCTTTAATACCTTATGCGGGACTGAAGAATTTACAGAAATTGCATTGTGTCTAACATCCTTTTTTGTAATTTTTAACCTTTTACATAAATTGTTAAAGATAAAGACATGAACTTGCAAGAAAGTATCAACTGAAGGATTTTTTATATGGAAAGAACTGATCAAAAGAACAGGTTTATAAGTATTTAAAAAACAAACCAACAAAACCTGTACCAAATTTAAATGCTTTAAGTCCTAATGGAAGGGAGCCTAAATACAGCAAGAATGATAAATAAGGTTATCATCTAACTCTGTAACTGCAAAGTGATTCAAAGAAGTTATGAATAATAACTATTTTTCTGTTCTTTTAATCCTCTGCTGAATTGTTTCCTGTGTTTTGTTGGGTTTTTCCATAGATGGTAGAGGTGCTTTTAGATGAAAAACGTTCTTGGAAATACAGGCCCTTTGCATAAATTAGTAGTACTGTGATAATTAAAACTAATTTTGTCTTCAAAGAACTTTATGCCATCTTCATCTTTTGTAGCTTTTAGTAAAAAGACACTTAATGAGTTTCCTAATCTGTTTCTAAAGAGTTTAACTTTCAGTTTTTCTCGCAGCATCATTCTGCAAACCCCGTTCTTGCTGTATTTAGGCTCCCTTCCATTAGACTTAAAGCATTTCAGTTTGGTACAGGTTTTGTTGGTTTGTTTTTTAAATACTTCTAAACCTGTTCTTTTGATCAGTTCTTTCCATAGAAAAAAATTCTTCAGTTGATATTTTCTTGCAAGTTCATGTCTTTACCTTTCTGTTCCTGCGTGATTCAAAAAAAAAACCAACACAACTTTTTTTGAAAGGCCATGTATTTGCTTTCTTCTTCACTGTTTTGTGTTAATGCTACCTCCTTTCCCCATCTTCTCTGTGCTGGTACTTCTGATTGCCATGGGTGTGCATGTTGTGTCCCGTATTGGCCCATTAGAACTGCCTGCATTCACAGAGGTTTCACGGTTGCCTCCCATTAGTGCAGTGACACCCAGTGACACTCATGCCCTACAGTCACACCACAGATGTGTACAGCTAGAGTCCTTTGTTCTGGAAAGCGGATCCAATTTCTTGCACAGTCTCCTCCTCCTCCTCTTGATGGTGTGAAAGATTTGAGTCCTGGTCACTTAGCATGTTAAAATAGGAATGGATCTGGCTGTACAGGTGTTTCAGTTTCTGTAGTACTCAGCTCCTGCAATCAGAATGTGAACTGACTGTTCTCTTCATCATTGGTTATCTTTGTAAGTAGGGGCGAAGGGAGAGGGAGGGATCTTCAGGTCTCAGGAAAGGGCATTGAGATTTACTTGGTTAGCACAGTGGAACTATTTTTAATGTGTGAGTCATCTGTATCTACATTTCTGCTTCATATCCCAAGTTCTTGTAAACAAAAATAGCTTCTCAAGTAATGGATATTTTTCTGATACAAGTTCTTTTCATAAATGTTTTTATACTGTAATGACAACTAAATGATTTGATGAAACATAAAAAATCCTTTTTATGTCTCTCTTTCTGTAACGTTTCTCCATGTTACCCATAGTTCCTGGTAAGGAGAAATGATAGAGAAATAATTCAAAAACGCTGATAAACAGCCCTGAGTGTTTAAAGATACTTTGAATCAAACCTGAATATTGCAATGGAGAGTGGAAAATTTATATGAAGGGCTTATATGTTACAATTTATCATTATTTTTTCCTTTGTACAAAGGATGACCTATGTTTAGTTCTGCTTAAATTGATTCATATGCAACAAATTGCTTGAAAAGAAGAAATGTGACAGCGTCTTGTTGTCTGTGACTTAATGTAGCTTGCACAAACAGTTTTGTTAACTGTATTTTCCACTGTAGAAAGTTTTCTTAACTCTCTTCTAAGAAATAATTTTCAATAATTAGGTGTGCGTTTAGATAAAACAGACCACAAGGTCTCCGTTCACAGCAGGGTTTGCAAGAACGGTATTTAGAGTGCATGCATGCATGTGCTACAGGGGGCAGGGCTGCCTATTTCTGTAGAGAGAAGAAAAGTGATGCCAGCCTGATCCTTCCTGATACAAAGCCTTGCCTAGCTTTAAGTTAGAAGTGAGCATAATTGCTTCTCTAGTTAGACACCTGATGGAATTTTTGCTTTCAGGTAAAACTTTTTTGTTTTCTTAAGATATCTTCCTTCTGATGTTATTTTCCCCTATTTTCTCATTCAGAGTCCTTCAGTTTCTATTATGGGGCCATTTCCAGTGCCCTGCATGCCTTAAACATATTTTTCTGACCCCAGGCTGTCTTCACTTTCTGAAGAAGGGGCCTATTTTGCATTTCAAGTACCATGGGAGCTGTAGTTTTTGAGAAATGAATGAGGTGACAGGAACTGTAGGGAGCACAAGTATCTGAGCAGAGCTATGTCTTTCCTTCCTTGACTGCCTGCCTCTCCCTGGTTTTGCCTGCAAAGAAGAGGTTACCTCCTGCACTGTCAACTTTGTCTTTGAAGAGAAACAGTGTTTGGGGCATTCCAGTAGAGCAGTGACTGAAAGGGCAAAGTTTGGGCTAAAAATAACTCAAGCCCAGCCACAGGCTCTACTTTCATAGGTTGGTGTGTGTTACACAGCTTTGTAATATGAGGCCTGTAGGGTTCATGTGTTTGTGTTTGGACGGTTTGCCTCCCTGGCATTGCCAAACAGTTTGTAAGGGGAAAAAAACACCAAAAAGGAAACAGAAGGGACAAGCAGTCTGATGTTGACCTGTGTGTCCCCAGATGTGTGATACCAGGGTTAAAGGTTTCCATTGTACTTATTTTGAATGACTGCTAAGAGAAGTTGGTGCTCTTTTTGTATCAGTTTAGATTTTGACTTCAAGTCCTTTTGATTTTTGTAGCGGATTTATGTACTGTCTCTTATATAAATACTTACTTTGTTTTCACAGTCTATTGATGGCTTGCATGAAAAAGGAATGGTTGAAGATGTTCATTGTGGCTCCATGAAGAGCATGCGACCTCCTCACCCTGGAATGGGCCCACCTCAGAGTCCAATGGACCAGCACAGCCAAGGTTTATACATACTGCGCATGTTGTATGGTTTTGGGGCCCCTTTGTTCTACAAACAGTCATTAGTTCCATATAATAGATTTCCAATTATGTCCTTTCAGCTTTGTTTGGAAAGGGTGAACTGATATCACAGGGCAAGGTGAATAACTGAATCCTCTTGCTTTCTGGAACGTCCCATCAGTCATCTACTGGAAAAGGGCTAAGGTTCAGGTCTATGGCTGGGGCAAGTAGTTGGACAAAGTCTATTACAAATTTCAGTTCATATCTCTGAAAAAAACCCACCTAGTTCTTTTCTATTTTATGTGGTGATTGTAAATGGAAATGCAGTAGAGTAGTATTTATTTTAATCCTGTGGGGAAGGAATGATAAGAGAAGAGCCCAAGCAAACTTGGAGAAACCTTCTTCAATATCTATAGTGTTTGGTCAATGGCTGCTCAAAGTTCTTTCCAAAATTTTTTATGCCAGAAAATATAAACTGTTTTCACTATATTGCTATATGCCTTGTGTCCTTTAGTTTGCAACATTAGAAGACATGCATTCTATAAGCAGCTCAGTATGTTGGAGATTTAACTGGTCACACCTGCTAGTATTAATTAGTTCAGCAGATAAAGCTTCCTGTATTGCATAATCAATTGTATTATAGCAATACTTGAAGAATCCCAGCTGAAATTAGGGTCCTGGTTTGACACGCTGTTGGTTGACATATTTATGTGTTTCTTACATAGGGTATGTGTTTATTACATAGGAAAGAGAAATACTGGAAGGTGAAAACAGGTAGAAATCAGCAGAGTGGCTCAGCTTGAACTGCTTTGTGCCTTATCAATGACTCTGACTGAAGCCGTAGTTTGTGATTTGTCAGCTGAATCTCTGTCTATCACCTTGAACATTACAAAGTACTGTTTTTCCATTACACCTTTCAATATAAGTTAAGTAAAATAGAACTGACTTTGCAGGGACAAGTTCTCCATCAGTTAAAACTTCTCCACTGGTTTCAATGAGATGCGAACATGAGCATCCAACAGCAAAATTTTACCTGACTTCACATTCAGAGGAGCTCTTTTTTTCTTGTAATGAACTTATTCCTTAAAATGAACAGAGTGTTTAGTCTGAAGATGAAGATGGATCCAATTTAAATGTAATGTGCTCAAAATACAAGAGCACAAGGTGCAAATGCTTCAAATAGAAGTAGCTCTGAGTTGTTTTCTTCTTTCCTGTGCTGGCTGATATCAGACTTCCAGGTTGCGTCGCTTTACAAAAAGATAATTGTATTAGTAGCAGCTGTGGCAGGCTAAAGACTGCGGATCTCTGCTCTCCTTTTTGATATATGTCGAGAACTGTTGCACAGTAAAAAGAGAATACTGGAGTTATAATGTAAAAAGCCTGCTGGCTTTTTAAAGAAATTATTGAGAAAACTCCACATGTTCTAATATTTTAAATACTTTACTTGACATTACTGAGGAATGTTTTAGCTTTCTTTGCCTCTATGTCTCCTTTATTTTTTAAAAAACAATTATCTTTTCACAAAAAACGGTGATGACATTCGAGGCTATTCTGATACCTATTGGGAAACTCATGTCTGCTAACCTTGTACTTTCTCCCTATTAGTGTACATATCCAAGGTAGAAAAACATGTTTCTTAATAGCCTTTCAACCTATTGGATACTCTCAGTCTGATTTACCACAGGATTAGAGTCCTGTAAAAAACAGTTGTGTTTCTTCAAGTTTTGTGGAAGTGGGCAATATGGTAAAAAACAGTGAGCTTACCCATAACCACACTCATGAGGAGAGGACAGTATGAGTTCTATGAGAAGCCATGGAAAGATGCATGGTAGATCTTCTAATGCTGACAAAATCTTCAGCTGCATTTGGTACATTGTTAGAAACCAAGACTTATTGTAAATTTCACTGCCTGGTGGATTCTTGGATGTCTGATATTTGAGCTTACATTGCTGTTGTGTACAATTTTTAACAATTTGCATTTCAAGTAGAAATTGCACCTCATTAGTTCCAGGTCTGTTTTTTCTTGGTTTATTGTCTGTAGGCCTCAAACTGAAGTAGATAAATATATGTTCTAATTAACATTATTTTCAGATGTTTGGTGGAAAGTAGCTTAAGAAGTTCAAAACCTTAGGGAATGGATAGTCCTAAACTTCTACCGTTAGTATGAAAGCATAAGCAGAATAGTTTTATATAAGGTAAATGTCATTTAGTCTAGCACTAGGTAAAATAAAGAACGTTGTCTCTGTCTTAATTTCATATGACCTTGTTGATATTTCAGGCCATTGAGATTAGTTTTATGAAAAAAATCGTAGAATCATAGTATGGTTTGGGTTGGAAGAGACCTTTAAAGGTCATCTAGTCCAACCCTCCTGCAGTGAACAGGGAAATCTTCCATGGGGTCAGGTTGCTCAGAGCCCCATCCAACCTGAACTTGAAGGTTTCCAGGGATAGGGCATGTGCCACCTTTCTGGGCGACCTTTTTCAGTGTTTCTCCACGTTCAACATAAAAAATATCTTCATTTTATCTAGTCTGAATCTATCATCTTAGTTTAAAACCATTACCCCTTGTCCTATCATGACAAGCCCTATTAAAAGGTCTCTTTCCATCTTTATCTAAGCCCCCTTTGAGTTCTGAAAGGCTGCAATAAGGTCTCCTGAGACCCTTCTCCTCTCCAGGCCAAACAACCCCAACTCTCAGCCTGTATTCATAGAGGTGTTCCATCCCTCTGATCATTTTTGTGGACATCTTCTGGATCCATTCTGACAGGTCCACGTTATTCCTATACTGAGGATCTCAGAATCTGACAGAGTATGGCAGGTGGGGTCTCACCAAAGCAGAGTAGAGCGGGGACAATCACCTCCCTCAACCTTCTGGCCACACTTCTTTTGATGAATCCCAGGATATGGTTGGCTTTCTGAGCTGTGAGTGCACATTGTCAGCTTGTCCAGCTTTTCATCCACCAATGCCCCTCTGTCCTTCTCCACAGTGCTGCTCTTAATCCCCTCAATCCTCAGTCTGTACTGATCTTGGGAGTTGCCCTGACCTGACTGCAGGATCTTGCACCTGGCCATGTTGAAGCTCATGAGGGTCACATGGGCCCACTTCTCACACTTGTCCAAGTTCTTCACCCTTGTCAAACATTTACTATTTTTGTGGACATCATAAGCTAAATTGCTTTATTGAAGTGTAGACAGGTTTAGTACAGTAATCAGTGCAGTATAGTGTTTTTACAGTCATCAGGAAAATGGATCCTGGCCCACGTATGAGTTTCTCTCGTTAAAGCCAGTAGCAGTAATGACAGACGTAACTTTGGCTGCCTGATCGAGTTAGAAAAGGTGTTTGGCTTGTTACTGTATGACAGTCTGATTTATGAGAGAGATAGCAGTAAGTAAAATCAGTATTATCTATATGAAATGTATTAAGTTAGTTAATGACAGAATATAAAACTAGCTGTAAATAGAAGATGTTCATCCAATTGTGGATTTTTCTAAGCTAGTCTTTTAGGGCTCTGTTTTGGTTCAGTGCTGTTCAATCCATTTGTCAGTGATCTGAAAATAAGTATAAAACCAGTGCTGACAGAACTTGCATCCTGATCAGCCTTTGTAACCAGCTTGTTCTTTATTTACTTCAAAACCTCTATGTTGGTTACAGAGGCTGATCAGGATGCTCAGTAGAATGTGCTTCTTTCTCTAGCATGAATTCTAGCACAGCCAACAGCACTGCGTGTCTAGGAGCAAACTAGTTTATTGTGTAGGCCTGCGTTGTAGTATAGTATTCTATTCTAGGTTCTGCAGTTCAGAAAGATGTTGAGAAATGTTTGATGTAGCATCAAGTGTCAGAAGCATCTTTTGCATAAGGAGAGGCCGAGTGAGCCGAAACTGCATCGCCTGAAAAGGAGAAGGCTTGGAAATACCTGATGGGACATGGTTAACAAACAAGGAGGCAGAGTCTTTGCAGTGATTATCGGTGACGGAAGAGGAGACAACTGGCACAAACTGGATCACATTAAATTCCATTGAAACATAAGAGAATGTGCTTTTACTGTAAACATGGCTGAACAGTACAGTAGGTTGCCCAGACAGATTGTGTAGTTGCCATCCATGCAGACAGTAAAAACTTGACTGCACAGGTTGCTGGGCAGCTTGCTGTAGCTGACCCCGCTTGAGCAGGGGATTGAGCTGGATGATCTTCAGAAGTCCGTTCCAGTCTTAATGATTCTGTGATTCTGTGAAATTATGTCTTTATTTAGAAGACAGATAAACGAATGATCTGAAACTTGAAAGACTTGGTTTTTTAGCCTGGAGAATGTTACACTTGGATCAATCTGCACATTCTCAGGTAGTAGAAAGCCTTGTAATAGATTAATCGTTTATCTTAAAAAAAATAAAATTCATTCAGAATGTATTAAAATGCAGTTGCACGTTACTTAGTGAAGATAACTAACCTTTTGGACAAGGATTACCCAAGTATTTGTGGTAGCTTTTTTGTCACATGAAATTTTAAGTCAACAGTGGAAGTCTTTTTCATCTGTTCCATAGACTAAAGCGAGGAGATCGTTTAGAGGGTAAGTCTTTGGTATGTTTTAGACGGGTAGACTGTTGTAGCAGTAATAACCCTTTATTGCCAGAAATCTGTGAACATGTAAACAGGCTCCAGGATTCTGAGAACTGGTAAGCTAGAGGAGGCAGCAATGTTTTTAATTCTTTGAGGGTGGGAAAATGCGTAGTCTTCATAAAATGATGCTGTTCTTCAAGCTCTGAGTAAACAGTTGTAATAAATGCATAGGCAGTAGTCCTTCTGTATGCTGCTTATAGTTGAAATTGATCACAAAATGAGTTTTCATTTAAGGGTAAATTTTCCAATAGCAGTCTTTTTAGTAATTTTTTTTTTAAAGAAGGTCTTGCGAAAGAGTGTCTTTATGTACTAAAGCAGGATTTTTTATAAAATAACTGCTTATGAATGTGGATGATAAAGCAGAAATAAACTGGCCAACTGCACTTGCAGTTGTAGATATGATTTATGTAAATCAAATGTGCAGTTGTGACTGAACAATCTGAAATAAAGACCACTGAACTTAAAAAGAGTGAGTTGTTACAGAATTTTGGACGTAATGATTCTTAATCTGTATTAAGTAATAATTAACTCACCCTTTTTAAGGTGAGATGACTTATGAGCAAGTCAGGAACATCTGTAAGTTAAATCTGCAAGAAATTAGTAATTTTGCTCCTAAATGCCTATTCGCTGTTTGAGCTACAGTTACTGTTCTGACATTTTTCCATTTTTTTAAACTAACAATAAGTACTTAAATCATGTATGCAACTTTGTTATTTAGATTCTGGATTTTTTTTTGTGCTTCGTGGGATGCTACTCATGTGGGAAGAATCTGTTACTAGCTCAAGACAGTTTGTCACATTTTTATTACAGTCACAGTTCATTAGGATGATTTTCAGAAATCTGACATCAGTATATGGGGGAAAAAGTTCTCTTTCTCCTCAACAATTACTCTTTTCTGCTCTTGCAGCCAAATTGGAGAAAGAGTAGCATTCCTGACTGTTTCTGGAGACCAGTTTTCTTTTCTTGAACTTAGACAGAATGATGTCCCTTTTTAGTCTTAATACCTTTCTTTTCATGCTAACAGGTGAGATGGCAGGAAAATCCATTGCTCCAACTTAATCTATACCTGACTTAGAATTGTGTTAGAAACTGCTTTCAGTTGCTGTGAATGAGTTGTGCTGAAAAACCCCATATTGATAATACAAATACAAAAATTATGTTTAGGTTTGACTTTGCAAGAGGAATGGAGAGAAACTGCAAATAGAAGTGAAATTTTTATATAAAATAAAATATTTTTGACTGGAAAGAATTAATAAAAAGATACAAATGTAGTGAAACAAAAAAAATCCTTATTTTTCTGGAATGTGGAACAAATTAAATGCAGTTAGAGTGACAGTGCAGTGAAATACAGACTAATTTGAACAGTTCGGTTGTCTTTGCTTGTTATATGTAAGTGAAAACATAAACACTGTAGGGATTTAAGGTTCTGGGACTTGACTTGTAAATATTAATATCGTGCAGTGTTTGTTTGACTCCTTATGAAGATACACCTGTTAAGTTTAACTTACAGAATTCAGTAAGTTCCTGCTACTTCACAAACAACGTTGTCTCTACTGTTCTTAAATTAGCTGCACTTCCTTTTCTGATTTTTTTAACCTTTTAAAGATGAGAAAAGATCTGTCACCTTATCCATCTGCCTGCCAGCATGAGAGCTCTCAACAGTTTATTTCTACAGTCCTGGTTTTAAATGACTTGCATGCATGGTCTCTGTTGAGAGGATGTTAACGCTAGCCACACTATGAACAGGGAAATGTTATATTTTGCTCATGTTAAGAAAGTTTGTAGCTTCCATCTGACATGAACATGTTTTCCATTGTGTTCCAAGAAGTTACACTTCCCTAGTGTGGTCATGTACTTCATGCTTTTTTTTAAAAAAACGCCTAACTTTAATCTATAGTTTAACTGATTGTTCACATAAATGTGTTACACAACTTCATTTCTTCAATCCTATCAGTATTTTCCTATCAAAAATTTTTCTTACAGTCACATTTTTTACTAAAAATATACCCTTGGTATCAGTTTTAGCAGAAAGATTTTACATATATGTTTCACAGACACTTTCATCATTTAGGTCTTCTTAATTTTTAGTGGGAAGTCAAGACCTCTGTTGAATATTCCAGTGTTTGGACTGGTAAAACTGTAACTATTTCTAGCTAATATTTGTTACCAGGGTTTGGAATTAATATGTAAAAGTCAATAAAAATTATCTCTTAATTTTCAGCTCTCTGGTTCTTCAGCTTTAAAACAGATAAGGAAGGTGTTCTTTGTTTATGTTAACTGAAGTGAAATTATACACAATTAGAGCAAAACTTTTATACAGTTTGTGCTCCAAAGTACTTGTGTTTGGTCAAATGTTAGAACTAGGATTTCTTCCAGTGTCAATACTGTGAAGACTATATATTGTTTATGACATGTGTTGTATTTCTGTCTAACAAGTTTATACAAGTTTATTTGTATGTTTTTGAGAACTAAAAGTTATCTGTGGTCCTTTGCCAGCACATAGAATTTTTCTGTTGAGAGTGTTCTGCAAACTTACCTTTCAGTGGTTTTGCCATCTTCTGTTCTGAAGATTAAGTTAAAGAGAATGGTTTACAAAGACTAGAAGGCAAAATTTTCTGTGGAAAATCTAGAGGAAAGGGTACTTGGCAGTTCAGCAAGTAACAAATAATGTGCTGGGTATCTAAAAACCTACTGGATGCTTATTGTGGAAATTCTTGTGTGCCATGGAAAAAAATGCCTGTAAAGTGCTTCATGGCAGATGAAGGCGTGTTTGCGAAGTTCAAAAAATGTCTGCCTTTGCCTGTGTATTAAACATTCCTACGGACTGTGTCTTTAATTTTTTCTTTTCCTTTATGACATATTCTGCTTAAAACCCAGTCCTCGTGAGGCTTCGTGTGTCCTTATTCAGAGCCCATGTGTGCGTGCTCACCTGTAATAGAATATGTGTAAAAAGAGGAAAAACTGCAAGTGGTATAGAAACTTCATTAGGGCAGGCTTATGACTGAATGTATTGTCACACTGCTAAATCTTCTGAAGTTTCTCAGACTTAAAAAGGAAAATTTCCACATCACATCACAAAATTCAGGTTTTGTTAATGCCACATTTTAGTCTTTGCAAGATGTTTGGAAGAATTTTGTTCTTTCCTGAGATATTTTATTGGAATTTTGTTTTCATTAATACACCTGTCAAACCTAGTTTCCTAATGCCAAGAATCCTAATGCCTAGGATTTGGAGGGAGAGAGAAAGTGTAACTAATAAATATTTAGAAAACTCAAAATAGGTGTCCTTCTAAAACCTACTCTGCAAAACATAGTCACAGACTTGCAGCTCGAACTGTCAGGACACAAAACAAGTGCTCAATATCTTACACTACAGATTCAGATTTTTGTAGTCTAGATGGGTTTCAAGGTCTGGGTCTGAAATCTTCTCAGTGATCAAGGAATATATAGCCTGAACAATGTTACTTGAGGGGAAAAAGAAACCTTTCTTAGGCGGTTTTGAAAACAATGTAATTCAAGGTTGGTGCTATTGAAAGTAAATTATGAGATTTAGAAATGTAATAGTAATGGGCAAACATTGCAATAATCCCCATTTTGTAGTATAAAAGAATAATGAAGTTGTATATTTTGATTTTTGTTTTGGCATAGTGGTTTTTTAGAGCAGCGTGGTCACCAAGAGGAATCTGTAGCTTCCCCTCTTTTATTAAAAAAAAAAAAAAGTGAGTGGAAGGCAATGATGAAGTGGAGTAAACTTACAGTTATTTATCATAGCTTTTATTACCACAAGTGGATGTATAAACAGCTTTTATATTGACCTTGTAAATAATTTCAGTTACTTTAACTTTTGAAGGTCTCTTTCTCCCTTTTTCTTGAACTCCTTACTTCACTTCCCTATTTTTCTCTTATTCTTACTTTCTTATTTCTTATTCTCACTAGGGTCTTTTTCTTTTCCGGTCATTATCATCAAGCTCAGTCTGTTTCTGTCTTGGCATATCCAGTCTTTTTACATCTCAAAACCATTTTTTCCTTACTGTACTTCTACCTCATTTTCCTTTTTTTAGAAGAGCTGAAATCCTCTCTTTGCCCTTTATCTCAGACGTTTACAACCTTTACTTTATTGTAGAATATTTTCATCCTCAGATGTCATGGTTGATGGACTTTCAATATTTTAGCACTATCATCTATCGACTTGTGTAAGTTCTAGTGACTTAAAATTGCTGTCATCCCAGAAGAGCTGGGACTATTTTGGGATTTTACCTATGCTGCCCAGTAAAAGGGCCAGTAAAAACAGTGAAGCTGAAGAGAGGGTGGAATTACTTGCTTCTGTGACTTGGACTATGTATAGATGAAATTGATGTAGTTTCTCTTTAAAGTGCCAAAAGGAGTGAGGGAAGAGTAGATTTGCTGTCACAGAACCATATACTGTGGTATGAACTTTGGAGTTCAGTGTTACGTGCCTTGCTAAAGAATATGGAAATAAGCCAGATGTCTTGATTATTTTTTTCTTTAGGTTTTTTTTTTAGGCTTTTCAAATTGATAAGAGCCTTACTTGTGCTCCACAGTAATAGAGTGAAGTGGGTAAATATCATTACCTCTTTTTTGCTTTCAGTGGACATCTTTAAAACCTCGTTCTCTGTTGTGCATTGCTTAAAGGATCACTCTTCATATTTTTTCCTCTGACATCCTACATATTCTTGGAAATCTCACCAAAATTCTATGGTGTCTCTTTTCATGGATGCATTATGAAGCTCAAGGAAATACATATTAAGTGTAATTAAAATTCAAACTTAAAACTGCTACGTTTGCAAGTGTTACAAATAAGATAAAGCCCTCTTCTCTTAGGAACTGTGCTTGCTTATAGGGTAGCACAGTCTTCAGCAGCTTCTTCAGAAGGTGATTTTTGTGCTTGCAGTTGGTGCTCCAGGTTTTTGAACACCCAGATGGTAAAAAGGGATTGAACGTACTTTGGCTAAAACTGTTAATCTGTATAAATTAAAGAGCAATTACATAGAAATTGAATACTGTCTATTTCAATTTCTTTATGTTGGCAAGTTTTGACAAAGAAGGCCTGTGTCAGTGAATGGGTATTCCTTAATCTGTGTGCATCAAATTAAATTGATAATATTAAGCTATAAAATAGAGTTCACTTCATGTGTTCTACAATGAAATATTTTTCCAACATTCTAGTGAAACAATACTGCATCCTGGTGCTTCTCTAGTGTATTTAATGTTTTAGTTTGTCTTATTCTATATGTGAGGGTAATTGTTATTTTTAGAAGTTATTTGACTATTTAATCATAGTTCTTCTCAAATGATCGCTCATGAGGCTATCTTGATACACCATGGAAATTCACATTGCACCTTTGTTCTTGCAGAAAATACTACAGCTATCCTGACTTGAGAGATGTTTTTATACTTCATGTACTGTTAAAGAAATCTGATGGAGTTTAGATTTGACTAACCAGAGAGATGATTTTGTGATGCTCTTACCTGTTACAGGTTATATGTCTCCACACCCATCTCCACTAGGAGCACCAGAGCACGTGTCCAGTCCAATGTCTGGAGGAGGTCCAACTCCACCCCAGATGACTCCCAGCCAACAAGGACCCATCATTCCAGGAGACCCACAAGTTATGAATCAACCTAACAGAGGTCCTTCCCCTTTCAGCCCTGTACAGCTGCATCAGCTGCGGGCTCAGATCCTGGCATACAAAATGTTAGCTAGAGGTCAGCCATTACCAGAAAACCTCCAGCTTGCTGTTCAGGGCAAGAGGACCCTACCTGGCATTCAACAGCAGCAGCCTCCCGGTGCCTTCAACAGACAGTCTGGTAAGTGAATCTAGGCCTTGTGTCATTTTGTAGGATAATTCTTGAAGTTCTATCTGTGGAAAATTACGAAACAGGTGCTGTGGAGGGCCATAATTTGGGACTGTATTCTGGCATCTGAGTGAACAGCAGTCTGGTTTTCAGCTTGAGTGAATGCATAGACCACATTAATAATAATAATAATAATTATTATTATTATGTTGATTAATCCATTATTAGTAAAATAACGTCAAAACTGAAATAAAAGTTGTTTCACTGTGCAGTACTGTGTCAGTCCTGATTGTGGTTGACATTTTTTGAATGTGAATTATACTTTACTGATCGCAATTTCACTGTTTTTCTTAGAGTGAATTTTCAGTCTCCTGTTGCGAGGCAGAAAAATAAGTAATGTGGAAAAAATGTGAAGCAAGTTGACTGATTATTTAGATTGTTACAGCCAAAACAAACGATGTATCCTGTGCTGTTGAGTGAAAAACATAAGAAAAATGTTGTCTTTTTTTCTCTTAAGGCTAATAGCTGTTACAGTGGAGTGAGCAAGCCCGTTGTGGTCCTAAGAAAACTGTTAAACACCTTGCACCTGTTAGTTTCTGAACACTTCCATTACTGAGTTTGTGTTAAAAATCAAGGATTAAGATGATACTGTTTGATGTTAATAATTTCACTGGTCTCTTCATTATAGTGAATATGGCTTTGCTACTGAGGAAGGTTTTTTTAGGAGACCAGATTTTAATACACTTCATTACACATTTTTTCACAATAAAATCTTCTTAAATCCATATATAATGAAGAAAAATACTGCTTGCCCAGAATAGACCGGCATGTTGGAAAGCAGAATGATTTTTGGATAATTGGAAACGCTTTGTATCATAATAAGTTTCTTTACTGTGTCAAATTGCAGGTATTGGGTTACATACAATGAGTGGTGCTGCAACTGGACCAGGGCCTGCTCCAGGGGTGCCTGGACATACAGCTGCCATTACCCCTAAAACTTGGACTGAAGGTATAATGGCCTATAAATCTAATTTTATGTGTCACGCAGAGTTACGATTAAGCAGTGTGGGTAGAGTTTGGGGGACGGATGCAGGGGGGAAAAAAAAAAGGTAAAAAGGCATGCAGAAAAACAGTATAACCTTTACTGTGCTTAGGACTTGAATCAAGGAGTGTCTAACCATGTATATATTCATGAATGACTAGACCACACAAAATTACTGCAATTGTTTGGCAGCTTGAACCTGAAGCACCTTTTTACAATCAGAATGAAATGTGTAAGTTGCCTGAGGGAAACCAGTAAAATCGACTTAGTAAGATATGTTTTGAGCATGTTTAATTGCAGCAAGCTTGTCTTTCAACTGTAGTGTTTTCAAACCATGGTAGAATTAGGCTGCCTTTTTTTTTTTTTAAATGATAATTGGATTGCTTTGAAAGTTAAGTGTATTCTTTGAGATCAATGAACAGTGTAACTTTTTTCCCCAGAATGATAAGAAGGTTTTGAACCAAATCATTCAGATTTGGGTTTACAGGCTGATTTTATTGTTTGAAAGTAGAGTAAAAGTAGTATTGAAAAGAATTAGAAATCCCTAGTAATAGATAATGTTTGGGTTTTTTTTTTCAGAGAGATTTTAGAATAGATACAATATTACAGGTGTGCAAATAACATAGTCTTCTCATACTGTAGAATGTTATGCTGAGTTGTTGCTTGTGGTTAAATGTGGTGGCAGTGATGACTTCATGATAGTTGATGTCATAAAAAATTGTCTGTCATTAGTCAAGTACTTAGGACAATATAAAACAAAAATTAAATACTGGTATGTAATCAGATGTAGAATTGCTTGTTTTGGAATATTCCCAACGAATACGTAAAATTTGAACAGATCAATAAAGGGGATGAAAAGTGTTTCTTCTGAGGCTCTATGTGTGAGTTTACCAGACACAGTGCCTTCCGGCTCAAATACTGCTACTAAAAAATGCTGGCAGGTGTACAAATTGTTTAGTATGTCATATTAATATGTCTGTCCTGTTTAACTATAAGCTGCTTACTGTTTCTCTTTTTTCATTGCTGTTTAACACAAAAAAAATGTTCTGTCCTTGCTACATCTATTTGGAGGTTTTATTTGATGTATTTTTAAAGATGGTGCTTATTTCTTTAAATTTCTTTTTCATTCATTATGCAGTAGTTTGTGGTAGTGTTTGTTTTGCAGTTGAGTTTGTATGATTCTCTGAAAACTGAGACTACACAGAGGCTTTTGGTGGGCTTGCTTTCTTTCCTTATTTTTTGTAAGATTAAATGCAGTGTTGCCAAATGCAGAATCTACAGCTTGTGCTCAAGTCCATTTTCTGGAGTTTGATGCAGATGTGTGAATGACAAATGGTGATCTCTGAAGGAAACTTTTTATCTAGATTTCAGAGTGTTGTGTTTGAATTAAGGTTGAGTTCAAAATTGCAGGTCTACTTTGTAGTTGTTTTTCCTAACATTTAATGGCTATGACTCCTCAGACAATTAAGTGACATTTTTATTATTGCAGTGTCTGTCATCAGGGTCAGTTTTTGAACATCTGAATGCAGGGGTAACTTGTTGGCATAAAGACATATTAAAATCTATGACCCTTAGTGTCTATAAATGGCAGATGCTATTTTCATGGTAACTGAGGTGTTAATTTTCAAGATCATTAGAATTCTAGAAGATAAAACAGTAATCAAATTCCTGGTATTTGAAATACTTAAATACCATTAATAGGAGATTGTAGCAAAACAAGGACTACTTATATTTGATAGATAGCTCTAAATAGAGTTGTAGAAATTTTAATGTGACTGTCTAGTTTGATAGAGCTCTAAAAGCAAACCTTTGTTATGCAGCTGTGGTTATAGATGCCTACTTCTAAGTGGTGCAAGGATAGCGAACAAAAAGCAGAATTAGGTCTTACTCTTGCACAAAATCAGTTCTATACATGTTTTACTGGTTCTGATGCTATAATTAAAAGGCAGCAGGAATAGGAAAAAAATTACAGTCATCATAAAGTTTCAAGTGTTTTGCTTTTCTTTGGACCACTTCCTGCAATGTATGGTATACTTGCATTTTAATATGTTTTTAAATATGAAGTGTAGTCTGTCTCAGTGTGCTGTTCCTGGTAATTTTGAATGTCTACCTTAGCTTCACATTCTGTCTTCAGAAACTGTCTTGATTTTCTTACTGCATTCCATATTTCATGTTACAAATAAGTACTTTTTATGGTTCAGGCCAAGCCCCAGATATGAGTGTCTCCAATGCACAGCAAAAGCTGCCCGCGCCACCTCCTAGTGGGAGGCCTTCTCCTGCCCCTCCTGCTGCCCAGCCTGCTGCTGCCATGCCTGGGCCTTCTGTACCACAGCCACCACCTGGACAGCCTTCTCCCATTGTTCAGCTGCAGCAAAAGCAGAATCGCATCAGCCCTATCCAGAAGCCACAAGGATTGGATCCTGTTGAAATACTACAAGAACGTGAATACAGGTAAAAGTGAATAACAAGGCTCAAATGTGTATGTGGAGTGTTGTTTTCCACTTTCTCAACTGAAACTACTTGCAATTAACTGAAAGGGTAATTAAACACGGGAGTAGGCTGCCCAAGGAGGTGGTTGAATTACCGTTCCTGGAGATGTGTAAAGGTTGTGGTGTTTAGGAACATGTTTAAGCACTGAACTTGGTAAAGTTAATGGTTGGTAGAGTTATGTTATGGTTGGACTCAATTATCTTAAAGGTCTTTTCCAACCAGAATGATTCTGTGATTCTGTAACTACAGTAGTGACAATAGTACAAACTGAGTTGCCAGCGAGATATGAAAATGTCAGACCAAACAATGATTTAATTCTGACTCAAGGTATGAACTGTGAACTAGTAAGGCATACTGGCAGTATTATTGCAAACCAGGTAAGTTTAAAAGAGACTGAAGGACTCTGCTGGATTAGAATGTTGCTTGGATGCTGCAAATATTGTGTGGTGGGTTGACCCTGCCTGGACACCAGCTGCCCACCAAAGCTGCTTTATCACTCCCCTGATCAGCTGGACAGGGGAGAGAAACTATAATGCAAGGCTGGTGGGTTGAGTTAAGGACAGGGACAGATCATTCAACAGTTATGGTCATGGGCAAAACAGAGTTGACTTGGAGAATTTACGTTCAGTTTATTACCAATCAAATCCAAGTAGGATAATAAGAAAAACAAATTTAAAAAACACCTTCTTCCTACCCCTTCCTTCTTCCGAGGCCTAACTTTACCTCTGAATTTTCTACCTCCTCCCCATCCGAGGGGACTTCTTCCAAACTGCTGCAGCGTGGGTCCCTTCTACAGGATGCAGTCCTTCAGAAACAGCCTGCTGCAGGGTGGGCTTCTCTCTCCACAGGTCCTGCTAGGAGCCTGCTCCAGTGCCCCACAGGGTCACATGAGCGTACCCCCCTGCTTCTGTGTGGGGTCCTTCAAGGCTGAAGGTGGATCTGCTCCACCATGGACTTCCGTGGTCTGGGGGACAGCCTGCCTCACCATGGTCTTCACCACAGGCTGCACAGGAATCTCTGCTCTGTCAGCTGGAGCACATCCTCCCCCTCCTTCTTCACTGACCTTGGTGTCTACAGGGCTGTTTCTCTCACATATTCTCTACTCTCTGCAGCTGCAGTTGTGCAGTTATCTTTCTCCCCTTTCTTAACTGTGTTACCCCAGAGGTGCTTCCACTGTCACTGATGGGTTTGGGTTTGGCCTTGGCCAGCAGTGGGTCCATCTTGGAGCCAGCTGGAGCGGGCTATGTCAGACACATGGGAACCTGCTGGCAGCTTCCCACAGAAGCCACCCCTGTAGCCCCCTGATACCAAACCTTGCCAGTCAAACCAAGTAAACACTGAAAGTTAGGAAATCAAAATCCTTGTAGTCTACAGAAAAAACAATGCAGTGCAGAAAGTTTTCAGAATTATAAACAAAAGGGAAGGTAGAACGGTGGAGGTAAAAAGGCTGATGAGTTAGCGGCAGCAAAACCAAATTTCATTATGATGATAGGGTTGGCCGGACTACAAAAGAGTAGAGAGAAATTAAGAATGTCACAGGCAAGAATAAAAAGTTTACCAGAAAGCGTAATCTTTAAAAATTGCCTCCTGAGTGTCCTAATCAGATGGTAAATTATATTACAAAGTATAGAGAGTGGTATTTCACATGGAGTTAGAAAGACTCTTCTTCCCTCTTCCTGTCAAAAAGACTATTAAACGGTTGAGCTTGAGAATCTGCTGGGCAGAATTACTTTGACCTGCACCTAAAATATGTTCCTGATCATTATCAGTCAGAGTAGAGAAAGTCCACTTAGCATATTTGCTTGTTTTGGACTGATGATGCACCTTACAGTTTCTAGGGGAAGGTAGCCAAAATCAAGGTGATCTCACTGAAGACTGATTTAATGGCTTTCACTTCATGAAGGTGAAACACCATAAAGTGGTTTAGGACATGGTGCCATATCCAGAATCTAGGTCTTGATACCAAAAAAGCTCATTATTTTCATGAAATAATGCTTAAGTAATTTATTGGCATGTTGCTGTGATCATTCTGGCAGTCTTACCCATATTACCTTAGGACTCAATGGGCATAGCTATTTCAGTGTGAGCAAGCACTATTTTCTAACACATTTTTTTGAAATCTTGTAGAAAATACCATTATAAAGTTTCACAGTGGCTCTGAGTGAAGAATTGTAGCACTAATCTGAGTCAAGAATCATGTGGCCAGTATAATATAACCTTTTCTACATCAGTTAACCTTTTCTACATCAGTTAACCTCAAATTGTTACTCCTTCTGTCTTTCCAGCCCTGCTCCTTTGCACTGTTTGTGCCAAACTAATATGTCTTAGTATGCATAAATGGAGGAAAGCAAGGAGTGACAAAAAATAATGGTGTTCCATTTACTGAAGTGGAGAACCAGTTGCAGATCCAGCATATCCATTGGGTTCTAAATGCCCCGGTCTTCTTGGCAGAGTTAAGTGAGGTGGAAGTTTGATGGATTGTGCACCAGAAAGGCTTTTTTATTTATTTATTTATTATGGTAGCACACAAACAGGGATCCAAGCTTTTTCAAATGTTAAGCAATGCATACCGGAATGCTTAGAACTTCTGAAAGTCGTCATTATTTAAAACTGTATAAGAAAGATCAGATAAAAGCTTTGAGAAAAGCATTTTACCAGCTTTTGTGCTTTGGGTTATGCTAGACCTGGCTTTACTGTAGACAAGTTTAATACAGAAATGTGATGTATTCACTCTTTCTTCATAAAAAGGGAGTAGAAAAAAACCTAATAGAAACATTTGTATCCTGAAACCACCAAAGTTAGTGAAAGTTTTATGAAACGGTTGTCTTTTGAGATCTGTCAGTCATGAACTTTTTTAGTAAAGGAGCATTATACTTTGAAACATTTAGAAAACTGAATTAACTAATTTTCATGAAAAGATGGAATTATCACATAGGTATTTTAAGTATTCATATTTCAAACATACAGATGGACCCAAAGGTTAGAATTTTGGTTTACTGCCTTACTGAGGGAAAATGTGAGCTTTGAATCTAGTCAAGTTAGGAATTTGTGAAAGTGACAGATTAGGTTTATTCAGTGACTGTACTGGCTTAGGCTGGGATAGAGTTAAATTTCTTCATAGTATCTTGTATGGGGCTATGTTTTGGATTTGTGCTGAAAATAGTGTTGATAAGACACTGATGTTTTAGTTCTTGCTGAGCAGTGCTTACACAGCATCAAGGCCTTTTTGTTTCCTCACACCGCCCTGCCAGTGAATAAATAGTCTGGGGTGCACAAAAGTTGGGAGAGGAGACAGCTGGGACAGCTGACCCAACTGACCAAAGGGATATTGCATATCCTAGACATCATCCTGCTGTGCAGTAAAACCAGGATGGGAGGCTGATGGGTACCCGCCGATCAGGGACTGACTGGGCATTAGTTCGTTGGTGGTGAGCAATTGTTCTAGTTTGCATTGCTTGTCTTTCTTAGGTTTTATTTTCCTCTCTCTTTGGGTTTTTTCTGCCTCCTTTCCTTAGGTGTTTTCTTTTTAATTACTAAATTGGTGCCTAAAGTCAGATTTTTGGGGGAGAGGACACGCTACTGCAGATACATTTCCTTTTCTTAATGGATCATTTACATGATTTATGTATTAGAGCATGTCTTACATACGGAACAATATTGTAAACATGAAATACTTTAGGTTTTGCTGTTACAAAATTACGTGTAATGTTTTTTCTTTTCAGTGATAGCAATTCTTTTTACCTTGTTACTACGAAGTTACATGGTTTGTTTCATCAACCAATTCATCAAATAGGCACTTAGAAGTACAGCATAGCATTTGTATTCGTTAACCATGTGTTAAATAGATCATTATAGATGGAGAAGCAGTAATGCACCTCTTAACATATTATGGGATGTGAAAAAGCTTTGAATATAATTAAACATCAACAAACTGCTTTTTCTCCCTGCAGAGCCTCGGTCTAGTTGTAAAAAAGGCTCCAGTGTATCTTAAGAAAGAGAGAGAAAATGGAGGGTTAATGTTGCTGTCAAATTCACATAGTTGTGCTGAGTAGCTATTTGCAGCATATGTTGATTTGGGATTATAAAATAATTGTTGTTAATCTCAGTGTGACTAAATGTGGATGAAAAGAACCTTAGACATTTAAAATTCTTACCAATATAAGACGTTTAAATTATTTGTATGTGTTTAAATTGTGTTATTTGAAATCTGGCCAGAATGAAAAATTCATATCATACTTTTATAAACCTCTCCTTAACCCTTTCTTCAAAATGAAGTACTGCTTTTCAATCTCACTGAATAGATCTCTTAAAGCTACTAATGCGTGTAACATAAATTTTGTATTATATGAAAGGGTGTTTTCCCACCTTCTCATGGATAATTATAAAAATATACTTCCTACTATCCTGTAGATTGTTGGTGGTTTCTTTCTGTATCTGCAAAATATCTTCTGAAATATCTTTATGGTTTACTGCATGACATCCACTCCAGACAGGTTTGAACGTTCAAGTGTAACTTCTGCTCTTGACCCCCGTGAATGAGCAGGATGTGTGCGTCACTTGTTTTGCAGGGAGATCTCTGTGTAAATGCACTAGCTGCTCTCTGCATGGATGAAGAGAAATTGCTGAACTGCAAAGGTTAATTAAACATACCCTTTGAACAGTGAGATTATAGCCTTCAAGTCCTTGTAAAAAGTATTTAGGAAACCTTTTTATTTGGATTCTCTTTACCTAATAGGTATCAGTATTTTCAGTCATGTGTATCAGTCAGTGTTTTCAAAGAGCAGAAGGAGGCTGTGGTGAGAAACACCTCAAGCAGTTGTTGCATTCACTTCAGTTGGGGTGTCTGTGGTGAAATTCTTTAAAAAATCACACTGAATACTCAAGAAAATGCTACTCCTGTTACTTCTACTGTTAGTACCCTAGATGATGTAATTAGTACTTACAGGAAAGTCTGAAGTAAAACTTCACAATATGTTCCTTTTTTTTTTGTTTTAGATGTAACCCATATGGTTGCTGTTTTTCATTGCTTACATATGTATGCTTTAGATTTTCATTACTATTTAAACTTTTTTGACCAGGAATATATATTAATAGCGAACGGATTGGAGTTTCAATGAGAATTTTTTGATGCAGTATCTGTACTGACTTAGAAATAATGATTTCCCCCCCCATTTCTTCCCTCTGGATGGATTACAAAAGGAGGGTAATCACACACAGAAGTGTAGAAGTGTCATTGTTTGTAGGTCAGGGCAGAACTCTTGTTTTTGCAGTCATTTCAACATGTGGAGGAAAAAAAATTGGAGGAAAAGTTATTCTGCAAATACTGATCTACATTATAATTTAATGATAAAATTTCATGTGTGTTTATTTCTGATCAGCCTTTTATATACCAAAGTTAAGAAGAACAAAATCATTAGGAACGTGAATAGTGTTTTATATGGGGGTGCACTGCATAATGTGATAATGGGACATAATAAGCACACTCTATGAGCTTGCATTATGTTTACTTACACCTCAAGGAAGTTGTATATTTGGGTTTTTATTAATACTTTAGATGGCAGATCTATAAACCCCAGCTGAACTTTAGCTATTGTTTGAATTGCTGCTGGGTAAACTTTTACATCAGCAGGCTCTTTCACCTCTTTTATATCTGGAGTTAAAGTAATAAGCAAATTCTGGCATAACTAAGTGAACATTTTACTTCATGTTTGTGAAATTTCTCATCCATTTAGTTGTCTAAAACCATAAGCTCTGATAGGAAGAATCTAACTTAATTTTTTTGCTCATCCTCTTAAATAGAACAAGAAGGAACACTCAGTGCTAACAAGAAAAATAAAAGGAAAATACATTCAGTATTCATCTGCCTTACTAAGTTCACAGCTTGAAACAGAAATTGGAAAGGGTGTGACTGCTCCCCTGAAGTTTCATTGAAGTCAGTGAAACCAGGATTTGGCTATTATTTTTTTAGGTTATGGTTTCAGGAGAAGCACTGCAGCTATTGCAGGGGTGAAATAGAGGAGTAAATCATAGTTACGATGCCTGATTATATCCATGTGTGAATAAGCAACAGGCAGAGAGCCCATCAGTGATTTCTCTTTGTACATCTTGACTGCTTTTGCATATGGACGTACAATAGTACATCAAGTCTCCAAGAAAACCACTTAATTATCAAGATTTTGTATCCTTAGCAGCTCTAAAATCTCTTCTTCATAACTGGAATGCGCAGTGACAGGTGCAGTTGTAAAAAATGTGGACTTTTTTAGTGTTAATACATAGACTTGAAAGAAAAAAAAAAAGCCAATGTCATTTTCTGAATGAATAATTTTCCTGCAGAAATCATGAACTTCTCTGGGCCTGAATAAATGTCTGTAGCTTTTAACAGAACTTTCTCTTATTAGGAAGCACCCCTTCATTATTTACTTTTCATTCTGTGTGAAAAAGTTAAATAACCTATTTTTGCTTCAGTTTTTGGCTCTCTTGAGAACACTAAGTTAGTCTTCTGCAATAATGCAGCATTACCTCCTCTTTTGTTGTTCCAGGAACTTCAGAAGTCTTTTGGTAATATTTTTAGGAAATTTAGGAGTTGTACGAAGGAGTACTATTACAGAAGAGAGATTCTCTGCAACTGTACAAGTAATTGCAGTGGCTTTTCTGATTGTACAGAAGTCACAATGCATGCAGTTTCTGAGAGATACTAGTATTTTGCTTTGTTCTGACTGCATATATCAGGTGCAGCCATTTTGCCTGATGTGTGATCTGCTTTCCAGCCATGAAGCTGAAATGTCGCATGTATAAGAGTTCATGTCACTGTGCTAATACTGTGGAGTGATGAAGGGGGGAAAGGGAGGGAAGAACCATCACTGGATGCAAAGAAGTCCTATAGAAAGTGTTTGGTTTCTCATTTCACGACAGTTCCGAAGTCCTCGTGGCAAGAAAACAACAGCAGACATCTTTATCTATTGTGATCTGATGTTTTGTGCTTTGAGAAAATAAAGGGAAATTTAGTGAGTCCTGTACAGTATAGGGATGTGAGATATCTTCCTGTTTCTGGGCCTTCAGGTTTTTTATTTTGGGAGAGAGAGGACTTATTTTGGGGTGAGGTGTGTATCTGGGTTTTGTTGGGGGTTGCTTGTTGTTTTCTTTGTTTGTTTTCCCTAAAGCATGTGTGAAATGGAAGGCACTGATTCAGTTGAACATAGATGCAGATTTTGGATTACTAAAAATTTTGGGGTCTTTATGTTAGTGCCTGGAAAAATTTGCAGTTCCTAGAAGTACTTGCTTGTAGATAAAACCACAAAAACTGCATAAAAGTTAGCTTTGGTATCTTGGTTTTCTATAAAAAATAGAAAAAAACAGGTTCTGTCTAGCTTCTCCATTATTCTCTCTTCTCTCTCTCTTCAATTTACAAATGAATGCAAAAGGAGCTTGTAAAAGAAGAGTGAAATAGAATCTGATTTACAGTGTAACAACTCTGTAAGTGTGAATACTTTACTAATGAAGTTTTCATTTGTCAATAAAAAATCAAGTAGAATTCCAGGTATTAAAGAAAGTTCTGTCAGTGTCATCACTGACTATACTGTGCCTAAAACAATACATGTCAAAGAAACATTAAAACATACAGAATCCTGTATAGTACAAGTAAAATAAAATTCCCAAGTTTATTTTCATGCATGTACTTTTAGTCAAAAGTAAAAGAAGGGCCAAGGGGTTAATGACTTGACAGTTTATTTTCAGAGTGGAAAAGGATGCCTAATGTCATCTCTACAAAAGCCTGTTTTCTTCTCGTGTCTTACCGGATTTTTTATTTACTTAGGCTTCAGGCTCGAATTGCTCATAGAATCCAGGAACTGGAGAACTTGCCTGGTTCTCTGCCCCCTGATCTGCGAACCAAAGCTACAGTGGAGTTGAAGGCCCTTAGGTTACTGAATTTCCAGCGCCAGGTAATGTCTTTTAATTTCAGGAAAATTCTGATAGAAGTCGAATGTGTTTGTGTATCGATGAGTAAACTGGCAAGAGATTTTGAAGCAGCACTGAGCCTAAGCAGAAGACGTTCCATGTGAACAAACTTGACTGATAAGGAAGTCCCAGGGATGTTTAACTTAGATTTTGTTTCCTTTAGTTTTATTAGTAAAAATGTGAAAGTGTTCTTTTCGCTCTCTATCTTCCAGTCTGAAGTGTTACCACAGAACTGTGTCTTTTACAAAGAACATGGCACTGGCACAAAAACAAAACAAGAGCTGGACAGGCGGCAAGCTATTTTCAACACAAATCCCAATAAACACCTATTTGTGGACATGCTTCATATTTGTCATGGGTCTCCCTGATTTAGGAAGAGTTGCATGTTGGTGTTACATCTGGTATTTCTCAGTGGTCTGTTCTATTGTGGCATGCAGACTTAGAAAATTAAGTGTAACAAGGTCATACCTAATATATGAGTTGAATGTTGAGTGCACATATCAGCAAATGAATTTCAGAAAAAGGAATATCACTGCCAGACTTTTACAAGCCTGTTGCCATTGGCTTTTCCAACTAGTTTGGAAGAACAAAAATGTGATTTGGCAGGTCAAGCAAAAACACTTCCTGACAGAAGCCTTGGCAGTAGTTGCACCATGATGTCCAAGTCTTCCTTCCCTCTGCTGTTGGCACTTCTTTGTAATGAAGTTTTGTCCGAGGTCTGAGGAAAAGCAGCAGGTTCTCCCTCTGCTGCTGGGACTGTGACAATACTGTTCTAGGTCCTTAATGGGTACCTGTCCCTGCTGTTTCCTGTGCAGCTGGCACTGAAACAAATTGTCAGCTATGTTTAGGTCCAGCTCTAGGAAGTATGTTATACATGTTCTTAATTCGTATTTTACTTTGATGGTGTAATGTCTTGGACAGCCGCTTTTCATTGCAGCAGGGCGGTAATTTCCAACATCTTGTAAAGAAGGAAGAAATAATGATTAAAAGTGATTAACACTTTTGGCCATCCTTTGGAGACTTAAGGTTTGTTTAGGAGGGCATACAGCTGATGCAACTTCATAGATGCTGTATCTTTTCAGAACTGTAATGGAAAGGAAAGAGGGGGCTGGGACACCTTGAGGATTGTTGCTGGTTTACCCTGCCATACCTGTGTTTAAAGTTGTTCGTCCATGTAATAAAAATGATACATTTTTTTTAAAGTGTTTCCTTTTTCCCACTGGTAGCTAAGACAAGAGGTAGTAGCATGCATGCGTCGTGACACAACGCTGGAGACAGCACTGAACTCCAAAGCCTACAAACGAAGTAAACGCCAGACTTTGAGGGAGGCCCGTATGACAGAAAAGCTTGAGAAACAGCAGAAGATAGAACAGGAGAGGAAACGCAGGCAGAAGCATCAGGTAGTTTAACTTACTGTTTACCCCATGACAGAAGTACACCTTACTTTGCTGTGCAGGTCTTCTCTATTAGAAATTTTATTTTCCTTTGGAATTTCTAAGAACAAAAAAACTCCAAAACATGTGATTAACAGTTGGAAAGTGGGTAGAACTAGAATGTCTGTATTCCTGTTTTCAGATCCTGTGCTTTGTCCAATTGTCTGCACTAACTTATTTCTCTTTCTAGGAATACCTGAATAGCATATTGCAGCATGCTAAAGATTTCAAAGAGTACCACCGGTCAGTTGCTGGGAAAATTCAGAAACTTTCTAAAGCTGTGGCAACTTGGCATGCCAACACTGAGCGTGAGCAGAAAAAAGAAACTGAAAGAATTGAGAAGGAAAGAATGAGGAGACTAATGGTAAGGAGTAGAGAGGAAGTAGTATGGTTGTTTTAGTTAAATTCTATACTCTGTCCTTTTAATAATTCATATACAGTCTCAGCCACACCCATGTTTTTGCTTTGCAGAATAAAGCCCGTGTAACACAAAAAATAGAAATCTAAATGTGCTGCAGTTTGGTTATGAGTATTTCTGATGATGGTAGTGACACTGTTCATTTTAACCTATAGCTACTTCTTTTTTTAAGGTTTTTTGGTAAGAATAATTGTTTTTTTCTACCAGCATGAAAACTTAGCACAGTCAGTTCCATGTAACATTACATAATCTTACTAAGTTAACATACTACCACTGTTACATAATTGCAGGGGATATTGACCTATTATATAAATATTGCACTGTGCTTTATTTCTAGGTCTGTAGTTTTGAAGATTGCACATGATTGACTTGTTCATGGCATTACTTCACAACTTTTACGTAAAGATGATTTCACATGTGATAATATATGAACAAGAGCAGTAATTAATGTATCTTGGGAATTAATAGCAGTCAGTTCCACCCATTAATGCTCCAGGACAATACTCCTTGTGATTTCATAGTTTTTACTTCCTTGCACCTGCACAATATCAGTTGTATCATTCTTAGAACAGAATAGAGTGAGTTTATGTATAGCAATGTCTTTTCAGAACACTGTGGAACCAGTCTGTGGGCTGCCTACATTTCAGGAGTTAAAATAATTCTGGAGTTTAAATTGTAGACAGATTAATGCGTCTGTACAAGTATGGTAGCAGCTGGGGTTGAAAAAATTCTTCAAAGCGTTGGTTAACTCTTTTTTAACACTTTAGTACTAAATACCTACATAGAGTTGAATGAGAATCGACATGCTTACTTTGAACTATGCCCAAAAGTACCTAAAACGGGTGCAGTTGTAACGCAAAACTCTGATCCTGTCCAGAATCTGTTTCCACCATGAATAAGGACTGAACAGTTTGGTTTCACAAATCACTAAATATAATGTGGGAGTAATTAAATATAAAAATGATAAAAATGTAGATTAAAAAGTTTGTGTAAAATGTGAATGAAGGACTTGCATAAGAGAATGACAAATTTTCAGGCCCTAGAGCATTTCTTAAAATGATGTAGTAATCAGCATTATAGGGGCTTTGTATAAGTAAATAATTGCCAGCAGTCTATCTAAGCAAGGTTGTAAAAATGTTAATTATTAGAGAAAAAACATCTGATTAAAAAAGAAGTTACTCTTGCTATTTTAGAAATATTTTTGTACATGATGACATTGAGCTTATGTCAGTCTAACATGTAGTACAATAAATAATAAACATGTCCACAGCTGGAAAATACAATGTAGATAGGTATGCCCAGAAATGGTACAGGATGCCCGTGCTTCCAGAATATTAGTGCATTCTCCTGAGACTCCTTTACCAAGGCTGTGGTTAAGCTCATAGAATAGGTAGAGCACTTCATAGGCATTTTCAGTTTGGGGCTTTGCACTCTGAAATCTTTGCCCTTACTGCTCAAATCTTTCTGCAGAAGCAGACCGTGTGTTACATTAGTGGGGTTGTTTTGCCTAATGAGTTCTAGTCCAGTTGTGATAAATTTTGAATTTGCAGATATTAAATACTAAATACATATCTATGTATTTGCTAGATATGTAAAACTGGTTGTTTTACAAACATCTCCTCCCAGACACCTAGTGTTCTCTAGGAAAATGTGCTGTGTCTAAAACTCTTTGCGTATCTTTTCAGGAATGCTGAATCCATTCCACAGATGGTCCTTCATTGGCTACAATTAGAAATTGTGTTTGTGTCACTGTTTATTAGTACTAGTATCTATCACATGCAGGAATACACATTAGTATGATTTAAAAGAATAGTGTCAAGACAAGATTGAATGTAGAAAGGAAGTACCTTGGCTAGATTACAATGACCATGTATTCAGTAGTAATGATAGAGATGATCAACCCCCAACACTCTACATAACCACGTTCTGAGCAACGTGGTTAAACCATGGCAGGGGGATTGGAGCTAGGTGATCTTTAAGGTCTCTTCCAACCCAGACCTTTCTGTGATTCTGTGACTGATGTGATTCTGTGACTCTGCACCATCTTTGAAAAGTGATGGAGAGCAGGAGAGGTGCCTGAGGACTGGAGGGAAGCCAGTGTTACGCCAGTATTCAGAAAGGGCTAGGAAAAGGACCTGGGTAATTACAGACTGGTCAGCCTCACCTTCATCCCTGGGAAGGTGATGGAATAGGCTATTCTCGGTGCCATCTGAAAGCATCTTGGGGAAAAGAGGGTCATCAGGAGTAGTCAGTATGGATTCACCAAGGGGAAATCATGCTTGACCAATCTGATAGCCTTCTTTGATGGTGTAACTGGATGGATAGAGGAGGGGAGGGCATTGGACGTGGTCTACCTTGACTTCAGCAAGGCTTTTGACACTGGCTGTCATGGCGTCTTCACAGCCAAACTCAGTAACTGTGGATTGGAAGACAGGGCAGTGAGGTAAATTGGGAATTGTCTGAAGGTAATCCTGCTGTAGCAAGAGTGGTTGGACTGGATGATCTTCAGATGTCCCTTTCCAACCCTGACTACTCTGTGATAATGTAGTTTCACAAATGTGTGACCCTCTAGGGCCTGATCATCCAATGAATTCTTTACCAATCTGGTTGTCCCTCTACACAGATCATAGCGACCTAAGGTAACACGTGATTATTGACATAGGAGTTGGTCGATGTTTCTTTGGAAGCATTTATATCATGGCTGATGTCTATTTCGTATTCCTAGGCTGAAGATGAAGAAGGCTACCGTAAGCTGATTGACCAAAAGAAAGACAGACGCCTGGCCTACCTGTTGCAGCAGACAGATGAGTATGTGGCTAACCTGACTAACCTAGTATGGGAGCATAAACAGGCACAAGCAGCAAAAGAGAAGAAGAAGAGAAGGAGAAGAAAGAAGGCAAGTAGTAACAGCTTGTATTTTTTTACCATCTCTTCTACAGATCCAATTTTAATGTTGATAAATATAGTGATAGCCAGTTGTCATACAGATACCAGAGTATCTAAAATCATCTACACTGCCAAATTCATAACACTGAGGGAACTTTTCTCTCTACATTGACATACATAAGAAATGTGTTGTCATTAGTTCCAAAGGTGAGCAGGGAAGATTAGAAAATTGTGGCCTGTAAACATCGATTTGCTGATAAACTTTCTACAGGCAAAACTGGGCCATACATGGAAATTAGGATTAAAGGATCCAAAAAGGGTACAAGGGATCCAAAATACATTGTATGAAGAAGATGTGAAGAGTCTGGTTTGTGGGGGTTTTTCATGCAGAGTAACTATTTTAGACCTTCACATTCTACAGTTGGCTCAGTCTATTTTGTAGGACCATTGGAAATGACTAGAGAGAGAATTTGGATAGGTTTATAACAGTAAAGGGGTATCTGCTAGTAGTATTGTTCATTCTTAACATTTAATCAAAGCTTTTAAAAGTTACTCTTCTTCCTATGAAATATTTTACCCTGTGAGAGAGACTCATGGAAACTGAAAAGTGCTACTTGAAAAAATAGTTCTGTGTGTGAAAGAATAATTAAGGAATGATTTGTCATTTTGGTGACCTCTGAGTACCTTTAATCTCTTACAGATAGGACTTTATAAGCCATTGCCATTCCTGGTTTTCTACTAATTACTGATATAAATATAAACATTATATTTACATGGTTTACAAGCAGCACTGTAAGCATGCTAATAAATACCAGCATAAAAAAAATTCTAAATTTGGAGATTAATGGTCTAAAAAATGCTCCATATTTTCTCATGTCTCTCTCTCCCACTTTCTACTGAGAGTTACGTTCTTAACATAGGAACAATCCAATCCCCTCGCCTAAAAAGTTACAATGTAAGTTAAATGGGGTTCTTGACCTCTATTACCAGTGAGAACAGACCTGATTTAATGTACAGAATTCACAGTTGAGATAATCCTTGGTGAGGCAGTTATGTGGAGTAACTGCATTGGTCTAATGAAAAATACTAATTCCTTCAGCAGTCCCTATCTATGATATGGTTCTATTTCTATGTCAGTTTAGGTGAAGTGTGAATGAGGAACAGAGTAGCTTCCCGTCATGTCAATAAAGACGTAATTTTCTGTCACAGAAGTAAAAAGGCAATATCCCCCGTAAATATTCAGTGCTTATAAATATCCCAGCCTAAAATCTAAAGGAAGATGAGCAAGAAAAAATATTTCTGTCTTGATCATCTGCAGCTTATTGTTTGTATTTAAGTTATTTCCACCAACCTGTTGCTCATCTGTCAAGGATACAGGAGTTCACACAAATATTATCCTTCATTTTAATTTATAATTCTATTAATTTGCTGTTGCATGGCTGCAGCACTCATTGTAGTTAGTGGGCACTGTGTCTTTTTCCAAGTCGTGCACTTAATACTTACCCTTTAAGTTTTGTAATCCACGTAAAACACAGTTTAATCTACTGACACCTCCAGTTTAATGTTTTGTACTTCCAGAGAAATGAAAGAAGAGAGTTCTTAGGATTTTCTCCTGTAAGTTGCAATGAGGAAGTAGATGTTTAATAAGTATTTCTCATCTTAGCCAAGCTCACATTATATAATACACAAGTGACACCCATATCCTTATGAGAATAAAATTTCAAATTAAGTCAGTTTTTTTATCTAGGATATGGTTTAGGGAATGTTTATGGTAAATTTTCCCTTTTTGCTTTTTTCACATTTCTGGTATTTGTGTCTTTTGTCACCCGCTTCCTGTTCAGGTAGTGTCCCGCATTCTAACTGCAGCCATGGATTAAAAATACACTCTAGATGACATTTTAATCTGATAGGCCAGTTTAACTTGATGTGCAGCCTTTTACCTTTATCTGTAGGGAGTTTTTCATGTTGTTATACAGAGAATGAAGAAAATGCAGCTTCCTACTTGTATAAAATTGTTATTTTCTTGTCAAGGATTAAGTTGTCAAGATTAAAGATGTCTTTGCATAGCCTAAAATGCAAGTGCAAGACACCTGTCATTATTTACATTTATCTCCACTGAAACATGTTTCTGCTATCCAAAATAGTTTTTAGCTGGTAAATGTATCTGCTCTCACAGCAGGACCGGATCTTTGCACAGTGAGCAGCACTGGTGCTTACTACTTATTTGTGGTGGTGTGTTTGAGTTGTAAGGTTCTTTCCATTGACTGTAGCTAAGCAATAACAATCTTTATATATTAGAGAGCAGTCTCATGCAGAAGAATGGACCCCTCCCCTTACTGTTCAAAGAAAAAATATCCTCAGTCAATGTAGCTTGTTCAGCTGAGGCCACATACATGCTACTGTAGCTTACCCTGTCCCTCTATTTGTTTTAACTCTTCAGTTCTGGTGCAGTTCCTTTTTTTTGTCAACAGATGTGCCTGCTGCCTAGGAAAGCTGAAGTAAGCAGCCTTCAACTCATACTGGTTTTTTCTTACTGAACATCAGCTATTGTTGCATTGACCAGGACCAATGATATTTTTGTAGCCCAGTGAAGTATTTAAAAGCCTCTATTTCAGGTTATTTTTTGTATATTAAAGAATAGTATACTTCATAAATATTTTAGACATTTGAGACTAGAATTAAGCTTAGCTAGATTTCCATTTTTGGTAATACTGCTGAAAGGGTAGTTAACAAAAGTAATGAGGTTTGTACCCTAAAGTATGAAGGCTTTGTAAAAGAAAGAAGAATGAACTTCAAAAATGAAGTATTGACGTGACCCTGGTGCTGCATGTTGAAGTTCATACCTTGTGGATGGCAAAGAGAAAAATCTTGAGGCTTGATCTGAACCAGATATTGAGGATCACCTCAATATTTGGAAGTGCAGCTATTCCTCAAGTGTACTTTAAAAAAGAAAACAACTGGATTATCTAAATTTATGACACACATTAACAATACTTGGAAGTTGCTTAACTATAACACGAAATTGAAGAAATCTGTTCTTGTTATTAGTCTGGTCTGTTTAGATAGGTCACTAAAATAAAACTGCTGTAGTACTACAAACCCAGCACTGTGGAAGGAGCAGAAGCTGTATTCTGTTTTTTCTTTCTCACTGTCAGAATTGTTCAGGAAAATTCTAGGTCAGAAGCTAACTGTATCTTCCATTTTCTCACACTATCCTGACAGTTTTAAATATGGTAAATGAGGAAAAGTTCTGACAAAGATACTGCTTATTTCTTTGAGTGGTGCTTGGGGAGAAAAAAGACAACACTCTAGCTTTCTCCAGTTAAGAACTCCAGGGTTTGGTTTTTTTGTGATTTGAGTCATTGTGATCTAGACCTGATTGAGATGAAGTGCAAAGAACTCCCAAAATACTCCTGGTCAAACAAAAAAAGGTTATGTACACAGATAAAATAAAAGTGCCTGGACAAATACACAATCTGTGATGCCTAGTGACACTTCCAAAACTGAGATTAAAGTACTTTAGAGGAAATAAATAGTAAATCACATGAAAATTAATTACTGTTTCATTTGTATTAGCACAGTCTGTAAGCAACTGAACTCTAGGTCTGGACCAGAAATTCAGTAAGCCAGCCACATATATGCAGATATATTACAGTGATTAGGGTGTTGTAGGTACCCTGTTCATATTAGTAAATGGTTTGTGTGTGGTAGTAACTCTGTGCCTATCTCTGCCTTTACCCACTTAAACCTTAAATTGCGTGCATCGCAGGCTATTCAGAACTCAAGTGAAACATGTTCATAATCTGAAACACATCATATAAAGTATATATAGTCTATATATATAGTATTTTTAACTTCTTCATTTGTTGTAGAAGGCTGAAGAAAATGCAGAAGGAATGGCATCTGGTCTTGGTCCTGATGGAGAGGTATGAATTTTACAAGGTGGTTTTCTTTTCGAAATTTCCAGTGATTGTTCTGTGTGCCATTGATACAGCTTTAAAAAAATAATGAAGAGAAATGTTCCAAGAAGAGCTGTTGTTTGCAACCAGGAATAAAAGTCATCTCAATTATTAGTTATGCTAGCCTGTTTCTCTTCAGCAAGTTGAAGACTAAAAGAAAAATATAATGAATAAATGTATCACTGAATATGCTGAAGAATCCCTCTTAGCTTTATGTTTAAAGGTAAATGGGTTTCTTGCAGTCCGTGTGTAGATATAATTTATGTTCTAAAATGAGGTTGTAAATGCAGTAAATTCTAGTGTCTTATTTTCATAAAATACATTGATGCAGTGAGGGTAATTATCTTTCAGACACAGGACAGACCATAGTATTATGGGGGCTTAAGACATTTGAAAGTTCTTTCTTCCTCAGGAACAAATGGAAATGAGTGATTTTTTTGTGTCATTCTTGAATAATATTTTTTGTCCAGTAGCAGAGCATATACTGCCTCATTAAGAGCTGTACTGTTAAGGCCATTTTTCTGTTCCATTTTATTTTTATATAAAGTCAATACTAAAGGATTTTGCTCTGACTCTTCAGCTACATCAGCAAAAATATCACTTGCAAGTATAAAAAATCCCAAGAGTAAACCAATAAATACAATTCTATAGTCTCTTAATAAAAATAAAGTAACATTCCTATAACTTCAGTATTTATGGAAAAGGGGTAAGTTTTATACTCTGCCAGTCACTATATTTATGACTGCTTAGAATTTTTTTATTCTTGGTCACATCCATATATATTAGGAAAAGATTCTTCAGTAGAAGCAGTAGTAGAAGGCAAAAAGTTTTTTAATTGGAAAATCTGTGATTAAACAGGGCAAAGAAATAACAGAAAAATTAATTATGATATTGTGGTTTTGTGGGAGTGCAAGAATAAATAAAAGGTGTTGTTATTGCAGATGTTTTATAAGCTTAATTGGAGAAGTCAGGACAGTGAATCTTTAAAATAGGCTGCCTTTACTTAAAAAGCTAGCTGAAGTATTCCATCCTTGTTTCTTCATCTGAGATAAAAGGCCATATGGTCAGCGTTACAGATGTCTTTTGGTACAAATAATAGGATTTAGTGCATATAAGCATACATACCTTGTGTTTTGTTTCACAGAAGCCAACAGTGTATTCTTTTCCATAATGCTGCTGTCAATTTAATTTGAAATACTGGTATTTATTAGTGGATGTCACATAAAATTCATTGCAAAGAAAAACTGTGATCCAGCGTTTGCTTGATAGCCATGTGGGAAGATGTGGCTTCTAATAACAAAACTTAACTGCTTGTTCAGATACTGAATTTTGAAGGTGCTACTAATTCTTTTTATTATGTAAGTCAGGCATGAAATTCAGCTGCCTTATAGTATGAAATTTATTTTTTTTAGCCCATAGATGAGAGCAGTCAGATGAGTGACCTTCCAGTCAAAGTGACTCACACTGAAACAGGCAAGGTTCTTCTTGGACCAGAAGCACCAAAAGCAAGTCAGCTGGATGCTTGGCTGGAAATGAACCCTGGGTGAGTAGTTACTGTACAAGTAGGCTGCTTTTTCTATTTGCATTGATATTTTTCAGGTGCTTCTCTTAGTTACTATTTTTTCTTTTTTTTTCTGTTCAGTTCTGCTTGTAATTTATTATGTGTAAGCTAAGTAGGAGACATGTTGAACATTATCCCTCCTCTTCTTATCTGTAATTCATAATATTTCCGTTGACTTTATACAGCTATGAAGTTGCTCCCAGATCAGACAGTGAAGATGAAAGTGGCTCTGAATATGAGGAGGAGGTATGTGTCTTTATAAAAAATACTCTTAACAAGTAATACAGGAAAGACCAAGTACTTCATGTGCTATTTTCTGCTTTTTCATAAGCAAGGGAAAGCGATAGGTGTGTAGGTATTTTAAGGATAACACAAATAGGAAAAGTAACTGGTTTTGTAATTCTTCCCAGTTCATAAATGTTGCCCTTTATATATGCTGTAAATGCTGGTAACCGGGGTTAGTAAATGTTTTACTCAGACTGTTGATCATCATAAACATGAGAATATAAGCAAGTTCCTATTTTAATGCTGTATTATGGCTGTACTGAGGCTTTGTGCTGAATTAAGGTAAGATCTTTAATGTCTATGCATTGAAGGTTTTATTGGCAACTCTGAATAACACTGTTTATTGTATATTATGTCTATTAAGTTAGGGATTATGTCAGGGATTTAGGTTTAGACTATTTAGGGTAGGCTTATTTGGTGCAGTACTATGATGATTTAAATACTATTATTACAAAAATTCTAAAAATAATCTTAAAATTAACACACACAAAGATCACAACCCTGCAGGGTCATAATATTGGATACTATGAATAATCAACACTGATACTTGCATAGCATTTTTCAGACAAGTGCTTTCTAAAGGAGAAGAAAAGCAAGGAGTAGAGAAAGGACTGTATACAATCAACAGGCTACTGGTAGAACTTGGTATACAATTCAGGTCTTAGTCTAGCAGTCCTTACAATACTGCACCAAATGACTATGGAAACTGACTGGACTGTATGATGTTACATGCCTTTGTAATTACTGCTAATTTAATTTTACAAGACTGTCATTACTAAGATAGAAGCAAAGGGCCTGATACTTAATGACATTCTAGGAGGAATGTTAAAAAGGATGTGCCCACATTTTTAGCAGAGATTCTTTAGCAGCAGTGTTGTTTAGAGCTAGGAAAATCATTCTTAGAAGAATACCCTTGCAGAACTCAGAGCACTACTTTGTTCAGGTTCATTAGTGAGATTTTGATTTGTTGGTTATCCACTGCAACTGTTATCAGAAGACAAGTTATTTTTAAAAGAGTATAAATGTAGTCTGTTTTTAAAAAGTTAAGAAACTGAAGCCTACAAGAGCAGTTCTTGGCAGTTTTTAATTCTTCATTAAATTATCATGCATCTGGAACATAATACAAATATAAATATGATACTAGAATCGTCTCCATAAACATGGGAGACAGACTAAGTCTTCTAATAGTGAGATCGTTAGAGAGGAAAATGCTTTTTATTTCAAAGTATCATGACTTCCTGTTGGTTCATGTATGTCTAAAATCTTCTTATGCTGCAGTGCAGTTCTATTGCAGAATAGGAGTAAATTGAATTCTTTGATTCAGGTTTCTGTCATAAAGATTTGACCAATGAAAGCTACCAATATGTGGATGCCAGCTGAAAGTATGACTTAGGAAGATGTTGTACTTCCCAGCACCTTTGTTCTTTTTCTCTATTCTGTAGGATGATGAAGAAGAATCAAGCAGGTTAGAAGCTGATGAGAAGATACTCCTGGATCCTAACAGTGAGGAAGTTTCTGAGAAAGATGCAAAGCAAATAATTGAGTGAGTGTTCTTTAGATGCTGTTTTTTGTTTGGACTTGTGTTTCCTTACAGTGATGTTTCTCAAGAGTCGCTTGATCTAGCTTCTCTGGCGTTGAACATCTGCAGGAGAGGGAACACGATGTAAGCTGTGTCAAGAAGCCTATTTGTGGAAATTCACTTTAGTCCTTTTTCTGCTTTCCAGGACAGCCAAACAAGATGTGGATGATGAATACAGCATGCAGTATAGTGCTAGGGGATCTCAGTCATACTACACTGTTGCTCATGCAATCACAGAAAGGGTGGAAAAGCAGTCTTCTCTTCTTATTAATGGCACACTAAAACATTATCAGGTGAGAAATCATGAAAACATTAAAATGTTTGAAACTTGGGATTGCGCTTGACATTTCAGTGTGGTATTTCAAGTGGCAAACTGAAAATTTGTTATGAAATACAAGATCTCTATTAGGTTAAAATTTGGGAATTGTATGGACAAAGCAATGGCAGTTACCTATCAAAGATAATGTTTCATACATACTGCTTGAATAGTATAATGCTAACTTTCTGCATGTATCACAACTCTTTTTTCACTGCAGACCAACAATATTTTGTTTTTTCTGTCTTACTGACCTAGAATTTTGATTCTGCTTATTGTTTTCGTTTGTGGTGGGTTGGCAATATTTTTCTTCTTCCAGTATGTAGAAGTTTGGGATTTTATTTTTCCATTAAGATCACAGTATTTCAGTGATAGACAAGATTTGAAAGCAAGAAAAAATTTTGCTATGGAGTTTGATGTCTCATATTCTTTACAGACATTCAGTGGATTTAGTAACTGGGAACTTCTGTATTCTGATGTAAACTAGATTCATGTATGATAGAAAATATCCTTAGTACGTGTTTTGAGCACTTCTGCTGTTGTATAGCTTTCTAGGAAACTCCAAGAACTTGCTCCTTTTCTGCAGTAAGAACATTATACCACATCCACATAAAATAAAGAATAGTATTTACCAAGGTGTTATAAAGATGTGTATCTGTTTCTGCTTGCAGAGAACTGGGGGGAGACTGTTCCTTAAGTGTGCAACAGTTAAGCTAATTTCTCTTTTCAGAGCATTTAGTGTTTCGATATTGGGTTCCTCACTGTGGGACATGGTGGGAAAACAAGAGACTGAACAAAAGCTGAAACAAGAGGTTTCAGACTGGGTGTACGGAAGAGTACAGCATAGCTGTGGAGCAGGGGCTTAGAGAGGTTTTACCCAGGAGGTTTTCAATCGCTGATTGTATAAAGCCTTGAGCAACCTGACCCCAAGGCTGGACCTTCTTTGGGCAGGGGATTTGCCTAGAGACTGCCTGAGGTCTGTTCCAAATAGAATAATCTCATGATCCTACTTGTTCATAGCAAAACTCCATCTGAATTTGAATTCTGTTGTGAATTCTTAGCACTTCTAAGTGTCTCACTGTGAGCCCTCAGCAAAAAAAGACAAACTTGTCATTCAGGAACTGATTTTGGACATGGTAAGTTTTATAACTTTTCTTGCACCATTGAGGAATGCTGTGACTTATTGGAGAAATCCAACCATCTAGAGAAATACGCTGCTTTCTCAGCTATGACACCTTTATTTTTGCTGCTTCATTGTCAATATGTTGTCCAGCTTGTGCACCCAATGAAGCTGGGAATGAACAGAGGTGGTCAGCAGCCTTCTTCCCTGCATAATCCTGATTCATTTTCTGGGAAGGTTTACCTGATGTACTAAATAAGTACTGTGTAACAATGCTAATTTGATGGCCACGTTGGCTTAAAGTGCTCATAGATTGGAAATTAAGACTGTGATAATTCTTACACTTGCTGAGTTATAATTACTTATGGAACATAGAAATATTCTTAAATTATGCAGTTCTGTGTTTTGCAATGTAATTTCCCTGAGTGCCACAATGCAAAATAGTTGTCTGTGGAGTTACATGGATATTCACAGGGATTACCAATTAGAGCAGGTCCTTTAGCTGCTCAGTGTGAAATCTAGCAATTGAATAAGTAGATTTCTTCTTTACAGTATCTGTCCTATATAGTGATTGCACCAGAGGTAAGGAGCACACTTGTCTAAGGAGCTTTATGTCAGGAGAATTGAGGCTTGGCTTTGGTTCTAGCAAGAATGTTCTGAAGGAAACTGTTCTGTGACTCTCCCCTTTGCTCCCCGTATTCCCCTGTCCTCTGTATTTTACATGCTTTTTCCTTCTCAACGTTTTTTCTGCTTTTCGTGTTTCTGTCAGATTTGGTCATATTGTCTCTCCTTTCATATTTGTATGTGTCAGTGGAGAAAGTTCAATTGCTTAGAAAAGACAGTTTTCCTATTCTCAATACTGAAGCTACTTTGTAAGTGGGACATGCAGTTGCAGAACAAATTGTGATAAACTCTTGGTGGCCTGGGTGTTTAATACCGGTATATAAATCAGCATGTACATAAAGCCAGTAAATTGGCAACATTATTTTGGATACTCTCTTGAAGAGACAACAGAAGTTTACTTTGAGCATGTACTGTTTTCTCGGTTTCTCAGGCCTCTTAATTTGCTTCTGCCTCCGTGCATGAGACAGACCAAAAAGTCTGGATCTTAGAAGCGAAAGCTTACTTTGTACTTGCACGAGTGATGTGATACACATGTATGTGGAAGTCTATGTGACGAGGAAATAATCTGAGTCAGTGCTTTCTACCAGTGAAACTCTGTTACGTAGACATTTCTTAGCTACAATACTTGGGCTCCCTTCCATCTCTGGGATATTATACACAAGAGGTAGCTGGACAAAGGGGGCCTACTCTGTGACTTGTGGAAATATTGACAGCAGACAGTAAATGGACATGTGCTACAAGATCTTTAGCATATCGGATGCAGTTAGCAGGTGTGTGAGGCTTACATGTTTTGTGCAGACTTGATGAGTTTGGTTTTAAAATATTTTAATTGGTACAGGCAATTGGCAGTAAATACACACAGAAGGTTTAACATTTAACAGTGCTGAAAATGAAAAACTCTTGTAAGTATTTCTGAACCTTACACGTGAGTGCCTGTGTTGCTTTGTATGTGCTATGAAGAAAACCTCTGTGTGTGAAATCTGACTTCATGTTACTGGATCTGCTAAACAGGAGCAATTACTTCCGTGTAGGTGTTGCTAGAAATTTATCTTGTGTCAGGTTTTTTTGGGGGGAGGAAGGTGTTAAGATAGCCAGGGATTCACATGCATATAGTCATATCAAAGGAAATTCAACATCTAAGTAGGCAGTGACATCAGAATTTTGGTTCTGTGGTATTCATATTACTTACTTGTCTGGGTTTTAAATAACTGGAACTATTACTCTTCCTTTCAGCTCCAGGGACTGGAATGGATGGTTTCACTCTATAATAACAATCTGAATGGAATTTTAGCTGACGAAATGGGACTAGGAAAGACAATACAGACTATTGCACTCATCACTTACCTGATGGAGCACAAAAGACTCAATGGCCCTTATCTCATTATTGTTCCCCTTTCGTAAGTAAAGAATCTCTTTCTGCCATTATTCTGAGTATTGCAGATTAGTTTGTTTGGAACAGACACTTGTTTTCCATGTAATGACAAGATGAGGTGCACGGTGTAAATACACCGAGCCTGTATCCCGTGTTTTATTTAATCATGTCTTCCGAGGTAGTTGTCTGGCATTGGAAGGGTGACCACAAAGGCAGAGAAAGCGCTCGATTCCGTTAGTTTCGCTGTCCGCTCTTTTGGCACTGTGAATTCACTCTTAAGCCACAAGAGGGGGATGGTATTTCTTTCATACTACATGCCTGCAGTTCCCCGTGCAACTTTTTAACTGTGGTATTAAAAATCTGTTGTGCTTTTTTTTTCTTTAAACAGCTGGCACCCATTTGATACAAAGTAGTTATGCTTTAATGAGGTTTGAATGTCTTTTAAGTGCTGTATAACTAGCCCTGGATGTAGCTTTGAGTGATATTCACACTTTGGTCAGGTGTCTAGATTATTATTGTTTCTTGTGCTGTCCCCTTTTGCTTTTCCTTAGCTTTCCAAGATGTTCCTTATTTTATACATTTTATTTAATGAGTTTTCCTTTTTCCATAGAGGAGGAGTGAGTTTTAGTGATTTGAAGTGCTGTGTTTTAAATAAAAACTGCCTGGCATTGTAAAACTGATGTAGGATATTGAAGGATTTGCTTATTTTTGTGTGTGACTTGATAGATGCGTAGAAGTTCCCTGGCGTTTTCATTAGATAATTTGTCTACCAGTTGTGCTGGGCATACAAATGTGTTGTAGGATTGGGATAAATTTTATTTGTGGCCACCTCTTTTGATTTCTTTTGAGGTATCCTGTCTACTGGCTTCGATGCAGTAGTAACTCACTTACTAATATAAATACCACAGCAGTGCCTAATTCTATGAGTATGAATTACGAGTTCTAGTGCAAAATGAAATGGCTGCGAGAAGATCTTTACAGTAAAGCAAAGTTAAAAAATAAAAGGAGAGTGTTATTCATGTTGGATTTCACAAGGGCACAGTAAAAAAATCTGATTTCAGTAGTCTGTAATAGTTTTTCGTATGTTTCTTAAAGAGAGAAGCTGAAATTTCTGTCTTGTATACAGTTCAAGAGACAACTCTCCCTGCCTTTTCTTAATAGCTAGTACTGCTGCCATCACAAATCCAGTAAGAAAAAAAAAAGGAAAAGCAAGCAACAAAAAAGCCTCAAGGTTATTTTTTGCTGCTGTATCATGTTCTCAACTAGCTTAGCCATAAAAACCTACCTTTTTTGTTGAAACAGCAGAAACGGTGCAAAAATGGATCTGTGTAGTGGCACTGGGTGGCACTGTGAGTGGTTCAACCTGAGTAGAACACAGATGAATTCTATTATGAGTTTCATGAGGCTATATTTGAAAAGTTGTAATGTCAGTTTTTGAATGATAAGTAGTCTAAAAGAAATTACAAAAATATTTTTTGTTCAGGATTATCTTTCTTATCCTTAATGTGCTCCAGAATGTAAAGATGCATGTAAAATACTACTCTGAATTGGTTTCAAGGAGGTCCCTGAACATGAGTTGAAAGAGGATTTCACACTTTTTCCTGTTTACCCTCCTCTAAGAGATGCTCATATTTTATTACATTATATAAAGTATATTAAAGTATATAAAGAGCATTTTTAAAAATACAGTCAGTTATGATTGATTACATGAAATGTGTTGAAAAGTTGGCAACCATTTGGTTGGAAAAAGTTTGAAAAGTTGGAAAAAATTCTGAAGTTTTATATATGTTATTTCTATATAGTTCATAAATGATTAAATATTTCTTTATAATCTCTGTGATAGGACTTTATCCAACTGGACATATGAGTTTGACAAATGGGCTCCATCTGTGGTGAAGATATCTTACAAGGTTTGATGTGCTTTTTATAGTATTACAGAGTCAAAAGAATGAGAATAGAGCCTGTTTTTCTTCTGCCTCTGCATGCATTTCTAAATTGTTTGCTCATGAACTTTTGTCATGTATATTGGGGACCAAAGAGTAAATCGTGCTAAGAAGACAACTGTCATAAACTGTAATTATTTTCACATAGTGAAATGCAGACTAAAATTGTTAAATATGACATTGCAAGGCTTCTGATAATTAAATAATACAAATGATAACTACTTCACATTTTGTACAGAGCTGAATACTTTGCTGTTTGGCTGCCGTAGAAGTGGTATGGGTAAGCAATTTGTAAGGACACTAGACCACTAGATGTGGTTCCAGTGCCCCATAAACAGAGCTTTACAGTCTAGTAACCATTAAGGGAAAGCACTCTGTAGAAGTCTGGGATGCACTGACATGGTATTTGCAATACTGGAGGGATACAAATTCATGTGGTTCCTGTGTGTCTGCTAATACGTAACACCAGTATTTTTTCTTCATCAGAGGAAAGAGTAACTACTCACTTCTCTCTCTCTTCTAGGGTACACCTGCAATGCGCCGCTCACTCGTTCCTCAGCTTCGAAGTGGAAAATTCAATGTTCTTCTAACTACTTACGAGTACATAATAAAAGACAAACATATCCTTGCAAAGGTAATAGTAACTGTCATCTCTTAACAACAAGACCTTTGAGACACCTTCAAATGCTGCATAGCACAAAAAATGTGTTTGCTTTATAGGGAAGTCTTGAGTTGTTCTGTCCTTCAATAAAAGTTCAGCCATTCATTGACTTTTCTATTCCTCTATTTATGATTGCACTTCTCAGTCACAGCTCTAGTCCTTGTAAACACTAGGATTTTCCTGAATTATTTGTTAGTGCAGGTCTGTCAGAACTGTATACCTGCCGATACTTGCAAAAACATTACTTTTCTTCCCTCTGCTTAATGGCGTTGAACCTAATCTGCAGTTCTGATTTTAATTTTTCCCCATGGTTTCTGACCTGAAGCTCACTCTTATTAGAGCCTTTCAAGCCATGTGGTCACTTTTCCCCACAGGAATAATGAATTTGGTATCGAGACTCTTAACTACACATTACCTAGTTCTTAAAGGCTCACTAACTGTTAACATTTGAACCTCAAATGTAACAAATTTATTTGAAAGCTACTGTATTCTATAGGACTACTTCATGTACACCCAAAGCAGACTAAGGAGGTATTTTTGCCGTACAGAGAAACCGTATGGTCCTGCTGTTCCTTCGTAGCTCATTTGCACTTTATTTCATTCTATTACATACTGTTTATTTAGATTATTAATTTTTCCTCTCTGATACAAAGGCAGTGCATTTTCTTAGCGTAATTCTGAACACTTGAGAACTGTTAGAGACTGCAGAGTTTTCCTTCCCATCTAGTTTTTGCACAACCTTGCTAAGTGATAGGAAGGACAGCACTATGCCGTTCAACCTGTCCTGGGAAATTGAATTAGTCAGGCTGTATGAAAGTACAAAGCAAGACCTGCCTAGTCGTATGGTCGTTGTGACACGTGTTTACTGCCCATGCTGTAGTACAGGTGGTAACAGAGAGCTTGAGCAACTTACTGGCAACATCTGCTGTGACTGCTTTTGAGCTTTCACATAAAAAAGAAGAAACTTCATTTAAAGATGCAGTAGGTGAGATGAGATGATCATAATTATGCTGCTTTGTTCTTGAGTAAAATAATAGGAGTAGCTGAAGCAAAACAAAGTTGGGGTTGATGTTGTTTGTGAGCACAGTTACTTTGTCTAAAATGCTTCTGTCTCCTGTCAAGGTTCTTCTTCCAGACACAATTGTTCGGGGTTTGTGTGGTCTCTTTCTTCCACTGCAAACCATATTCTGGCCCTGAAAAGCCAGTTGCCCAGAAATGGGAGGAATTTGCTATTTGCTGTTGCAAGTCAAGTTAGAATTCAGCATCAGATTCAGCGTTTTGTTTCTAATTTTGCTGCTTGCAGGGGTACTGGTACTTGAATAATGCTTGATTTGGTTTTTCTCATAAGTGAGAATGACTGATGTCCAGGCTTGAAATATTTTTATTAAAAACCTGTTGGGAGGAATTTGACTTCTGACCAGTTCTAACTGTGCCAGCTTTGCTTCTTTTTCTTGCAGATTCGATGGAAATACATGATAGTAGATGAAGGCCATCGAATGAAGAACCATCACTGCAAGCTGACTCAGGTCTTGAATACTCACTATGTGGCCCCTAGGCGAATACTGCTTACTGGGACTCCATTGCAGAACAAATTGCCTGAACTTTGGGCTCTTCTCAATTTCCTCCTCCCAACCATTTTCAAGAGCTGTAGCACCTTTGAACAGTGGTTCAACGCTCCATTTGCCATGACTGGAGAAAGGGTACTGTGGCTTTTTTTAAAAAACATCACAAAAAACTCCACTTTGATGAAAACATAAAGGAGCTTATACAGAAGAATTAGTGTTTGAATCTCTCCCTGGTTTTTAGGGAATTAATGTAACTAAAAGCCACCTTTTTTATAATGCCAGAAAATTTGCATGTCAGTGTCTCTTTTGACTTAAGAGTCAGTTTGGTTGTAACATGCAAGTAATTACTGCACATAGTTAACATTTCATGTGAGAGAAGACATTACCTAATATACTGAGTTGCTTTGTATTGACTTTTTATAAACATCTTCAGGTGGACTTAAATGAGGAAGAAACCATTCTGATCATCCGTCGTCTCCATAAAGTGCTCCGACCCTTTTTGCTGAGGAGATTGAAGAAAGAAGTTGAATCTCAACTGCCAGAAAAGGTTTGCAATGAGAAGAGTTGTGGAAGGGGTTTAATACTTTTTAAAGCATTATGTAATGTTCCTTTTTCAGATTTATTTTACAGTAGAGGACTTAATTAGCATCTGTAATTGCTGTGGTTTCTTTGTTTAGAGCTCTGCAAAGAAAGCTGGCCACTGAGGAAGCCTGAATTCTTGAAATTTCTACATTCTCAGCATTCTTCACCCGTCTTACAGCTTTAATTCTCTCTGTAGTCCTTCATATAAGACATGCAACTTACTTTCATAGTACCTGGTTTCAAGGTTTGGGTCAGCCATACACAGAGTATTAGATTCTGTCCTGCCCCATCCTTCCTGTGTCGCTGAAATCTTTGCTCCCTTAGTTCACTGAAATTCTGAAAGGTCTACTGGACTTTATAAAGCAGGCAGATATATTCGAGGAATTGTGTGAAGTGTCTTGTTGAAATGGCACAAGGTTGTTTTTTTTAAACTAGTGGCTTATTAATCCAGAACATAAATTTATCTTCTGCTTTGAAAGATCATTGTTTTTATCTTTAGGCAACATATCTTGCCCCACCCTGTTCTCCTCTGTGATCCTGCATCATTTTTCCCATTCATCCTTCCCAGAATAACAACAGCAACTAAATTAAAAAAAATAAATATGAAGATGCACTAGGGGCAGATTGGTGCTAAGGTCAATTGACTTCAGGCCATACCAAAATGAACTGTTTTTAAGTTTTGTTATGAGCTGACTAACACTGGTTGAACAAAGAGCTCTCTGCAGATGCTTAGTAACAGTACTCAAGGGAAAAGCTTTTAAAAATTCCTTTCTCATCTTTAGAATGTTGCAGAGACTATTGCTGCTGTGACATCCTGTTCCTTCAAATGTCGGATTCTCAATATCATCAGTATTCTCATTATTTGAGAATGGAACATAGTTACATTTAAAAATATTACTGAAATCTTTTATTTCTATTCAAATGTCTTCCAGTAATAGCTACTGTATTTGATAAATCTATTAATAGATACTGGAAGAGGAGTATTTAGAAGCTGCATACAGACTGGTACTCTTGAGGACCATGTTTCTTTTTGGTTCCATTATCTTGTTGTCAAAAAAAGCAATTAGTCTAACCATGAGGACTGAACTTGTTGACCAAAACCTGTTAATCAGTTTCATTTGATCTCATAAATTTTCATAAAGAAGCCATTGAAGAAATAGTCACTTCTCTCTAATTAGTTCATCCTCCTGTCTTTCTGAGGAGAAATAAACTGATGGGTTTTATTCCATTTATTTATTGAATACTAGGAGGCTTATGCTTTTACTTTTTGTCACCACTTGAAAGATTTCTAGCCATTAGTCTGGCTTTATTGTCTGACTGATTTTGTTTTACATAACTTACTAAAAACTTAGCGACTATAATCTGGAAATGTGCTAGTAGAAAAAATGGTTTAAAATAGAGTATACATTCTTTGTATTACTGAATTTCAAGGGAGCATGCAGCCAAAACTGCTTTAATAAATACAGGTTTACAAAGCTGAACAAGAAGTCAAACTGAATGTGAGGATCATACAGCACTTGATTAAGTTTTTAGTACTTGATTAAGTGTTTTTTAGTTGATCTTGAGAAAACAGCATATTTCTGTGCCAGTCGAGGTAAGCATGAAGCTAACTTGATATTGTGAGGGATCCTTATGTGACAGGTATACAATGATGATATTTTTATCATGCTTTGCTTTATATTTTGTAATGCTTTACAGACATAGTAAAAGTCCAGAGGTTATTAAACAAAAAAAGGTTTGTTTTTTTTAACTGACATGTTAAGCATAAAATATAACAAATTTAAGTTTTAATTATTATTTTAAATGGTTAACATGATAGAATGAGACAAAAATATGTTTGGCTGTAGTGCAGTTACATTCTTAGGGTCCAACTGTCTCAGACTAGTTGTGACTAATAGATAATCTGATGAGATACTCATTGCTGTGATTGCAGTTGGGTTGCTGCTCACTGAAATAATTTGTGGTGTTAGGCTACAGGAAAAAAAGAAGAATGTTTTTTTGGTTGGTGTATTAGGATGAGAAGAACCTACAGTTCTTACTAACATTACTGTGTCAATGTGTTTGTTTTGGTTTTTATTTTTCACACTAGGTGGAATATGTGATCAAATGTGATATGTCAGCTCTTCAGAAGATCCTGTATCGTCACATGCAAGCCAAGGGGATCCTTCTCACAGATGGTTCTGAAAAAGACAAGAAGGTATGAAAGAAAGACTAAAGCATATAGGAAACAATGTATTATGATTTAAAAAGTTAACAATATTATTTATGTTTTATCAAAGTAGTATGTAGGCTCTTACTGCAGCTATCTGTTACGGGAAAAGAAATCTCTATCAGAGAGACACTTTTGTTTTACAAGACTGCAACTCGTGCACTCTATTTACAAGGAAAAGATACTACTTGTATTCACTGTAGTAACAATGCCTTTCTGCAAACAGGCAATGTTTGAAAAAAAACAGCATTTCCCTTGGCCAAGCTTAATCCAATAAAGTACCTGAATGATTGAGATGGTGACAGCACTGACTACAGAAGGTTATTCATCTTGTCTTTCAGAGCTATTGGTTAAGTGTAAGCCTTGTTTGGGCCAGTGAAGGCTGTATGCTTGCATTCGTACTTGTAAGATCTATTAATCACAAAGTTCTTTAAGAGAGCACTGGGATTCAAAATCATACAGTCAGATTTAGATCACATATTAGTAAATGTTGACTATGCCTTCGTGAGACTTGACCTAGTTAATACAGAGTATCCAAGTTGCCATTTATCAGCTTATTTGTGTGTATACTTTTCACATTATAATACATGTGAAATACCTTGAATAGGTACTGCGGAACAGCTGGTGTGTGACAGTTTGTGTTTGCGCTCTGTTATATGTGTGCTGCTGATGCAGTGCAATCACATACTGTCTTTCCACTATCCTTTTGCAGGCTGCATTGGTACAATGTGTGACTTTTTAATTCAGTATCTTATTTTATCCGTCTTGTTTTGTGCAGTCAAATTGTTTTCTTTGGTGGTGCTTATTCAAACTCCTGACAAAGCTGGTTCTTATCATTGGATTTTGATACTAATCTTTATAGTTTGTTTGTAGGGTTGTTTTTTTTGTTTTTGTTTCTTATTAGTTTATGTTCCTCTGTTTTATTTTTAATGTAATTTTGTAGTTTTATATCCTTACTTTTGTCCTACAAATTTAATTTTGTATCACAGTCTTCTGCTTCCTTCCCTTTCTGGTCTTTTTCCTGTCTTTCACTAGCTCAGGATCTTCTGCTGATTTTCCCCTTTTTGCTTCTCCACCCATCTTTTTACTTAACCAGTTCAGATTACCTTTGTCTTCTGAACACCTCCCGCTTCTTTCCCTCTGCCCAAAAGTCTAAATTTTTCCCTCTCTTGCCACTCTCAATTTTTAATTTTTTTTTTAAATCAACTGTTTCACCAGGCTCTCCTATTCATGCTGCCTGTTGCCAGCAGAGGCAGGTGCTTGTTGAGAATGCTTGGCTTCAGTGATCAAACAGTACTGCATTAGGGAAAAATCTTGTCTTTCCATAGCTCTAGCCTGGAAGCTGGTCAGATTAGAGAAGATTCATTAAACAGGAAAGCTCTAGGAAATGGCTGTTAGAACAAATAAGAAATGCATTTTGGAGTAAATTTGAGGGGATTTTGAAAGGAACAAACCCAAGTTTTAGAAGTATGGAGTATCCCCTTCAAACAGAATCCCTGCTCTGCATGAATGATTTCACTGTATTTTCCAGAAATTAGTAGAATATTACCAGTGTATAATATTATCAAATAGTGTACTTTGCCGTAGTTTTGCTGTTGGAAACTGCTAAATTGTTTTGGCTGAGGTTTTTAAAACAAATCTGAAGTAGCCATCCAGTAAGCTTGGAATATTGCAGTCACTCTGATTGTATTTTCATAAAACGACAGCAAAACAAAATAGCATGTGAAAGCAAGAAGTGTTTGGCAATGTTAGTCTGACATGGTGTTCTCAAAGTTGTATCCACCAGTTGCAGTTACTTTTCGACCATACAGTTTAGCCTAGCACAACAGAGAATTGTCTGAAGTCTGTTCTGGTTCTTAAAAAATATTCACTGTAGAGTAGGTTTTGAGAATATACTTTAAGTATTAAGATGACTCGAGATTTGGGTATTGCTAGCTTTTTAGCTGCCTGTGGCCCTGTATTTTACTTGGCCTGGAAAGAGAAACCCAAAGGTCACTTAACAGACAGGAGGAGGTCCTGTAGAATTGAAAAACATTTGGCTAGAATTGTTTCCTATCAACGGGGTTCAGACTTGATGGAACTTGTATGGTTTAATAATAAACAGTATAAATAAGCAGTATGCAGGACAGTAGGTGCTCTGCTTCCCACTGTGAGTACTGTAGGTAGTTACCTAATGCATTTTGTGGATTACTTTCAGGTCTTCCTTTTTCATTATGAGGCATCCTTATGATAGGTGAATTTATACAGCAAGACAACTGCACAGTAACTCCTGGGTTTTTTGGAGGTTTTGGGGGGGGTTTTGGTTTGGGTTTTTTTGTTATTATTTTGTGGGTTTTTTCAGTGATGCGGTGTTCAGGCTTGGGATAGTATTTTTATGCCTGCATTTAAAAATGTTTCAAAAGTTTTAGTGATAAGCTAAGAAATTAGATTAATAATTTGATTTGCATTGTTTGTACCCATAGGGAAAAGGTGGTGCAAAAACGCTTATGAACACTATCATGCAATTGAGAAAGATATGCAATCATCCATACATGTTTCAACACATTGAGGTAAGACTGACAGGTTTGATTTTGAGAGTTGTTTTTATTCAGGTGGCTAACATAATACAAAACTGCTGTTGAAGCTTATGCGTGTGAGAGGAGACATCTCTGTCTAATTTATTTGTGCTGACAAGGATACATTGAAAAACATCATTATGGTCTTTTATTTTTAGAAACAAGTGGACCAACCACCAGCTTTTTATTGGTCATCTGACGTCTATTTTTAAAGCATTTAATCTTGTGGAGACACTGTATTAAAAAAAATTAAGGTGTTTTTCAATGTAAGACATTGCAGAGAAACTTACTCTCTACTTACACCTGATGTGTGATGTGTAGAGATGCATCTTTAGGATCTTTATAACTTGTAGGCTGCTAAGCTTTTACAATATCAGCCAAACTTGTCCTATTCTATCCACCTTGTTTATTCAGCAAAAATGCACTATCTATATAGCATCTCTCATTAGGACCCAAAGTACAAAAATATAGTTATATATTGGGAAGATAGAAAGTGTCATAAATATCTGGAATGTAGCTAAATTTACGAGTGTATAAGTAAGTACCTACTATGATGTATTATCGTAGTTTTCACTCTTTGTTCTCTGGTGTGCTAATTAATTAAATTGAGTAATTTGCAGATCTTCTAGTAATAATTTGTAATCTGATAAAATGTACACTGATAGAAGTTATTTCTGCAAACCATGAATTTAAAATAGTCGTACAACAGGAAAACATTAAGCAGACCACAGTTGCTAGAAGATAGATTCCAAGAGTATGAAAATAACAGAACTCATACCCTAGTGCTCACATATTTAATTTAATTGATACAAGAATGCATAATTTTGGATTACTGTGTAGTTTGTAACAATCTGTTTATTGCTTGTAACTACAGGAGTCCTTCGCTGAACATTTGGGCTACTCAAATGGTGTTATCAATGGGTAACTTTCATTTTTTCCTCCTGTTCATAATGTTATATTGGAACTAATGTATCACATTCTTTTTCTAGAAGGTACATGCTAAAATATTTGAGCAGTTTATAGAGAGGAAGAGGAGCTACACAGCACATACCTAAAGCAAAAGATAACAGTACTAGAAGTGTTACATGAGCTGTTTATGATCCTCTGTCTCTTTCAGGAGGACAGGCAGATAAATCCTTTCCCCTTATTTTGAAGTAGCTTAGATACCATCTGAAATTAATGGGAATGACTTTTCAGAGATACCAATGGGGATTTTCTTGTTTTGTGTTACTTTTGCTGTCTTCTTTTCGCTCTTTGCCATCTTTTTTCCCAATTAAAGTAGCATTTCTTCCATTGTTTGACATGAAATAGGTTTAAATTTTGTTCTTGGCAGTTGTTTGTGCTGCTGTCTAGAAATGGATATTTTATAAAGCAATACCAGACTGTTTGTCTCTTTAGCTACTATACCAAACTACTTGCCTCTGAAACAGTTTAGTCTTTTGCTGATAATGTACTTACGCATATCAGAAGGCTGTGTATCTTGTGAAATTAAGTATAGCATTGCTAATAATAAATTTTATTTTGAGAGTACAGACTGAAGGTTAGGGAAAGTAATGTCAAATTTATTTTTGCAATGTGTATTGCTGTAATGCGGATTTAGATGTCCTGTTTACTTTTATCTGTCCTCTCAGTCATGACTTGAATATCAGTGCTAAGAGTCTGTTCTGCAGTTTATAGCATATAATACAGATTAGCTGCTAATCAAAGCAACTAGACATTGTTCAGGGCTACTAATTAAATTCTTCGCTGTGAGAGTGGTGAGACACTGGAACAGTCTGCATGGGGAAGTCGTGGGTGCCTCATCCCTGGCCAGATTGGCTGGGGCTTTGAGCAACCTTGTCTAGGGGAAGGTGTCCCTGCCTATTCTGTGATACTATGATTCTCCTAAGGATATATGGCTAAAAAGTGTATTCTCTGTCAAACTCCTCCCATTGTCTCTGTATTAGTTCAGTCTGAGATACTGAACTTTTATGTGCATAGTAGTTGAGCAGAAAGGGAATTGTTTTTAACATGTGCCTGATGGATAGAATATACAGCTGCAGTAAATGCCAGTTGAAAGCAAAACTAGCAGGTGAATGTCTTAACTGATAATGTTTATTTAACTGAAAAATAATGTTTGTTTTGATAAATAATGAGTTTCGTTAAGGAAGGTATTCTGTGTGGTTGAAAGTCCACACAGTTTTTGTAATTGAAGAAAAATAATTTCCAAACAGGAATTCACATGAGTATTTTTTTTAATTATTATTTTAAAGAGAGAAAAGTGCTGCTAGTCTTGTTTATCTAAAGTAAATTAATCTGTTATACTCTGACATGATAATGACTAGAAACTTTTCTAAAGTGGGTTCCTTCTGGCATTTACCATTCTTTTCCCGTTCAACAGAGCTGAACTTTATCGGGCCTCAGGGAAGTTTGAGCTACTCGATCGCATTCTACCAAAGTTACGAGCTACTAACCATCGTGTGCTGCTTTTCTGTCAAATGACGTCACTCATGACCATTATGGAAGACTACTTTGCCTTCCGAAATTTCCTTTACCTGCGTCTTGATGGTAAGCTAAATGAAAAAAGAAGCATAAATAGTAAGTTAGGAGGTAGCATGTTTCATTAACTTGTGTGTTGGAGTCCTGGCTTCTCTTCCTATTGTCTTCCTAGCACAACAGTGCTGTGATGCGACCATACAAAAGCGTGAACAGGTTAACAAAATGATTTTACAAATCATGAAGGAAGAATCATCAAGTGTATTTATAATGAAGTTATGGCAGTAGACCATTAAGCTGCAGCTTACTAGAATTTTCTCTGTTCTTACAGACAAGATGCTGAGCAAGATGTACTTTTGACTCTCTCAGCAGAGTTGATCTTAAGTGATTATCTGTCTCCCTGGCTCCTAGGCTGTTTTCTCGCATCTGTTTAACCTGAAAACCATTTGGTCAAGGGACTGTTTGGATGAACACTCAGGTCTATTTGTGGAATGCAGATTATGTACAGATTTTATGTTTAACAGCTGATCTCTTATTCAAATAAGATTTTAAATCCAAGGTCCCAATCAGTTATCGCTGTCTTAAGTTACCTGAAAGTATTCTCGTGATGAGAGATGGTAGTACCAGTGTTTTGCTTAGATTCCAGTAAAATTAATTAATTTGCCCATTTAAAGTTCGACTGCTGTTGTCCACAGGATAGCTGAATTTCAGTGACAGGTAAAGTAGTACCTGTAGTTTTCTTACTGAATTTCACAGGAATGTCAGTAGCCTCGTTTACTTTATGTGTAGACATGTTCTACTACCTTTGCATGAAAAGATGGTTTGGAAACAGAGGAGAGTAATACTGAATGGAAAGTAACTATTTCATGTTGATCATCTCTGCCTCATACCGACCTTCTCAAATATTGGTTGTTTTATTTAATTTATTTATCTCACACTTTTATAGTACTACGTAGGCCCAACAATATATATCAGAATACTGTTTTAGTAGAAAAGCAAATATTTAAGAAAAATATAAAGAACAGCATAAATAAAATTAGAGTTTAAGGTGCTTCTGAATGTTCTTTTTACTGTATTTTTAGTTGTCTCTTTGCTTCATGCTTTATTTGGAGGAAAAGGTAATGCAGAGAAGTATTCTTGCCCAATATTCTTAATCAATAAACTGGAAACACTGTTATCCTCAAATGTAAAATGAGGTAATGAAACTGAGACACAAATGAGCTGTCTCACTGTGCCACGGAATGTCTTTGTCAAAAGTTGCTGAAGAACATAGTACCATACTAACAAAACTGTCCTTGCACTGGTGGCCTGCACGTGTTTTAAAGCTTGCATTCAATAATTATTAATTATATTACATTTAAAATGTTTTAAATTACCTTACACCATGTATTTAAAATTAATTCTTTTTTGTGGTACAACATGTATGGCAATACAGTATACAGACAGATGTGTAAAAAAGAGAAGGCAAACAGTGGAACAGGCGAAGGTGATCCGTGTAGACTATCGTTGAAGTTCGTAAAATTCATCCAGTCACCAGAATGCACAGGGCTTGATCTTTAGTTAGAACTTAGTCTACATTTTCAGCACTTTGTGTACTTTTCACCATGATTGAATTTCTTGCCTGCTCTTCCTCAGCCATTGTACACCATCACCCTCATGATAATTAATTTTAATGATTTTCTGTCTTTTAGTATTAATTGTGACTCTGCAGGACAACACTGACATTTGATAAATCTATGAATTAAGTAACTTTAAAAAAATATTTTAAGCTCTCTTCTGTTTGTGTATAGTAACTTCAATTGAAATTTATGTGAGTCATGGAAAGGTATAACAATGTTAGCCAACACTTTAAAGTCCACTTTTGGGCTGTCGAAATACTTAAGAGAGGTATTTAGAAGTCTGCCTCTTAGATGTGATAGACAGTTGACCAGTGTATTATGAAAAACATGGCAGAGATGGCAAAGAGCAAGTGAGCTAAAATATCCCTTCCAAATGTACCTTTAGCAACTGATACTGTATTTATATTATTTCAGTTCATATATTTGTTATAGGGTATTGTTTTTTACTTCTTTACAGGCACAACAAAATCAGAGGATCGAGCTGCTCTATTGAAGAAGTTCAATGAACCTGGGTCACAGTACTTTATCTTCTTGCTGAGTACAAGAGCTGGAGGGTTAGGATTGAATCTCCAAGCTGCCGACACGGTTATAATCTTTGATAGTGACTGGAATCCTCACCAGGTTATTTTTATTTACTTATCTTCATTAAATATGCAAAGAATTAATGATGCTTTTTTCAATTGCTTCTTTAAATTGAGAATATAGCCTGGGGTGACAGGAATAGATTCAGATAAGTAATAAAATGTGGCTTTGAGAGGAAATCATGAGGCAAACTGCTGCAATCAGGAAATGTTTTCGTTTGAATCAGTGAAATGATCATGAGTCTGTGTACATATTTTTTCTGAGTCTCAGGATACTAGGAGCTAGCGGCCTTGCAGATTTGCTTCATTTGTATACTGTACTCATTCTTTAACCCTTAGGACATTAATCAGTAACTTCCCATTTTGTGTCTTTGGTAGGTAGGTTGCAATATTTTAGTGAAGAACTCTGCCTGTTTCAGGAAATTAGTGGGTGTTTTATTGCAGTGGTCTTGACCTGAGATGCTGAACTTACACTGCTGGTGTGGGTGGATAGTCATGAGTACAGATCATCAGGAAAGGAGGGTGTCAAACCACTTCGACTTAGTTAAAAAGCTGGAAGAGTTAACTGAAGACTGTCTTTGCCACCTGGTGACTTTTTTCTTTTTTTTTTTTTAAATAATATAAGTTAAATATCTCTGGAAGCAGATCATATAATTCTTAGTTAACGTATTTAAGAATTAGCAATAACCTTTAGTAGATAAGTTTATGGATGTGTTTTTTCCTAGTAATTTTGTTGCTTTCTCTTCCTGCAGTCAAGAGATATTTTACTTCAGGGTTCCTTCTGACCTGGAGGGCCATGAGCTTTGAATAGAAAGGAAAAAACACATCACTGCTTCTAAGTGACAACACATGCTTTCAGGAAGCTTTTGGCTTTCTGCATTTACACTGTACAGACCACATCTATGTTTTTTCCTTTCAGTTTTCACCCTACCTGGGTCTCAAGAACTTTTGGAAAAGCAAACAGTGAGGCATGAACCATGAGAATTGTGGTGAACTGTCATTTGAGTTCTTCCTTTTTGTACCAAAAACAATTCAGCATTAAAATGTCCTTTAAGCAAAGAATTATTTCTGTAGCACACTTACAGTATAAATCACTCTCTGTGTTCTTTGTCTAATAGGACTTGCAGGCCCAAGACAGAGCTCACCGAATTGGTCAGCAGAATGAGGTTCGAGTCCTGCGACTGTGCACTGTGAACAGTGTTGAAGAGAAGATACTTGCTGCTGCAAAGTATAAGCTGAACGTAGATCAAAAAGTTATTCAGGCTGGAATGTTTGATCAGAAGTCTTCAAGCCATGAAAGGAGAGCCTTCCTGCAGGCTATATTGGAGCATGAAGAAGAAAATGAGGTAAGGTGGTTAGAAATAATCAGTAAGAAAATGTTCCACGAAGTACTGAGTCATTTTTTTAATCAGTTACAAATATTGTCATCTCCTTTGAAATTAGAAATGTCATAATTTTCTTACCATCCAGTCAAAGAAACAACTTAATTTTTCTCTCTTTTTTGGTTGCAGTAGTAGGTTATAATGTAAAGGTCATGATGTAATGGCTATGATTAACCCTTAGGGTAGAATTAGGCATTGTAACTTAGACCTCTTCCACTCTTTAATAATACTGGCAAAAATTGTATTTAGACAGAGATCTGTTCCAAAACATTTCCTAAATACAGTTTATATGTTAAACTAGGTAATCTGATTTTCAGACATGCTGAGCAGCTAGCACTACCTAGGTTCAGTCATGGAAGGCCCTCTTACTGTGCTTCTTTTGGGTCCTAGGTACTGCTTTGATGCAGTTGGGGCATAGGGCAAGCTGCAAAGTAACTGTTTCTTTCTGGATTTGTGTCTAACCTGGATTTCTGGATACCACTTCCTTTTCAAGAAACCATTAGCTATTTAAAAACAGCTGTCAAGTCTTTTCCTTAAAATAGTGGGAAGTGAGGTTATCCAATCACTGCCTGTATGTCTCTGTCTTTTCATTGTGTTCTTCTCTGAAATTGTGATTGTGGAATGGTGAGCCTCTTCTCTGGCCTGTCACTGCAGACTCTTAGTATGAACAAAATTCACCATCTGGATGAAAGCTGCATTTGGGAGAGAGTGTATGAATGTATCATTTACACTAAAGACACACAGAAAATCACATTCTGCAATGACTTCTTCCCACCTCGAAAATATTGTGTACTGGTTAAAGATGCAGAGATTTCAAGCTTAATTTTGCCTCTGAATATGCCTTGTACATCTGAATATGTTACCAGTGAAAGAAAAGAACATTTTGTAGTCTGTTTCACAGGCATCCTTCATTATGTGGTTTAAAGTTTCAAAGGCCAAGGAGTTTACTTCTTCAATAATTAACCTTCTGTGTAAACTAGTTGTGTTGTGCATTTAGAAAAAGCTAGTGCAACATTAAGATAGAATTTTTTAGTTTTATAATTTTTCATAAGAAAGTGTCAGTTTTATCAGTTGTCTTTTATTTAGGGAGCGAATGCAGAAATAGGATGTTATGTGTATTATTTTTATTTAAGTAAAACTGTAGTTCTCAAGTAGCCAACACCCTCTGTATGAGTAGACAGATGAACTTGAAACCAGTAGGAATTTTCAGTAAGCCTCTGGACTTGTTTTGACAATTGGCATGTTTTTAAATTGGCATTAAAATGTTTCAAAAGTCAGAGCTGCTGTACAGGCCTTCTTGACCTGCCTTATTTCACAGATGACTCCAGAGCAATCTGCTTCTTGGGTGCTGTTCAAATACACTTGGTATGCCATACTAAAGCAATCACAGATGTGAACAAGGTTTACTTGCCATGACCCAGCATTAGTCTTAAAGCAAGCATTGGTATTGCAATCTGACTCCAATCAGTTGGACTGAAACTGAAGGTTTCAAGGAAAATTTAGTTGTGAACAGACAGCACAAAACTTCGCCCAAACACTGAGGCTGCTGAGGACATAAGAGGGATTGGATTTGCACCATCCTGCATGGGTCAGACATTGCTTCTTCATTGTGGTAGCACTGCAAATAAAATTTGAGTATCAAATGAGGGATTGAGAAGAAAAAGTAAATCTCTCAATTTAAAGTTGTTACTGTTCAAACAACTTTGACTTGCAAATACAGACTAACAGAGATTATTTAGTGACCACCTAGTTAAAAATTCCCATGCCAAGAATTCTTTAAACTTGCATATCAAAGCATTTTTGCACTTGCATGTAGAACACCGTATTCTATTTGTCCTTTCTTAGTAATTTTCTTAAATTCAGCATCAAAACTACTTATTTTTCTTTCTTCCTTCCTGTCCCCTTTGATCTTTTTTTCTTTCATGAGTACTAGATAAAGCAAAGAGGTAATTTCTGTTCATTTAGAAAGGAACGTATGACAGGTGATTAAAAGTTGTTAATGGAGGCATTTTTGTTAGTGCTGGTGTTTTTAAGTTTAACTTATACCGAGCTGACCTGGCTGACAGTGAGTCTACTCAGACTAACCACAGATGATGCAGACACTGTTGTTAAAGCTTCTGCTGCAGGATCCCGTATTTTTTTTGGGTCACTAGTTACTCTGTTTTAGATGGTAAAAGCATGTGAAACTTTCACTGATCATAAAAGAAGGAATCTGTATTCTGTTCTGTTTTTTTTTCCGCCTTCTCTGTATAACTGTGTAACATCTTAAACGCTGAAGGAGCACTGACTAGAAGTAAGAAGATCTAGCTCTCTCTGATTTTCCCAGTTACTTCTTTCAGGTTAAAATTTAAGTTACATGTACCTGAAGATATGGAGGTGTTAATTGGGAATTGCATTGATAAGAACTGTATTTGTTTCTGAGGTGTAGAAGTACTGCCAGTGGAGGGAAAGTAAGATGTGTGGATATAGACAAAGGCCTTTTCTGTTTATTTCTGGAGAATATAAGAAGCTACAGAGTATTAGTTGTTTGGATGCTATATGCAGCATTCTATACTCCTGTTTCACTGAGTACACAATGTGAATTTCCATGGAAAATTCTAGGTCTGCAGCATACTACAACATAGGTTCAGTAAGCCCTGTGTAGGAACAGGTCTGTAGTTTAATTGTTTTGATTCATCAGTTGTCAAATTTGAAATGCCATGTGCTTTCGAAGTAATCCAGGGGAAGAAAATTAACATAGTGGACTTGGTTGTGTTAAAATGGGTATCATAGCTGTTCAGTGTTAACATTTTTAGTTGAATTCTACAGTTCTACATGGTTTTTCCAAGGATTGTTTCTGTTTTTCTGAAGTAATTAATTTTGTCTGAAGTCAGAGGTTCACGTCTCAATTTTTTCAGCAGATAATGGTCAAGAGAAAGTGGGATTCAGCAGTCTTTTTTTCCAGTATAATGACATATTTAATTTCTTCTGTTTAACCAGGACTTTTTCATTCTCCTTGCTTTGACAGCAAGGACTTCATAATACAGAATGGTATTTTTGAGGTATTTCTGAGGGAGTGCTGTAGAACAGCAGCACGGAAATGCATATATTTTAACTGAAGCACTAACTGTGCTTCTGACCCAGGAAAACCACAACCCAAAATTTCCTGGCTGCATATTTGCTCATTTCCTCATTCTCAATTTATGAAGGTGGTTGTAAGTCCCAGTTGTCTCTCTAATTATGTCTCTTTTCTGCTACTTCTGAATTGCTGTACTCTTCAAAAGTTTCAGTTTCATTTTGAGTGTCATTCACTTCTTGTGACAGGAGGGTCAGTGCAACGCTGACCTGATGGAGGCTGTTACTTCAGGTTGCACATAGCTTTTTCCTAATACCTCTATCTGTGTAACCAGGAGGAAGATGAAGTTCCTGATGATGAGACTCTGAATCAGATGATTGCTCGACGTGAGGAGGAATTTGATCTCTTTATGGTAAGGATCATACGTGATCTTAAGTAGAATATCTTCTCTAGTGTTTTTACAAAAGGCCTTAATCTTTTGTCATTCAAATTGTGGAAAATTTGGTTAGAGGAATAGGCTTTATTTACTTGCATTGTTTATCTGAGGAAAGAAGAGTCATCTGCTTAAATACAGAGTTCCTCACATGACAGGGAAGACTTCAGAAATCCTTGTGGACAGTTTAGTGGAACATTGCTAACCTGGCAGAAGAGTCTGGCACGACCTAAGAAATACAAGGTGCAAAATTGGTAGTCACAGTTTGGCTTGCTAATTCTACTACATACTTTTATTTTTCAACATTTCTTCTGACTTTTGGGCTATGGTATTGGCAAGGACAACTACAGGAATTCAACAAGATTGTAAACTAGTGAGTGGGCTGATAGAGCTGTTTTCTTTGTGAGTCAAGTAGGTTTTGCTGATGACACTGTCATGGGCCCAGTTAGGAGCGTCTCTGCTATTCTAACTGTTGAATAGTTACCAAAGTGGAGCTGCTGAGAGTGGTTCAAATGCGAGCAACTAATTTTTCTTAGTAATTCTGTTGTTGTTAGTGTTACTACAACACTGATGTAATAATTACTAAAATGTCAGTGTAGGCATGGATCTTCCATTTTAGTGTGTGTACAATGTGAGGATTGCTGGGGGACCTTTGAGAGTTACTGACACCGCAACAGGAGAATTCTTAAGTACTGAAGGTAAAGCACCATCTCCTTGAATTCAGAGGCTGCTTTGTTCTGTGAGGTGGAACAAGGACTTGGTTTAAGGTTTCAGGTATCACTAGTTAGCCAGAAATTTCTCTGGTTCACTTAATATTTGCCCTTAAAACTTCTATCCTATCCTACTGTCACTGCAGCGCATGGACATGGACCGTCGCAGGGAGGATGCCAGAAACCCCAAGCGTAAACCCCGCTTGATGGAAGAGGATGAATTACCATCCTGGATTATTAAGGATGATGCTGAAGTCGAAAGGCTTACATGTGAAGAAGAAGAAGAGAAAATATTTGGAAGAGGATCCCGTCAACGCAGGGATGTGGACTACAGTGATGCTCTCACAGAGAAACAATGGCTGAGGGTAAGTTGTCCCATTATTTTTGGGTTTTTTTACAGTTGAGATTTATAAATTCCTGGTGTTTGTTTTTTGTCTTTTGAAGACTTTGCAGTTGCACCAGGGAGAGCATGATGTAGTTGTTAAGTCCTATATATCCGTACTGTCTAGCTTGTGCTGCTGTGTTGAAGACATAAGTAAGTTTTAAGCTGCATTGCTGAAACTTCGATCAGTGTTACTAAATGCTGAATCAGGAGTATGCTAGCTCTGTTGCAGCTATACTGTTGCCATGGATCTTGACATATTTCTTACATCTCTAGTCACTTTCATAAGTGTCATCTTTAAGATACATGAATTCTTTTATGGTGGAGAAGACCAGTGATTAGTGTATATTAGAGCTTTCTGTGTTGCAGAAGCTTAATTTTGTTATTTTTAAAAATACCTGAATTTAGCCCTTTTAAGAATTTGGAAACTTTCACATGTCATAGAATAATTACAGATGTAAGCCTACATGAATATACAGTATAGTTTTGGTGTATAACTTCCTAAAGATAGTAGAAAGGTTACCCACTTCAGTTACAAATGTGATATTTGTGAGACTGAACTGCGCAGTGGTATGCTGACAGTTAATCCAGATCCTGCTGCTGGGTGGAAAACTTTGGGGAGCAAGTGTTTGAGTTAGCCATCACCTGTAAAACTGAGCAAGTTTATCAAGCTGCAGGAGTTTGATACTTGAGATTCTCAAGTAGTCAGTGGAGAAGAAAGACTAGAAACATAAACTCTTGTCTGAATTTTTCAACGTTTACCCATTCGTGCACTGGAAGTGCTTGCAATATAGTGCATATCTATTCAAGGCCATTTTAAGGTAGTTATTTTTACTGATGAAATACTCTGGCTATGGCAACATAGAAGTTAGCTTCAGCTTTCATGTTTTATGTCTTGATATTTGTGTTAAGCATTTCACTGTCAAAAATGGCAGCCCTAAAAAAATAATCTAATCCATCTTCCTAGTAAGGGTGGAATCAGCCAGTCCTGTGTCATTTATGGTAAATGTTCGTCTGATCTGTTCTTCAAAGCTTTCCCTAGAAGTGAGTTTACAAGTCCACAGGGGAATCATAAAATTGTTTAGGCTGGAAGGGACCTTAAATATGACCTAGTTCCAATCCTCCCTGCCATGGGCAGGGACACCTTCCACTAGACCAGGTTGCTCAAAGTCTTGTCTAATCTCTCCTTGAACACTTCCAGGGATGGGGCATCCACAGCTTCCCTGGGCAACCTGTTCCAGTGTCTTACCACCCTCACACTAAAGAATTTCCTTCTAATGTCTAACCTAAATCTCCCCTTTTCCAGTTTCAATCCATTACCCCTTGTCCTCTCACTACATGCCCTTGTAAAAAGCCCTTCCCCAGCTTTCCTGTAGGCCCCCTTCAGGCACTGGAAGGCTGCTATTATTTCTCCCCAGAGCCTTCTCTTCTCCAGGCTCAACAAACCCAACTCTCTCAGCCTGTCTTCATGGGAGAGGTGCTACAGCACTCTGGTCATCTTTGTGGCCCTGCTGTGGACCCACTTCAACAGCTCCATATCCTTCTTATGTTGGGGGCTTCAGATCTGAACACAGTACTCCAGATGGGATTTCAGAAGAATGGAGTAGAGGGGCAGAATTACCTCCCTAGACCTGCTGGCCATGCTTCTTTTGATGCAGCCCAGGATGTGGTTGGCTTTCTGGGCTGGAAGCACACATGGCTGGCTCATGCTGAGTTTTTTCATCAGTCAACACCCCCAGTGCCTTCTACTCAGGGCTGCTCTCAATCCATTCTCTGCCCAGCCTGTATTTGTGCTTGGGATTGTCCTGACTCAAGTGCAGAACCTTGCACTTGCCCTCATTGAACTTGATGCGGTTGGCATGGGCCCACCTCTGAAGCCTGTCAGGGTGGCATCCCTTCCCTATGGTGTGTCAACAGCACCACACAGCTTGGTGTCACCGCTGACCTTCGAAGGGTGCATTTCATCCCACTGTCCATGTCACCGACAAAGATGTTGAACAGCGCCGGTCCCAGTACTGACCCCAGAGGAACGTCACTCATCTTTCTTTGAGTGTGACCAGCCAGCCAATTAATTACCCACCAAGTGGTCCATCTGTCAAGTCTGTGTCAGTTTAGAGACAAGGATGTTGTGCGGGACAGTGTCAAAAGCTTTGCACAAGTCTGAGTGGATGACATCAGTTGCTCTTCCTTTACCCATCAATGCTGTGACCCTGTCATAGAAGGCCACCAGATTTGTCAAGCGTGATTTGCCCTTAGTGAAGACATGTTGGCGGTCACCAGTCATGTCCTCATTTTCCATGTGACTTCGCATAGTTTCCAGGATGATCTGCCAGTCTCAAGATGGCCTGCTGTGGGTGGTTCTTCATTCTCCCAGTCCCTGCCTTTACTTCTGGGACTTGGGCAGTGTGGCTTGAGCACTTGCTGGGGAAGACAGAGGCAAAAAAAACATTGAGTACCTCAGCCTTCTCTGTATCCTAGGTAACTAGGTCTCCTGTTTCCTTCTGGAAATGGCCCCCATCTTCCCTCGTCTTCCTTATATTATTGACATACCTGCAGAAGCTTATTTTGTTGCTTTTGACATCCCTGGCCAGATTTACTTGTACCATGGCCATGCAGGCCTTCTGGCATTTTTGCTTGATTTCCTCTTTGTTGGGATGTATTGGTGACTGCTGAGCTTGGAGGAGGTGATGCTTGAATATTAACCAGCTTTCTTGGACTCCTTTTCCCTCCAGGGTTTTATCCCATAGTACTCTACCAAAGAGGTCCCTGAATAGACCAGTCTGCTCTCCTGAAGTCCTGAGCTTGCTGCATGCTCACCTTGCTGCCTTGAAGATCTCAAACTACCATTTCATGGTCACTGCAGCCAAAGCTCCCTTTGAGCTTCACATTTCCCACCAGCTCCTCTTTTTTGGTGAGAACAAGGTCCAGTGTAGCTGAATTTAATTAATTGGCTTTCCCTTGTATTTTATATTAATTTTTGTGTTGGATTTTAAACCAATTACTTCTTGTTTTAATCACTGTGGTAATGCAGAACAGACGGGTACCTGGTACTATTTTTTGACACTTCTTTATGTCTTAGAAGAGTTGTTTCCCTGTTCAGTCAATTCTGAAGGTTAACAACCACTGCTCGTTCAGTCTTTTCCCATAGTTCCTGTTTTCTAGATCTCTTGGTTGTTTTCATTGGTTTTCCCCGGGTGTTCTACATTTGCCTCATGTCTCTGCACGTTCGGTCAAAAGCTAGACATAAAAACTCCAGGTGCAGCTTCATTTGAATAGAAGAGGAGGAATTATTTTACATAACTACTAGGATACTTACACCTCACGATCCAATATTTCATTTTCTTAACAGTAAAGGTATTGACTCATGTTAAAGTTTTGATCCAGTATAAGCCCTTAATCCTTTTCTGTGGATTTACTTCCTGGTCACTTTTTCACTATCATGTACACTCGATCTTGCCTTCCTAATTAGAGGATTTAGCATAAGCCCTTGTTGAATGATATCCAAGTTTTCTTCATCAAAATTATTCTGAATTTTAAGCTGGTCCTCAGGGGAACTTCTGGTCAGTTCGGTGTTCTCCTGAGATTTAGTAGGCATACTTTCTGTTCTATCTTCCTTAAGCCACTAAAAACACTGAAAAGCACTGGACCAGTTGATAAAAAGCCATTAAGGACTATTCTGAAAACAATTTTCTACCAGTTCTCCATTTACTTGATAGTAATTGTTTTCATTGTTTCCTTCTGAGACTGTTGTGTGAGGCCAGATCAGAAACCTTGCTAGTCAAGATGGCACATACACCACCCCTTTTGCAACAAGGCTTGTTATTCTGTTGAGAAAAAACTAACTTTTAAGATAACAATATCCTACATATTGCATGAAAATTCTGAATTAATAATTTCATGTTAACTTGGATGCTGTGAACTATTTCTATCAGTACAACCAGAAAAAAAGTTCTGAATTAAGAATGGTACTTTTTTTCATAAAAGAGTATTTTACCCATGTTCTGTATCATGCCACTCTCCAAAGGTAACTATAGATATTTCTATTTTTATCGCAGTGTTACAGAAGAATGAAATTTATTTACTAGCAGCAAGGGATGCCCCTCATTTTTTCTCCGTCTGTTTATAGCCATCTTCCCATTGGGTTTTCTGGAGTAAAACTTGCATTTCTGACTAAAAAGTTTGTTTCATAATATCCAATCCTCATATGTCTTTTTTTCTTTGTGTCTTGGGTAAGTTGACTAGGTCTGTTCTTTTCTAAGGAGTTCTGCCTCAATCAGCAGCTACAACTTGGACTCTAGAGATCAGTTACCTCCTTTTCAATTAGACCCTGACCCCTCTGCTGATACACCCAATACCGAAAGTCTGGTTAAGGTCGGGACACATTCCCACAGGGGTCTGCCATACACCTCAAGGTCTGTATGCATGCATGTATACTGACCAAGTATGTCAGCTCCCTGCTTGCTATGAGGTCAAGTACCTGACTTTGGAAACAAAGAGACACAATCATTACAAGAGCCAAACCTGTGAACATACACAGTGTTTAGTGGGATTATGCTGCTGTGCTGAACAATGCATAATTCAGTAGTTGCCTCCCAGGGAAACTGTAAGACACAAATGGGCTTCATCACTAGCTGTCGCTGCAGCCTGCTGGTCTGTAACTGTTGGCATGACAACCATATTTCTTAAAAAAAAAAACAAAAAAAACACACCAAGAAACAGGAAGGAGGAGTCTGCTTCCTGATGCTACGAAGCATTTATATTCTGGAAGTATTTCATGCTCTAGCACATTCTATCCCTGCACCACTTCTGGACTGCAAAATACTTCGCTGGATCCCATGGCAGATTGTTTTCTAGAGGGGTTGTCTACCAAGGACCCCACTGCACAGGGCAGGCTTCAAGAATCAGAGGATTTGTTTTGAGTAGTTGTAAGACTCTTCAAACAGTTACACCTGGATTCAGCTTATCGTTCAGTTTAATTGCTGGCTATATGACATGACTGAAGTTTTATCCCCTAGTTCTGCTGTTCATTTGAAATAGCTTTTCATGTTGGCCAGGGAAAGATATTTGAGTCCAAAGTGAGTGGTGTCTCCTTTACGTCATGCAGATGTGCAAAAGTCAACTGTTGTGGACTACTTTCATTGTGCTGATCTAAAAATTGTAAGTGAAATTCAACCATTTGGTCTGTAATAAGTCAACAGTGCCGCTTTCATATATACAGAATACTGTTTAACATAATTTTAACATAAATTTTATTAGCTTTTTTGTTTACATTTACTAACTAAGGTGAATATGTTGTGTAATAAACTACTTAGCAGGAAAATGTTGGGCATGTTTTCAGCTCTTATCATCTGGAACTTTACATGACTTTCTGATTTTATACACTAAGAGTCTGTTAAAAGTAGGTCTGGCATCAGAGGTAGTAAAGTTGGGCCAGCTTGTTACTACAATTTAACATAAAGTACTAAAAGTTTTTGTTAGGTTGTGTTTTCTGAGGGGGCTTCACTTTATGTATACAACTTTAGAATCAATACTAAGAGGTATTTTAAGGTGTGGCTTTGTAAGCTGATGGTGGAGTTTGATTTTACTGTAGTCTTTATTGGATACAGAAAGACCTGTGTGGAAAATCAGTATTAGATTCAATAGTTGATTTAGCTATGCTTTTCAACTACTGGTTATTTTTAATTGTAATGGAGGTTTTTTTATATACTCTGTATTGTAGGTTGAGATTCTGTGAAGGAGAAAAGAAATAACCTTTCGCCCAGTGCATAGTGTACCTGCATAGAGTACTTGTGTAGTTCATGTACATGATCCCCCCCACCCCTGTTTTTCTCTCTTTACTTCTCTATGCCATTTCTGGTTACAGTTGCAAAGTTTCCTGACTTGCTGCTAAACCTGTTCACAGTTGAGTAAATGAGTATTTGCTCAGGGCACTTGAAGAAAATACCATTCTGATCTAAACTGTACTCTGTAGTATTGAATTGCATTAATTAAATGGATTTTTTAAGCTGTAGGGGAAAACAAGTCACATTTTAAAGACTTTGTCACTGGAGGCTTAGAAGTCTACCATGCCAGGGTGTTGTCTTTTTAGTGACTAGCGATCATCAGAACACTCCAGGTACTATTTTCTAATGTGCAAGGTGAGGCTTATCAGTTTTATGAATCTGAAAGCTAATTTCTTGAAGTATTAGGAATTGGGACATAACTTAGAGGTCTCATGAAGCCAAGCCATTCTTGTGTTCTGAGTATTACTATCTGACTTTCATGCCCCTTTCAGGATATTCAGAATCTATTTTAGAAAAGGAAAAAAATAGCTACTTTTAAAGTGCAGTGAAATTAAAACCAATTAAGCAGTTTAGATGGAAGGGGCTTTTCTTGGCTTTTTATACAGGAGAGGGAATTTAAATGCATCGACCTGATAGCTTTGGTTCTCTATGTTGGCAATATGGGTTTATTAGTTTATAAAGAAAATAACTTGATTTAAGATCTGGGTATATTTCTCAGAATCTGGAGGCAGGATTTGAGAGTACTAATTTTGGAAACTAACAAAGTACTTTAAAATACCTCTTTGATATTTGAGAGATATTCTACTCATTTTTTTAAAAATACAGACGTGTTTTATATGACACTATTATTCTAATATATTCTAGAGGAGAATATTTTGTATGATTCCAATTGAAACTGTGTTAATATTTGTTGCAGTACTTTAGATGTAACATCATTTGGACAAAATCATAGACTTAAAGACAAGAATCCTACCAAACTATGGCAAGATGGTTTACTAACAGGTACTCCTCTGAAAACGCTGTTCAGATTTTTTGACTTGAGGTCATACATAAAAACGATTTCTGGAACATTAAATATTTGAGAATGTCTACTTTAGGGTGTTACAATGTATGGTTTAATGGATATGCATTACATATTCTTTAGAGTTGCACCGGACAATTTGTAGCTGGATTTCGAACTCAGAACTAGAGGACTTTGTTGTTGCTTACAGCCTTGATTTATTTTTACATACATGCACTTACACTATACGGTACATGATTCTGTTGAGAAACTTCACTTCCTCTTAAGCTGCATTGCCTTTGCTGGAATCATCATTGTCTTCTACAGTTAGCCTTTGCTTAGGTAATAGTTTTTTCTTGTCAGACAGTGATTTGCATTGCAGTTTATCTGGGAAGACCAAAAAGGCCTTCTAGACAGATACCGTTTCTTTTACATCTTTACTTTTAGGCAGTGATATGCATATTAAAGGGTCAGGCTCTACTGAAAGTGCTTAGGTATGAAATACATGGAAGATTGGACTAGCTTTTATCAGCAAGTTGTCCACAGCTGACTTAATTTCACTCTATCTTCCTTCAAATTCTGCAAAGTTATTAAAAAACTGTATTGGAATTGTCTTAAAGGGCTAACTCATACCTTTTTTTTCTTTAAACACAGTCTGTTTCTATGAGTAATTTTTTTTCCTCTGTCATACGAAGTGAGTAGCCTGATCTCTTGTTTTATGTTTTCTTCCATCATAGCCTCAGAATACTTGCATTAGTAAGGACAGATCTCTATAACCCATGCTATTGGAAAAATCCTTTAATGGTTTTCTGTGAATAAGTAAAGATACAAGAGATCCTATGAACATCCATTGGAAAATAATGAAACTATAATAGTTTCTGAAAGTTTTGGGTGTGGGTTTTTTTTTTCATTATATTTGTTTTATGCAGGATGTGTTACCAGTTTTGTTTTGAATTTGTTTCCTCCATTTTGCTCCCATTTGGTTATCTTCCATATTTTAAACTTGGAATAAAAAAGTCTCTGTTTGAGAATGCGTGAATATGCTTAATTACAACAGAGAAGGAGAGCGTTTGAAAGAAAGTACTTAGTGGTATGACTCTTGACAGAAGCTGAGTTTACTTTGACATGCATAAAATTGCCAGTTTAAGCTTCTCATGTTGTATCATTAAGAATGGTAGTGTTTCAAGGCATGTGTAAAATTTGTGCTCACCTGTAAAATGGAAGTCTTGTTAATCTAATGATCAAAACCAGAGGAAACATTTTCATTATTTTTCTGAGCAATTAGAAGGCATCACTGGAGATTTGTTCACTTGACAGCCAAAGTCACTTACTGTAAGGCTAGAAATTTGACTCCAAATGGGTGATTTCACACTGGAAATCTGTTAATCATCCCTTTGTGTTACAGTCCTCAGCTGTGTTGTTCCCAAAGTAGAAGGAAAGGTGACTTGTTCTTCATAGGAAACTTTTTACTAGAATACGGTATCCTGCTATTGAGTGTGCTGCACAATGAGAGTTGTTTCCTCTGCTGCCCTTTATCCAGTGCTTAGAATTGTCAGATTTATTTTTACCATAGAAAAGATATCTGTCACTGCAAATGTTAGCAAGGTACACTGGAAGCAAGCATGGTCCCAGAAAGAGCCAAGATTGCAGTTTCTTTCCAGTGGACTGATCTGGTGAGAGTATAAACCCTGTCGTTACACCACGTGTCCTTGAGATTTAATTAGCAGGGTCTCAGAATAAAAGGGAGGCAACACTCTTTGAATGAAGGAAGGCTGAGCCCTGCAATTATTTTTTTAATAAATTAATAAATAATACATGAATTCCCATACCGAAAGACTGAACTTCGAAATTTTTTTCATAAGGAACAAAATCAAATGTGAGAGTGTTTAGTTCTCAGTATCATAAGCTGCAAAATAAAAGATGCACTGCCGGAGTTCCAGGTCATGTAACATTACAAAGTAAAGATTTCCTACCTTTTTACACAACAGAAGAATATAAGGTCCGTGAAAAAACTAAATGTCCATAAAACCAGTGCTACTGTTCAAGGGAAAAAAGATAAATTAAGATTGTATGATGGCAAGAAACAGACATGTTTGGTAAGTGGAACATTCTCATGTGGAAGACAAGGTAAACAGAAACAGGAAATACTTGTCTCAAGACTGGTAAGAAAAACCATCCTACATGACTGTTTATTACTGGTCATACATTGTGTTTCTGATTGGTTTTTGTGTTCATGATCTCCCTTGTAAAATAAACAATGTCTGATCTGACTGGGAGACACTAAATCCTTGGAATGTTGCAGAATTCCTGTTTTTCCTTGATGTGGGAGCTGCTCTTTATTGTCAAGTGTCTTCATTACTCCACTGCAGCTTGTTTCCTCTTGCTCTGCAACATTTCTCTGTGAGCCAGGATGGAATGTAGTTATTACCAGAAATAATACTGAATTGTCTTAAACTTGGCTTTTAAGTTCTAAATGAATTAATCAGCTGTTTTCACAAATCATTAAAAATGGAAGAAAAAATTGATCTCAGGTCAATAGAATTATATATCCCTCCAGTAAAACATTTTTTTTAGATCAAAGAAGGAAGATCTGGAAATCCACAGTATAAATTGAGCCATAACTACCTTAATTTTATTTTTCTTCTAAACTGTGAGATGCGAAGGAAAATAGAGCCTCTCCTGGTTTAGGACAGAGAAGTGTTATGCTGTTAACTAAATTCCATTTTTGATACTTCAAAGGAATTTAGAAAAAAGTGAGGAAAGTAGTCTCCCACGCCTCCTCTGGCACCCCTCAGAAAAGGTAATTTTCTGATGTGATTAATTTTCCTTGTCCTCTCTCCTATGGAAGATAATGTACTTGGTTAAGAAAAAAAGCGGAACAGGAGTACCAACTATCTCACAATACCTTTGTCAGTATACTGTCCTCTACACTGCTGAGACAGGCTTTCCTGAGTCAGAATTCTGCTTAAGTCAGGGAGAAAAATGCTGATAAAAAAGAAAGAAAACATTCCACTTACACTCTTCCTCACTGAAAAAAAACAGTCACCAAATGCTCCAACAAACATACTCCATCATACTGAACAAAATCATGGGTGAAAAATGAGGCATCTCTCTCATGTTTGGTTTTACTTCAAGATGGATTGCTTGTGAACCTGAAACCAGGAAATTTGTATCTTCCTTCAGCTGTTTTTCTGTGCTGCTGAAAATTGCATGTAATAGATCATTCAAAAATGGAGAGACTGCGGCAGGTACCAAGGAAGACTTGTTGGCACTCAGAGCCTTCTTTCCCAAACAGGACCTTTCTGTGATTAGTGTGAAGCAAAATGCTTCTTACTTGAGTTTCTGTCAGAGGTTTTCTTGGATTTCCTACTCATCCGTTTTACTTCAGCTAGCCTTTGGCACCTGCAGTCATCAAAAAACCCTGGATTTTTGCTGTCCTTATCAAAGCTTGTTGAGAGGTTCTTATAAGTCTTCATGTTTGGTTTTTGATCTGATTCATTTTTGGCAAGGAATCATTAAGAAATCCAGACCTTCTGTACAGAAGAAAAAATGTACCAACTTAAATAGAGTTATTTATAAATCTTGTAGACAACAGCTAATGTACAAAAGTAAATTGCCATTTTTATGCATCTCAGTTGTATCAGCTGAGTATTGTCTTCATGTATACAGATTAAATAATTGATAATTTTCTCCAGACCATTCAAAAAGCAAGTATGTATAGAAAAATTGATATAATATTATATTAACTTAAAAAAACTGCCATGGCTTATTCATAGTTATTTCCTGTTTTGTTGTCATTTAGTTATCTGAAGTTACAATTGCGAAGTAAAACTAATTCAGCTAAGTCAGTCTTGGAAGATAGCTTCGGTTACATTAAGTGTATTCCTTTACAACTTTCAGTCTGTAAAGATGATTATTTCTCCCCAAAAAACTTTGCCTGCAGTATTTTTTTTAAGTGGTAGCCTTGCTTCATCTTCCTTAAGTTAGTTACATCTCATTCCATCTATAAATTTTACTTCTAATTATACTTCCAAAGATACCTTCAGCTATTTCCAATGCCAGTATGTTAACAATATTTACTCTTCAAGTTATCAATATGCTGTAAGATTCTGAATAGTCTGAAGGCAAGCTGAACGACACAGGACACCATCTAGTTCAGAACTGCTATTATAACATCCCTTTCAGAATATGTTTGTTTATCATCTGGCAACTTTCATGCACGATATTTCACAATTCCATTATATATTGTCCTCTAATCTTGAATGTGAGAGTTTTTTCACTGTGTTTAGAAACAGGCAATTACTCCAAATGACAGGAGCTCTTCAGCAGGTGATTCAGCTTTCTAAAAAGAAAAGGAGATTTGGGGAAGAAATAAGCAAACAAAAAAACCCCTCCACAATAAAAGAGTTCTGTGATAAAGAGTAAGAGGTTGATATCAGTAGTTTCTGGTATAGAATTTGTTTGGAATTCTTTTTTTCCCTTTTCAAAACTGCAGAAGACAATTGGAGCTAGTTCTGTAGATCTTCTAAGATTGTGGCTGGGTAGCTGTAGACCACAGAATAGTGGTGATTTTTGGTATTTCCACATTCAGTGTTTAATGCAGGGAGTATGTTTTTTCTCAGTGCTCTGATTGGTTAAGTACAGCATCTGTGTAGTCCAAATGAAACAGTGTTTCCTTGTCATCACCCAGATCCTTCCCCATAATGGTGCATTTCCTTGTGTTCCCTGAGCAGGCTGTGGGTCCTGGTATCATCAGTAATTACTGTGATCTTCACTGCCTTTCCTCAATGTTTATTAAAAGCTCACAGGTCCAAAATCAGTTTAAGTGGTTCCATTTTAAATAACTGATTACTTTTTGGGGGAGGGAGAAATGAGACTAATTATTGATACATACTTTTTCTAACCATGTTTCACTTCTGAACAGAAGATAGTTTACGTCCTTCACAATGTAGTTTGCCGTAACTTGGAGCAAGTTTATCAGTGCTGGATCTCTCTGATGCTTTACATAGTAATTGTCACACTAAAGATCAAGCTTAAGCATTAAGATATTTCACGTTAAGATTAAATACTAGGATATTTTATCTGAAATGCTTTGGTTGCTTTTTTTCTTTTGCTTTTGTTGAAACCATTTATTTTTTAAGGTAAGTATGTTCTTGCGTGGTTCTATCAAGTCTTTTCTGCATCAGTCTTTAAATCAAAAAGCAAGGAGCAACTATGTATAATTTGCATTATTTTTTTTCTTAATGACTAATGAAAAATAGGCATTCGGAGTTTCTGTGCAAATAATTAAGCAAATATTAAGAGTTTTCAAATGCAAACCAGAAAACAATCTATCTTATCCCACTTCTCCAAAGAAGCAAGTTTCAGCAATGTGAAGAAGCAGATTGTGACTGATGAGCATATGGCTGAAGGACTCACTTTCCTTTTTTTATGAAAGTTCAGCTTATCTGAGGAGACCATTTATTTCAAGTTTCTTCAAGTTCAACCCTTTTCAAGGGTTTTGCAGTAGCATTTTGTTTGCTTTTTTAAGGAAAACAATGCTTTTGTTTCCAGTTAAGTGCTGGGTGGAAACTTTTTGGAATATTCCTTATGGGGAGGAGAATGAGTCAGCAGTGAAAGCAAGGAAAAACTATCTATTCAATAATTCTTTGCCTTTGGCAGCTTTTACTCTATACTCAGTTTAGTCCCCCCAGAACTGGTGTGGTAAATCAGTTGTGCAATACTGTCCAGCAAGGAGAGGAAATTCAGTTAAAATAACCCTTCATCAATCATTATTATATTCAAGTATTTAGTCATTGCACTTTTGATAGAGTTTCTTATGCCCTTTCATCTAATTTTCAAGTATTAAAGGTGTTCTTCATGGCCTTTATCTGGAGTATACTGACCTCTATGCTGTAGCATAGCAAGAGATAATTAGTTACAATGTAAGGTAACTTCCTCAGAGAGCCAGGAAATAATTTCAGTGTATGGAAATTAGGAACAGTCCCAGACATCAGGAATGTCACTGTTGAGAAACTAAGCAGGAGAACTGAATTTTGAAAAGATCTTTTAGGGAAAAGGAAATTCAGGTTGGGAAGTTGAAGTCTTTGTCAGTTGTCAGATAAAATCAGAGAACAAAACTGTAAAATAAACAGGTTTCCAAATAGAGCAAGTCAGGGGAAAAAAAAGAAAAGTGAAATTTCTCTTGGAACATCAGTACAAGACTTAAAGGATTATGCTTATGGGAGGAATTGGCATGGGCATGTAGATGATGATTTAGTATTTTCAGTGTTTGTTGTTAGCCTTCTGTAGGCTTCTTTTTACTTCTTTATTCTTTTCCAAATTGGTAAATGGGAACTTGATTTTGCAAAGTAGTAATCTGTTGTTCATTACTGCATTACTGACATGTTTTTTGGTTTTAAATGCTTAACAACCCTTAAGCTTTGTGCCTTTAACCAGTAGTCAGTACAGTGCCCAGATAAGTTACTTCTTGTTTGTGGAAAAGCTCATTCATTTGGCAACATTGCATGATTGGGTTAGTATTTATGTTTAGGGAGTTGGGGAGCTGACTTTTTTCCTTCTCTTCACCAGTGTTTTGTATGTTTTTAATGGAAAAACAGAGTTCAATTAGCATGTTAGAGATCTGTTCACATGGTAATGCTAGTCGCAGGAGTTCTCTTCTGACTTTGCATGTTGGAGAGACACAAGGCATTGATGTCTAAAGGGAAGGGGGCAAGCTATCTTAATGTTTATTTTGTTAAGATAAAATCAGAGGGTGATGCAGGAAAAGCTCTCGTGTTCTGTCCCCATTTTCTGTTTAATCTGAAGATATTTGAAGCACTATCAAATAGACTTACTACATGGCTCCCTACCACTTTTGTGTGTAGTTTCTTTGACTACAAGTAGAGGCAATAGCTTTCACTGTGCCTTAGCTTTCTCATAACAATACTAGTTATCGCCACCACTGATTCCCTGTGACCACACTTGAGTTACAATGACTCATGTAAAATGAATCTAAAACGATTACAAGACTAACACGATTGTTGATTTGCAGGAGGCTCTTTTGAAATAAAACACAGAGCTGTAGCTCTTTGTGCTTGTCCATAATTCTCAACTGAAAAGTTGTTTAGTCAGGGTGCTGCATCATCCTATCAAGAAGTTAAGAGTACATCCATAATGTCCTGCCTTTCAAATGGAGAAAGAAAACAGTTTCCATTTGATTTTGTTTCCCTGGTACTGGTAGAGCTGTATCCACATTGACTAAGAATACTTCCACCTCAAAGCACCTATTTTCCTTTATGAAGAGGAAAAGATAATTGCAAGCAGCAATAGGAAGCTGTCTCAGAAGTAATTTCTAATTGTCTTCTGAAAAATCCACTTTTGGGTGGATTGTTTGGGGGTTTTTTGTTTATTGTTGTTTGGTTTTTAATAGTTTGTTTCTGTTTTGGTTTGGGTTTTTTGTGTTGTGGTGCTTGGTTTTTGTTGGGGTTTTTTTTGGGAGGGGGGGGGTGGGTTGTGCTTCTTTTTGAAGGAAGGTAGCTTAGTTTCTTTAATCCTGTAGCAGCACACTCCATCTCTCAATATGCCGGCCTCAGTTTTACTCCATTATGCAGCTGCTTTTGTCTCTCAGTTTTGCAGGCTCAGGCCTGAAGTGGAAGAGTTCCCATGAGAAAGGAAAAGGCCTAGCAAACTCTGAGCTGGTAACAACCTTGAAAGGTACAAACAGAGGGCCAAGTTGATGTTCATAACACCAGCTGCTCTCCAGTGTTGAAGAACACGGAGCTCAGCCCAGCCACAACTAGGCCCGGAACGGAGATAAAGTAATAATGAACAGATAAACAAGAGAGTTTGCTTGGTGGGAACAGGGCCTTCACAAATTTTTCCACTGTTTTGCTTTTATTCTCCAATGAGAGATGTTGGAGGTACAGCTAGTGGTTAAATGACAACAGTCAACCCACTTTATTCTATAAAAGCCTGGTCCCAGTTGATCGGTGAGACTTCCATACACTTTCCAGGAGGGTGTGCTGGACCTTCTCCTCTCCAGCAGGGACACCTGCCAGAGAGACTAATTCTCGAGAAATACACCCAAGGATACCCAGCTGTGGTCTGACAAGGGTGAGAAATACTACTCTTTCATTGCCTTCACTAGTAAACTTAATGTTAAGTAATCTTCATAATTAAGTTTAAGACTGTGGGGACCATTAAGAGTGATGATGACTATTCTAGGCCTAGTGTAGAGTTTAGTAATAAGTAAGTTGCTGGCATTTTAATGGTTAACCTTTGTTATTTGATTGAATTAAGTAGTATAATTCACTGTTAATACACCCTTTGTATTCAGACTGCACTTCTGTTCGGATCTCCTGATTTTTCTACATTTTTGCTGTGTGAGAGCCTCTGATCTTGTGTAGTTAAGACCCCAATGTTATAGGCAAGAAATCTTGATTAGTGCATACATGTCTTGTTTGCCATGTGTTCTGTCCAGGGCAAATCCATGGTCAGTATGCTCTTTCTTAAAACTCTGGGAAGCATGTGTGCTCTTAGCTCTTTAGCAAGGAAAATGTTTTGTGTATGTGGACCAGGATACAGCAATAAAATTGAGAAAAGCAGGAGGGTTTTGTCAGTACTGGATTTAACATTAGGTCCTCACACTTCCACTGGCATGTCTTCCTCTCATGGGTTGCCCAGCCCTTTGCAAAAATTGGCATTAAGTTTTCACAAGTTTCTTTCAAAAAATGAAGTCTCCAAACTGTATTGTACTCTTTCAGGCTGTTTTCTTAAGGGAAGGAAAGTGTTAAATTTTTGTGTACTATTTTCCTTTACTCCCTTGCTGTTCACCTCCCTAATCCAAAAGCATTTGAGCATGGGAGAGGTCTGTGCTAGCTTGCAGTCTGGCATAGCCCATCATCTCTCAAGTTACTGGAGATTCATGTCTGGGATTTGTATCATTATTATGCTGGTAAAGGTTTGGAAGGGCATTGTCTTCAGTGTGGCACTTGTGCCCTAGAACAGTCAGGTTTCTTAAAAAAGAGGTCAGTCAGATGAATTAGTCTAATTAATAATTTGTTGCTCATACACATATGCATTATGTGTAGAGAGCATTACTATCTCTGCTGATGATTAATTTATGTAATAAAGTTTGAGGCAGCATGAATCATATAGGTTTAATTTTAAATATTACTGTTTGTATACAAAATACAGATTTGCCACTCCAGAGCTAACATTAGGAGTCACAATAACAACGTTATTGGACTGCTGTATTTTCATACTGATTTTCAAGTGGCATCACTGCAGTCTTAAGGAAAAATGTCCCAAGTTTACATTCATGCATATAAATTTTGAAAGCTGAGTATAGTAATCAATTGATATATTACTAGCTAAGTAGACAGTTTAATATTTGTTTGCAGATCTGTAGTATGCAAAGACTTATTTTGCTATCTGATAGTCACTAATTTTAAGAGTGCAAGAGTGTATGTTAGTTTGTATTTTATTTTTATTTTTTATCTTTACTGCATTGCTAGATGTAATATATAAAAAATCTTTTTACTTTAGTCTTTCCTCTTTGTCCTGATTTTTTTTCCAAAATATTACCTGCTCCAAGCAAGAAGTGTATCCAGAATTCTAAGATGAGATCTTAGTATGTTGTGTGATGACAGCACGACTGTTTATTTTTTGCTGGTACAAATTTTAACAATCAAACAATAATATAAATTAATTTTAGATAAGAGAATACCAGTTTTCTGAAAGACAACAAAAAGTCACCAAAGTTAAAAAAAAAAAAAAGAACTTGTTTTGGTGATTTTTTATTTTTTTTTTAATCAGAATAATTTTTTTAATTGGTTTCAATAACCAAAGCCTGATCTGTTCACTGCAGAGCAGTAGGAACACATTTTCTGTAACAAATGCATCTTTAAAATGCATGCAACTTTCAGTTTTTAAATCATACATGAAATTGTGTAGTTGTGCTATTATAATTAAAATGCTAAAAAGAATGAGTAACTGCCCAGCTAAAAAGCTGATTCGGATGCCTAAAATAATAAGGGGATAAATATGATAAGTAGTTGTCAATATTAAAGCAGGCTGAAGGAGGAAGGCTTCAGGCCTTGTAGCAGGTAGAATGAAACAGCAGATTTGAGTAGCCACAATCCTTTCAGTATTAAATTTTCAGTAAAATAAAATTACTTGTATATGAAAACATAGCCTTTCCCCAGCTAGCTTTTTTTTCCTGATCAGCTGATGAAGAGACTAGCAGCTCGCTGCTTTGCTGGCTTGTTAATTTTATCCCCACTAACTGTGATTTCCGATAGCCGGCCTGCTGATAGTGGTAAGGTAAATATCCTTTTTCATTGCCGTCTTGAAGATTCAGTAGAACTACATCACAGGCATGTGTAGGTGTGTAACACATCAAAAGTCGGTGTTCTTCGTATTTCAGTGTACAATGAGTGCTTAAGGAGAGCAATGACATTAACTGTTGACAGCCTTGCATGCTGTATTTGTTATTAGCTTTTCTAGCTTCCAAGATACGCAGAGAAATTTCCTTTTCTTAATCTTCGTTAGCTGCAGTTGTTTACAGTGGGTGTCCTGCTTTAGACAAATGAATATTAATGAATTTGTGTGCAGATGATTTTTTTTCCTTCCTTTTTCTTCCTAACTCATCAGATCTCAAGCCTCCTTCATACTGGTTATCTGAATGCTGTGGAAGCATGATGTAAATTGTCTTTTGATTATTAAGGCCTAGTTTCAGGCTGTCCTTCAGGATTCTCTGTTCATGTTTGTTCTGTGGATTTGCACATCGGAGGATGCATAGGAAACAGATTTCAAAATCCCACTGGTGTTTTTAACAGGCCAGGTTGTTTTGTGTTGTGCATCAGGTTTTGTTCACAAAGCGTTTTTCAAGAGATGTTGTACACAATTGAGAAAAATTATGTCTGAGCTGTAATCACTCTTTTTATATTGATTGTTATGCTCACATGATCATAAATATTAGCCATGTTTGGAGCTGTGGAGAAATGAAGGTAATTGCCTTGTGATTAGAGCTCTTTCAGCTACGAGAAAAGATGGATTAGCATTTGCATGTACTCAAGGCAATACTGAGAGGCAAAAGGGACAAATATCAACATCAGTTGTGTTCTCAGAAAGCATTAATCAGAAAGCCTAGTTGTAAGCTATTTTTTTTCCAGGCATTTTCTTTCTTTTTAATTTCAGGTCTGTTATGATGCTGTATTTTTATTTCTCTTTTGTTAGCTTTCCCAAAATCAAAAAAAGTTCAGCTTCTTGCTTTATCACATGGATCTGATAGTGTGTGAACAGGTTCCCTTTATTCCTACTTTGTTTTTTTGTAGCGATATTTTTATCCCTCTGCATAGTGCTGCTGGGTCTGGTTAAAAGCATACATCCAGGTAATTGAAAATAATGTTCATTGTTTGTGACTGGGGGTTGTTTCTGGGGTTTCTTTTTTGCATCCCATGTTACGAGTGCTTTTTACAGTAAAACTGTACTGTCAGTGCTTCTGCCTATCTGCTGGTTGCTATTATAAAAGAAAATTATACATTTTAGAGATGGTTTTAACACTTAGATGATTTGGAAGTTGCTTAAACTGTTGGAAAAGAAGTTGAGTCATTACTGCATAAAGTATCTGTGTTGTTTGTGCACAAAGAACTGTGTGTGATCTGGCTTTGGGAGTTGAGCACTGTTTAGACTTTCCTGTTTAAATCATACGATATCAAAGTCTGTTTTCTATGGAACTACATAAGCCAGAACTGTCACTGATATGAACAAATGAGTGGTTTTTGTACACTTACTCACATAGTACCATAGGCCATTGTTGTGTGTGAAACTGAGTTGGTGTGGAATTCAAGGTTCAGATAAGTATGTATGTATGTAGTAGATGATAGTGGAATTCTTAGGACAAGTTAACTGCTAGTAACTCAATTTGTTGTTGTACTGTGTGTACATAAATTGCTTGTTTATACGTAAGCTCAAGATTTTGAGTTGAAATATCTGCATTCTGTGTTGTTGAAGGTCTTTTAAAATACAGTTTGTTATTTTCCTTTGCAATATCTCTTTTGCTTAAAAGTCAATCTTTTTGATTCCATGGTTGACAGGCAATTGAAGACGGAAATTTGGAAGAAATGGAAGAGGAAGTCCGGCTTAAAAAACGGAAGAGACGAAGGAATGTGGATAAAGATTCTGGGAAGGAGGATGTAGAGAAAGCAAAGAAAAGAAGGGGCAGACCTCCTGCAGAAAAGTTGTCACCCAACCCACCCAAACTGACAAAACAAATGAATGCTATCATTGATACTGTGATAAACTACAAGGATAGGTGAGCTTGAAGATGGGCATTCTCTGTTGCATGTGCTCTTTCCCTCTGTGTTGGTATCTCTCTACATTTTTTAATGGCTTTGTTTTTGTCTTCAGTCTTTAGAAGGATTTGCTGACACAGCGTTTCTAGAAACTAATTCCATGTAGGTCCTGACCCCGTAAGTCTCACTCTTTGTAAAGGGTTTTTCAAGACCCATCTCATAGGAAGTTGTTGAAACACAAATACAAAAAGTAGGTATAGAGCTCCTGCTGATCAATGCTGAGCAATTTCTGCTCTGGAGGTGTACTTAAGAACATTTAGCTTCAGCGGCATTAATCTTCAGTTCAGTGGTGCATATGTGTCAAGATTAATCTTTTCAAATACGTGGCTACAGATTTGTTAGTGCAAGTTAACATGGGTCTCAATGTGACCTGAAAGACTGCCCCAAAAATGCAGGGCTCATATCATGAGCCTCTGAGCTGCCAAAGAAAAAGCTGTAGGTATACTGAGGGTAACTATGTTGTCGACAGCTCAGATGGAAGCGTATTTATCAAGGAATTCCTATTTTCAGCATAACAAAATGCTAAATAGCTGGACCTTATAAAAAAACACTGTTTCTAATCTGAAATGTCATTTGAAGACCTGTTCTGGATGTTATCAAACTAAAAATCATCAGTGCGTCATGAGGAAGAAATTGAGAATCAGTTAAAAGCATCTTTGAATCAGACTTGAGAAAGTTGTTTTTTTAATCTCTACATCTATTTGCCAAAAATCAGGGAAGTTTTTTGGTGTACTTATCCCTTCTTTGCTGTACATTGAATTTCTTAAATCATATAAGAAACAATTATAAGCTAAATGAATATTAAATGTATTCACAGAAAATCAGTAAGTGTTTGCATTATGTGACCCACACAAGTGTAACAGTATAGTTTTGGCTATAGTTTTGCAGCTGCTGTTCTGGGTCTGCCTGTACAAGATTAATGTGGGCAGTACCTGGTGAAGCACACAGAGCTGTGATGCCTGACTTTTTTTGGCATGTAACTTTTGAAATTAAGTGTTCTATGATCTGTGGTTTCTCTCTAGAATACATTGAAAATTTTATTGTATCAGAACAGGATTCACAACAATGAACATGATGAGCAGGAAGCTGACTATAAATTCACTGTGTTCAGCTTGCCGTGACTCTCAGCTAACAGACTAGCTGAGGAAGGAGAAATGTTTAAAGTTCAGGTATTCCAGTCAAGGCAGCAAGGAAGCATCTCTTCATTTTGGTTGCCTGGCCTTGAGCCTTCTCCTGAAGCCAATAATTTCTGATGAGGGTATCTTACTTACCATTTTCAAAATAGCAAGCAAAGTTCTTTCCACTTGCCTCCTATAGGGGATAGCTGCTGATAGTTAACTGATAGTTACTTGGGAAGTTTAAAGATTTTTGTCTGTCGCTTGTGCTCCAGGAAGTTCATATCTGATTTCTGGCAAACAGTTGAACCACTGTGTTATTCTGTAGTGACAAAGCATACTAGTCCCTCTCCCAGGAGAGCACATTTGCTCAAGACAGAATTGGTTCCCACTGTAAAAAGTGTGTGGAGCTCTATTCTGTGGGGAATTAAACCAAACTCTTCAGTGCAATGAGCTATGCAGAAGAGTTCTGAGTTCTTGTATTACAATTTTTTTGTGAGCTAGCATCAAGTCACCCAATCCTATTAAAGTTGGTTGCAAATTTAGGCATCAGGAAACTTTAATATCTTAAAATCTCTGGGGTTAAGGTTGTTCCAGAGTTCTATGAAGATTTTCAGGATTTGCAGCTTTAAAATTAAGTGGGTTTTAGGCATTGGAACCCTTGGTTTTGTTGGGGGTTCATATTTGTTCAGCTCTGGGCTTTTGTGTGTGTGAAGGCAATTGGGGGAAGTATAGAGGGACAGGTTAATTGAAAGAAAAGTAGGCCATGAGCTTCATCTGGGGAAAAAAAAAAAAGGTTTTCATTTATTTAGTATTTGAATGCTTGAAATCATCTTTGTATTAAGCTTAAATTTCCAGTGCCCACAGATTTTTCATCTCTACTCTATGAAAGTCCAGAGGGCTGATCTGGACTACAGAGATACGATTGTGTCCCAGAAGTTGGACAGGTGATAACCATCCAAAATCTTACTGACTTGGGCCTGAGTTACTTTGTTAAAAACAATTCTGTGTACTTTATAATGTTTCCTCTTTTGAGAAGAGCTCTTGTAAATACAGAACCACTTCTCTGTTCTTGTTAAAATCCTTTTTAGAAAATACTCTTCCATGGTGCCCACAAAAATCTGGAGTACCAGTTGGCTGCTTTTGTGTGAGGATTCTGTAAAATGTCTGTGCAGGGAAGGAGTCTCAAAATGCTTTTCCAAACCATCTTGTATTTGACTTCTGTTGTAGGCATTTGGGAACAAATACAACCCTTTCTTATTTAAAAAGCATCCAACAAAATAGGCTGGGTTGCCTATGTCAAGGAAAGCTAGAGGCTAAAATAGTACAAGCAATAAACTGTAGTAAACTGGTATTGGAGCTACACAGTTAGTATATAAAGGTCAAAATAAGATAAAACAGACAAGTCAGCAACATTAGAGGTAAACGTTCAGTGTAGAGAAATGCAGCATATGATTCTCTGAAAAGGAAATTCAGAGGTAGATACCTAGCTACTTGCAAACCCCAGTTAAGGAACTGCATGCAAGACAGTGGAAGTTAGCATTGAGGTCAAATTACTGTTTATGTCTGTCATGTCCTTAGTGTAAATTCCAGCTTTTTCTTTAGATTTCCTATTTTATGCAGTACTGTATAGCACCTCTCATATTTCCTTTTATTTTCATCCTACATCCCAACATGGCACTGATGTTAATGAAAACGAGACGAGTTTCTCTGGATCTTTCTAGAGAACTAGGGACACACTGAATGAAAGAAAACTTCAGTGTTTATGCTGAAATTTGACTTGACTGGCAGTCTAACTGTAACTGCATTAGTTTCCTACATTTCTGGTACCTGGATCGTCTCCCATTGTCATAACGAAAATAGTAAAAGAGAAAAAGGGCAGAGATGTGAGGCACTGTGACAATGTTCCTCCTTCCCCTAACAAGTGGCTGTTCACCACATTTTTTAAAAGCTGATAAGAAAATTGGAGGGTGGGGCTGTCGTTCCCAGTCCATGTTTCCTGCTTCACAAGAGGCTTGCCCTGTGTGTGGTGCTGACCATTTTGATCACTCTGTCATTAAGTCAAAGCATTTAAATTAATGCCCATAGTACTCAAATTTTGACAGGATGTAGCTCAGGGAGAGAGTGTTTCTCTCTGTGAAGTGGATTTTATTCAGACTATTTCCAGCTGTTTTCTCAAGTTGCCCGTTTTTAACTGCTGTAAAATGGTGAGTAATGTAATTAGCCAGTACTACTCTAGTAATTAATTATGCCAGCTGGTACTCTTGAGTTTTCAAATATGCAAAACAATAATTCTTATTTATAGTCAAGCCAAAGTTACAGTTTACATAGCCACGTGTCTAAACCAGGAATTATATTTTTAAGTATTTTTACCCACTTCCATTTCAGTGATGGGAAGAGGGCCACCAGGTATTACTGCAGTCAGTTCTGAAAGGGAAGAACCATGAAATACATTTACTGAAAATTAATCATCTCCCTACATAGCTGGGTTACTGTTGGAAGGTGTTAAATACAGAGGAACCGCCTTGCTCTGTAAGGTCTTTTAATTCTCACACACACACGCCTTTTAAAAAAGAGCATCCTCGTGAGTTGCATTTGATGAGGAGTTGTAATTTTCACACCATGGTTCTGGTTGTGAGTGCTCTGACTAAAGGCAAGCATGCAGGACTTTTCATTCTACCCATGCTAAATTGAATTTCAGTTTTTGTTAAAAGTGTGAAATTTGCCAGAAATACGAGAACATCTTGAAGTTTCAGACTCATAGTTGTCTCTCTGTTTTATCCCAAAGAAGAAAGGATGTTGATAGTAGCAACACTTTTGACAGGTCAGTGGTGGCTTGCTTCTGACCGCAGACTGCCAGGGAAAACAAACACAAGAAGGAGCCTCCTACAAATAAGGCCTAATTGTTCCTGCATTTAATTCCACTGAAAATAATAGTGACTAAATCGGTGGAAGTACATGCTTTTATGCACCTTGTAAGCAGCTTGACAAAAATGAGAGAAAATCAGAAATGTTGAGCACAAATACTTTTCTAAGCAAAATGATTTTTAAAATTAGTATTTCTAAATTATTTTTAAGTCGCACAGCATGCAGGTGTTTTTTATGTGAGCACGTATAGGACTATCATGTTGAGCTGATGCATTAGCAGTGAACTGTCAGTCACAGTTCTTTTTCAGTCAGATCGCTTAATTTATTCTGGTCCTTCTACCCTTCAGCATGTATCCTGCTAGTTGCTAGGCAACCATAAGTGATTTTTTTACTGCGCATGATTTTTATGTGGTAGTTGTGGTTATTTCCTTATTGCAAAAGTGGGGACAGGGATTAAAATCAAAGTTGCATTAATAATTGCTAATTTTCTCCTGTTGGATCTGCAGTACAGCCATTTGAGATTATGTACGAAAAGATCACATTAATTTACAGTATAGATGTGCACATACAAAGGGAGCAGAAGATAGTATTTCTTTGTGAGAGGAGGCTCTATAAAAATGATGAAACAGAATAAGCTGTTATTGATCTGAGCAGGCAAAATCAGGCACTAGTCTTCTGTCTGTTGCATATTTCATGCCCTTAATGCTTTTTCTTTCACAGCCTTAAATGATTCTCAGTAATTAATTATATCAAGCAAAAGCTTGAAGGTTTTCTATGGCATTCTTAGTTTAATAGAATGTGTGAACAAATCACAACTGGCTAGATTTATATCTTGAAAATAGGTTATTACTGTTTAATAATTTACTACTGTTCCATTTTTAATATAAAATACAATATGGGGGTGGGTGTGTTTATATAAAAAGAAAAAAAAGGATAATATATATAGCCATGAGATAAAAAGCTCTGTAATCATTAGGAGCTATTTAATAGGACAAATACGCTATGCGTGTTTTAAAATTTGATCAAAATCAGATTATTAGTAGCTGTTTCCTTTGTACTTAAATAATTCTATTTGCTTTTAGACTGAAGCATAGTTGAAGCAACATGCAACATTAGTGGTTTATTAATTTTTCTCAAATAGATATTTCTGTTAAAAGAAAGCTGCTGAAGTGTAAAGCACAGCAATGATAATTAAGTCCTTCTGCATAGCAAATCCAGATTCATACTGCACGAAGTTTTGCAGCAACTTTAAATACTTTTTAAAGAGTTAGCTTACATCTCTATCATATGTCAGTGTATTGCACAGATTTGATTTAATGACTATTAAGTTTCTGAAGTCATGCATGCAGAAAAATAGGATATAACAGAAAAAAAAAGTGAAAACCTAACATGTTCCCTTAGGAAGGTAGGTTACAGTATGCTGTGTAATGGCACAACAGTGTACTTCTTTTCTGTGCTTTTCCACTGGACCAGTGCCTTACATTAACAAGGTGGGCACTGATCACTTAATGAATGGCTGGATTCCCCCCCGGGCTTCTCTATGATGCACAGAAGGAGTCAGAGGGTTTTGCAGATGCATAGCTTTTTTCACAACATTTTATCATCATCTTACAAATGAGGAATAGAAACTTGAATTTTAAGACATCATTTGGGCACCAGAGATCCGATTTCTTGGAGTATTTGGTGTTGAGTAGGTTCAGAACAAATTTCATTGATCTCAGTTGCAGCTGTCAGTGCTCAGAACTTCTCTTTATTAACAAAAAAAAAAAAAATACAGTCCTCGGTTTGCAAAGTAGAAACACATGTTAGTTGTGTAGTGTGTACTTAATCCATTGCTTTTCCTTGTACTGCCTCCCATTTCTCTTTGAGAGGGCAGTCTGAGATGAAGACAAGTTCTGTTGTGTGGCATGACAGTCACTCACATAGATCATTAACAAGATTGGTGCCTTTAAATCCATAGTATAAACACATCCCACTTTGACAGAGGAAGTATGAAGGTAATTGATTTGTCTCTTTGGTGCAGTGGACTGAGTTTCACTGTTATTTGCTGGCAGGAGAGAAATAGAAAGACTTGGGATGACAACTATGGTCATTTTATGATTTCCTCTATTTCAGTAACAGGATGCTTCCAAAATAAATCAAATCTGTTGGTTGAAATTCCTAGTAATTTCCTGGAATTTGAGGTGCAGGTGGTCTGTCAGGCTTCCTACCCTAGCAGCTGTGTGGGCTAGATAGATTTCACTCTCACCTTCCCTGACAGCAATGCACAGTACATCTCCTTGACTCACTGATCAGCAGCAGCACCCAGAAGTGTGTTCATGCATGTGCCATAATCTTGCTGTAAACTAGGAGGCAGCCAGGCAGCTAGCTACTGCTAGGCAGGCAAGGGTGATAGATTCTGCTGCTGCAAGTCAGACACTGGTTGTCAGGATGAGACAGGGAATTTTGGTTTCTAGGTCTGCACTGGATGGAAAAAGAACTCGAGGTGCCATTTGGTGCCTAGGATATTGGTTGAACAACACTGATTACCAAGCTGTGATTAGAACATTTACTTGTTATCCTTTCTGATGCAAGGCATATATAAGGAACTGCAGTGTCCCAGGACTAAACTGAGAACAATAAGGAATCTTGGATTAGGTGAGCTACTTAGGAAATAAGGAAATGATGTTTATTCCTACTTGTTCATTGGTCTGTCAGGTCCATAAGAACAAGACTGTCTCCTCGAATTCTGATGTTATTACAGGCATTAAGAAATGCCTGACATACAGAAGGCATTAATGATTTTCATAAAGGGTAGAACTGTTCTGTGCTTTTTATCATCCTTATGTTCCATAGCAGAATTACCTCAGTTAACCTTTGATTCCGTATTACTTTAATGGGTCTGATAAGATCCCATAATACTGTAGAGCGTGACTGCGAGAGAGAAGCTTAGGTGGAGGACAGGACTTGACAGCCTTCTTTCCCAGCTCCTCCAAAGATTTGGTATCCCTGAGTTACCGTACGAAGATGCAAATGAGAAAAAAGGGCCTTTTGGAGTACATGTGAGAGAAGGAAGCGAGTGAATGTGGGCTGGGAATTCCTTGTGAATGCTATGTGCAGTGAGTTACAGTTCCTCTCAGGAGAGCTCTTTTCTGCTACTTTGTGAGAAAAATGATACAGACACAAGGGGGAAAAAAAAATACTAAGCTCTTAAGTGGCATCAACACATTTCCTCTCCAGGTGACTTATTGCCATGTATTATTTGGGAATCTACTAATAGGAAGATATAAAAAACAAACAAACAAACCACAAAACACAAACCTCAATTTGGAAGAGTTAAAATACCTATTGAGAAAGGACAAACAATGGGAAATCTGGAAATCTTAGAAATTCTGGACACCTGTAAGTAATAGGGTGTGTTTCTGGATACGACAACTTTTTAGATAACCCATCACTTTATTTCAGCTGACTGAAGAAGTACAAATGGCAGAAGTGATTTTCAGTACAGTTAACAATGATCTTCCCAGAAACCTAATAGTAACTGATGGCAGTTAATATTGTTTGGGTTTTTTGTAACATCTAGTTAGTCTAATAACAGTTAGCATCTGGGATAATGGAAATCAGTATGAACAAATGGTTTGCTATGTCAAGGAGGTACAAAACCATAAAATGACCAAGAAGATAAACTTACAGTGATGGGAGGGATACTTGCAAAAAATGACAAAACAAAACAGAAGAATAAGATTATACTCTGCAGACCACTGTGGAATTCAGATTCAAATACTAATCCTGCTTCCATAGAGTTTCCTATACATATGATCCTGTAATGATGGTGGTATGTTAAAACAACAGCACAAAGAATATGTTTTAAATTGTAATTATTTTAGTACAAATAGAAAAAAATTAGAGCGGGGTTCAATTTCTAATTCTTTGAAAGAAAAATTGGGATTTTATTTTTTATTCTTATTTTCTCTTATGATTAGATTGTGTGCGTGTATGGTTTTTGTGAGAAAGTTGTAGTAATTCTTTGCATTATGTATTTGTTTTTCTCAACAGTTCAGGACGACAGCTAAGTGAAGTCTTCATTCAGCTCCCATCCAGGAAGGAACTACCAGAGTATTATGAATTGATTAGGAAACCAGTGGACTTCAAGAAGATTAAGGTAAGAACCTTTATTTGAAGTGGAGATTACTCCATTTCTTTTTGTTATACAGAATGGTGAGCATGAAGTCGTCATTAAAATTAAAACATGAATATTGCACGTACCCATATTTGTGGCTTAGATTTTGAACATTGTTACATATCTGGTTAGGAATTTTATTTAGTATGTATTGTGGAATAGAGCTATAATTTCAAACAGAAATCAAAATGTAGCAGTATGACATGAATAGCACTTTCAGAGATGACATCTCACTGTCTTTTTTGCAGACACCTAATTATGGATCTGTAAGTACATCTTTAGGGAAAACACAAAGGTTTGCTAAGGTCTAATCCCTCTAGGGGAATACAGTCATCCCTGAACTAGCATCGTATCTTGGAACAGCCAGGTCAGATGCAAAAACGGTTTGGCAGTGGAGTTTAGGCAGCTTCATGTACATTAGATGATGTGCAACACCTTTCATTCTTGTCATGGCTTATTTTGTTTCTGGGCTAGAAAGGAGAAACTGAAACTCCTTTTACTAAAGAAGTTCTATTTCTGTTGCTTTTGTCCCTTACCAGTGCTCGCAGCAATTGCTTTTTACTGTTGTTACCTTGGTGTATTCTTTTGCGTAATAAGTTAACAATACATTTTAAGACTTCGTTTGTTTTAAACAGGTGCTTGTTGTGATGCTTAGGTAAATTTTTTTAAAGAAAGCTTTTAATGTGTTGAAATCAAATGTTAATTCAGTGTCCTGTCTGCTGTTTTTCTTTCTGCACTACTGCCCATCCATCTCTTCATTTCCTAAATAAATACAACAGGAAAGAATTCGCAACCATAAGTATCGGAGTCTTGGAGATTTGGAGAAAGATGTCATGTTGCTGTGTCACAATGCTCAGACATTCAATCTGGAGGGATCACAGGTCTGAACGAACTATTTTTCTTAAATATACAGGTTTCACTTCAGTGCTTGTGGATTATTATATTGTGTATATAAACTGTGTTTCAGTTCTTACTTTGAATAGAGAAAAATGCCCAGAGTCTTAGAATCATCCAGAATTTACTGGACACAGTTGCAGTGTGTGCATGCAGAGAAATTGGTTTTGACTTCAATTTTGCAGTCAGTTTGTTTTGATTGAGTGTGGTTTAGAGCTGCTGTAGGACAGCTTGAGTTTACCACAGTGGATGATAGAAGGAGGAGTTGTGACAGTACAGCTGAGGACAGGATGTTGAAGTAATACTTAGTAATGAACTCTTCAGTTCTGCTAATGGAGATACAAGGGCAAGATTTGTCCAGCAGTGAAGCTTTGTGTATGAAACCTTAAACTCTTTGAACCCTCTGGTAATTTATTTATTTTTTTTTAATGTTGAAAGATCCATGTCCTTTTTAAGAGACACCAATAATATATCCCAGATGTGTCTCAGAGGTTTATAAGGCATAATCTCTCATCTCAAACAGATCTTTCACACACTTGAATACACTCAGTGCTGTGAATTCAGAACAGGACACTGACACAAAAGGAGAGACTGCAAAATCTGTATGTCAAATAAGAAAATTGTCTCACAGTACAGTGAAACATAGTCGTGAATTATAATTTTTATAGATGAAGTCCAAATAGTGTGACACAAACACAGTATTCAGTTGAAAGAGAACATGAAGACCACTCGCGTAACATGCAAGAGAAAAAGGATTATGTGAAAAGAAACCTAAATAAAAGCTAGCTGACGGCTGGTGCTGCCAATACTCACGCATCCTTCAAATTCCTAAACATTACTGATGACCCTTAAGTGAAGTGGGGAGTTTATATTAAAATTTGAGAATTAAAATTAAATATGAGTATGCAATTAATTATAAAGGATTGTTGAACGTAGCTCATAATTTTGTGATTATTTTTGCTCTCTAAAGGCAGAAAAAGGCCTTGTGCAGCCTGTTCTAGTGTGAGGTGTCCCTTCTTCTAGCAGGGAGGTTGGATCCTGATGATCTTTAAGGTCCCAACCTTAACCATTCCGTGATTCTATGATAAAATGTTTTCTGTGAGATGTAGGTGCATTATTTTTACTGTCTTCAGTTATATGGAAACAATCTATAAATAAATCAGCTAAAAATATTTTAATAAGAAAATTCATTATTATATGAAGAATGGGACAAATTTTTTGCTGTATGTCTGAATGTATATTAGCAGTTTACTGCTTAGTCACAGAGCAGTAAAACAGCTATAAATACCTAATGATCACAAATGCAAAAATAAAAAAAGTGAAGGAAAACTAATACCAAAAAGTATCACTGAGGCTTCAGATAATGGTAAAAGTTAGTAGAAGAGGTAAAAAGGAAAAATAGGTAGCTAAATGGAAAAAATAATGAAATTATTCTCATCAGAATTACTAAGTTGTTAATTGGTAAGTGGTCTGTTGTTAGGCAGAGGTGGTAGAAATGGCAGGAATAATCCTGAGTGGGTGGAAAAGATCAGCAGATATTGCTCCTCTTTTTCAAAATAACCCAACCTCTATCAGAGTGTTGCAGTATTATTTTTCATTCCAGTGTACCAACATTAATTACCAGATCTGGTACTACTTTTTATAGCATGAATTCCATATAACTGGGATCTGAGATTTTTTTTTTTCATTTCTTCCTAGTAAGATCTCATGCTGTTTGTTTTGATTTCCATTGAATTGCAGCACACTTCTGCAGCAGTCTTCCAGTTTTTAAGGCTGCCTCATGTTCTTTGTAATTCTTTAAGTCCACCTTTCCTCTGACATACCAGTTCCCTTCAGTAAACTAGATTATTTGTGTGTGTGCCCAAAACCAAAAGGCTTGTTTAAGTACACAGTAACTTTAATTGAAATTGTACGTGTTTGTTCTGTTAGTATGATGCATGCTGCTTTTCCATGGAGCAAAGCAGTTCCATCTAAGCTAGAACCTTATGAGGGGTTTTCAGGTAGAGACAGACCTTGTGTTTTGAGGCTTTTGTGCTCAGTGCAACCTCAGCAATTTGAAAAGTTTTTAATGTCATAAAGGTCAAATGAAACACAGACACGTAAGGAGTTAAAAATACTATGTGTCTATTGAAGCAGGAATTCATGAATATTGTCACTTGTCATGAAGTTCAGTTGTCACTGTTTCTGCCTTTTTGGTTGTTTTTTTGAAACTTCTTGGGTTTGGATTTTGGTCAAAACAAAAAAACTTAAATTTGCACAGCTCCTCCTGAAACAGTCCTAGGTTTTTGTAGATAAAAGTAGAGACTGAATATTACAAAGAATTCCACATTAACAAGGTTAAAATATTTCTTAAAAACCCTTTATTTCCCTAGGAGATTCTGTTTAAAAGTCTGGGTCACAGTGATTCCGTAAAAATGTAGTGACTAGCATTGAAAACATACAATATTGTATGCATCCTTAATTCTTTTTATGTTACAAGGTGTTTGGTCTGAGAAAGCAAGGCTAATTGAAAGGGACACTCCTAAGAACAATGGAATGTGCTAGACCTGTGCATAAAAGCAGTAAATAGTCCTCAAGAAGACCTCAGGAGCTTCGAGAGCAATAGCTGACTTGAAGTACATATAAGAGAAAGTCTTTAAACATTTGACTTCCACGAAGGAAACTGTGGGATATCATAGCCCACTGACGTCATAAGACAACAGGAAAAAAGCCTTTTCAAAATATTCATGATAATTTTGTATTTGGGAAGATGTTTTACCATGGCCTATAGTAGTCAAACATCTCATAATAAAAAGGTCAGCAGTACTTACAGAATGGGAAATAATCTGCAGTGAGAGGCAGCTTATCTGAAAAGGACTTGGCAGTTAAGCAACAAAAGAGAAACTGAATATTTCATATAAACTATTCTGAACAAAGTTTTTCTAATTCATTTGGTTGAACCTGCAAAGTGTTAGAGCAGTTTTATCAATTTTAACATACAGATTGCATAATGGCAACCAAAAATCCTTCCATTATCTTCCTCGCAAATAGCCAGTGTCCTTTTATACAAGAAAGACTGTAATTTAGCCAAAGGAGTAGTATGACAGCCAAGGTATTTCAAATTATGGTGGTAAAACTGAATGCAGTCTATGACTCTGTACTCTTCTGTTAAGTATCCTTACTTGTCTGGTGCTGAATTGTCAGTGCTCAGCTGTTGACATTTTACAAAAAAAAAAATGTATAAGCTCATTTGTTAAGGTGATTAGGAAGTCCCAGATACTCAGCAGAACAGCAAGATTTTTACTGTGTTAATCTGAGAAATATTTACAAGCCAAATATAGTCCTCTCAGTCTTGAAAGTCCCCTCATACTTGAGGTTAAAGGGGGCAATCTGATGCACCCAAGATTCTCAGCAAGCTACAGAATGTTGGAGAACAAGCACTGATTATTGGAGGTTCTTCTCAGTCTTGTTAAATCTGAGAGGAAGGAAGGAATGACCTGCTTGGGAGAAATTATTTTCCTTGTAGACACTTTGGATTTCAGAAAAACTAAGGATAGTTACCATGATGGTTAGCCGTTTGTCATTATCAACTGCATTACTAGACTATAACCCATTTTTAAATTAAGGTGCTTATTGCTGAAGTGTGTTGCTTTGGCAATTTTTCAAAGTGGTTATGATATAATGAAAACACACAATAGTTCCTCTGGCACTAATAAGAAAAACACTGTTAATGGGACAATTTAGCTGTAGTACATTTCGAGAGTTGCAATTTTGTGGCTTACTATTGACAAATTTCTTCATTTAGAACATCAAAAGTTAATGTTGGCATATCTTGTAAAATTCATGCAAGAAGTATTGTTACTCAGTATTTGAAAGAGCCGTATAATCTGTGGGTTTGCACTCGAAATGAAGGTCTATGGTGTGAATTTTTAAGATTGTTGACTTCAGACTTCTGACATAGGTTTGTATTCATACTGTAGATCTATGAGGATTCCATTGTTCTTCAGTCGGTGTTCAAAAGTGCACGACAGAAGATTGCCAAAGAAGAAGAAAGTGAGGATGAAAGCAATGATGATGAAGAGGAAGAAGAAGAGGAGGAATCAGAATCAGAATGTGAGTCCCCTGCTATGTACATCTAGGAATGGAAGGGGAAGTGTCCTGTTCTCTGCATGGAATCTGATTATAAGGTTTTATTTTCCGTTAGTGAACGTAACTTCTTACTAAGTTTGCTGCCTTGGGTCTTAATATTCAGCTTAAGTCTTGGGCTGTATCTTCTGGCTATACCTCTTAGAGTATAGTAAACTATTTTTAAGCCAGAAACCAATCACAGAGGTGCTTTGTGACAGCAGATCTGACTGACTGTGAGTGGTTCAAAACCTTTCTGGTCCTGTTCATGTTATTTGTAAATTGTAGTGCCTCAAAAGGCAAGAGATAGCCTTTATCCATGGGTGGCCAACCTTTAGCCATGGTCTAACATAAAACTCATCACCTAGTTAAGAACCAGAAGATGTTGCAAATGTTCTTCAGTGCAACAGGGACTAAATAAAACTCCTATTTTCAGAAGCAGGAGATGACACTAATTCAGTCTCTGCAGACTTGGAAATATGATACAGTGGAAAAGGAGGGGTCCCTTCATTGCACTTTCTGCCACCCAGTATATCTACCCATACTTTCCAGCTACCCCGTCTGTTTGGTTACAGAAACTGTAGTACTTGGCTGTGAGCTACTCTTCCAAGTACATCATGCAGTTGTGCAAAGTATGCAACTTTAGCAGTTCCTTTGGAAATGACTGGATATTCTGGCATCAGGAATTCACCACGTTCTTCAAAAAGGTGTCAACTCAAAATTTGTCATCTCCACATAGCATTTCTGTAATTTAAAATTTTAAAAAAGCAAACTTGTCTGTACAAAGGATAGCATTTTTATATGCAAGGAAAATTTTTTAGATGTATATCTTATCACAGGACCATATACTACCTGTAGACACCAAGTATTCTGAGAGTAAAAAGAAGATACACATGGTCTACCTAAAGTTATTCTTTATAGTATAATACAAATTGTTAAAATTATCAAGAAGCAGAGAAATGAAAGCAAATACTGCTTCCTTGTTCCACAGTCCAGATAAAGAATAGAGGGAATATCTTTCCAGGGTGCTACCAGGGATGAATTTCTGTGAGCAGAGACAGCACTGAGAAGTTGATGAGTGAAAGTTATATTCATGTATGCTGTTAAACTGTTTACAGCAAAATCAGTGAAAGTCAAAATCAAGCTAAATAAGAAGGATGAAAAAAGTCGGGAGAAAGGAAAAGGCAAGAAGAGGCAAAGCCGAGCAAAAGCCAAGCCTGTCGTGAGTGATGATGATAGTGATGAGGATCAAGATGAAAATGTAAGTTTTGTTCACTAAGAATGAGGAAGTGGTTGCAGTGATTGCATCTCTACCCTGTCCTGCTTGCTGTCAGAATTCTCAACTATTCACGCTTAAGCACGGTTTTAATCTGTTCTGGCTTAAATATTAAAGGTGAACCCCAAATAAACCAGAGGACAGAATTGCTCTCTATTACCCCCCTTCACCCTCCCAAGGGAAGATAGAAAGGGGAATAAGAAAGGGAGACTTAAACATCAGAAATTGAAACTAGAAACAAGTTTACTATAACACAAGGAAAAAGGGTAAAACGGGGGGGGAAGAGAGTGGTTAAATATTTATATACAAAACTGATCTCGATGATGGCAGGGATATGGGAAACACAGGGCTGCTCCAGGAGAGGTCCATGGCTCCTCATAGCACCCGATGTAGTTGGATTCTGGAGTGAGCACGTGGGAAGCCGAAGGAACCCAGCAGCACACCCGGCAGGGGGAAAGGAGCAGGAGAAAGGAGCGAGTGGCTCCCGGCTCTCCTGGCTTTTATAGATTGTGACAGGAAGTGGGCAGGAATACTGACCCCTTCCAGTCTGTCAGGGTGCTAAGGACCCTCTCTCTCCGATAGATGTCCAACACTGTGCCAGGGTCTCCCAAACCATAACATTCCACTCCTTATTCCAAACCACTTCCTGTCACAATCATTCACCAGGTTGTGAACTGTCCGTATGCAGTATAGTCCATTGAGTCCAGGCTCTGGATTTTCATCCATCGTGGCAGTCTCTCAGGGCAGAGGAGGTGTCACAGGGTTCTTGGGAGTTCATGCTCTTGTTCTGCAGGTTCTTCTTGGGTGCCACTGCATTCTCCTGGAGAGAAAACACTGAAAACAACTTATTACTATCATTCAGTAATTAAAACTACAAAACCCAAACTAAACGCTCTCAGCCAGTGTTAAGCTCCCCTGTGGTACACATTGAACTTCACCATTCTCCTGCACTACCCACCAAGTATGTCCAGGACCTTGAGCAGAGAAAACCCCACGGATGGGTTGGCCTCTGCCCAAAGCAGGGTACACCCAAACAGTTTTTCCCAGTAGATTCCTTTCACACACAACGGGGACTTTATCCCCATCCACTGTATGTAAAAGGTTTGACGGGGCAGGTCCGGCTCGGTTGACAGATCCCCTAGCATTAACTAGCCAAGTAGCTTCTGCCAAATGTTTATCCCAATTTCTAAAAGTCCCACCACCCATTGCTTTCAGAGTGGCTTTCAGCAGGCCATTGTAGCGTTCAATTTTGCCAGCTGCTGGTGCATGATAAGGGATGTGGTATATCCATTCAATACCATGCTCTTTGGCTCAGCTGTCAATTAGGTGGTTCCTGAAATGAGTTCCATTATCTGACTCAATCCTCTCAGGGGTACCATGTCTCCATAAGACTTGTCTTTCGAGGCCCAAAATAGTGTTACGAGCAGTGGCATGAGGGACAGAACATGTTTCCAGCCACCCAGTGCTTGCTTCCACCATTGTAAGCACATACCGCTTGCCATTATGAGTCTGAGGGAGGGTGATGTAATCAACCTGCCAGGCTTCTCCATGCTTGTATTTGCACCAACATCCATCGTACCACAAAGGTTTTAGCCATCTGGCTTGTTTGACTGCTGCACATATGTCACAGTCATGGATGACCTGTGTAATAAATAGTATCTAGAGTTAAATCTAAACCTCGGTCACGGGCCCATCGGCACGTTGCATCTCGTCCTTGATGCCCAGATGTGTCGTGGGCCTCTGTGCTCCCAGTCCAAATCTGTTTGGAACACTTTAGCTGCCTGGTCTGCTTGATGGTTGTGTTTCTGTTCTTCAGTGGCCCGGCTCTTTGGTACATGGCCATCTACGTGCCGGACCTTTACTGTCAGTGTCTCTAGTCGGGCTGCAGTATCTTGCCACAGGGGGGTGGCCCAAATAGGCTTCCCTCTGTGCTGCCAATTGTCCCATTTCCATGCCTTTAGCCACCCCCACAAAGCCTTTGCTACCATCTAGGAATCTGTGTAGAGGTAAAGTATTGGCCACTTCTCCTGCTCTGCAATGTCTAGGGCCAGCTGGATGGCCTTTACTTCTGCAAATTGGTTCAATTCACCTTCTCCATCCTTAGCTTGTGCAACCTGTCTTGTAGGTCTCCAGACAGCAGTTTCCACCTCCGCTTACTTCCTACAAGATGGCAGGATCCATCTGTGAAAAGAGCAAATTGCTTTTCATGATCTGAGAGTTGATTATATGGGGGAGCTTCCTGAGCATGAGTCACTATCTCATCTGGTGGCATTCCAAAATCTTTGCCCTCTGGCCAGTTCATAATCACCTCCACCGTGCCTGGGTGATTTGGGCCCCCTATTCAAGCTCGCTGTGTTATCAGGGCCAATCCACTTGATCCAGGTGGCATTGGTGGCATGGTGGGTGGATGACTCCCTTCCTTCATACATCCATTCCAGGACTGGGAGTCGAGGTGCTAGGAGGAGTGTTGCTTTTGTACCAATTACCTCAGAAGCAGCTCGGACTCCTTCATAGGCAGCTAATACCTCTTTTTCACTTGGGGTGTAATTGGCTTCCGAGCCTTTATACTGCCAGCTCCAAAATCCTAGGGGACGACATCTCGTCTCATCAGGTGCCTTTTGCCAGAGGCTCCAGGTAAGACCAGTGTCACCTGCTGCAGTGTAGAGCACGTTTTGGATGTCCTGTCTGGTTCGGACAGGTCCCAGAGCCACTGCATGAACTATCTCTCGCTTGATCTGTTCAAAGGCCTGTTGCTGTTCAGGGGCCCATGCAAAATTCCTTTTCTTTCAAGTGACTTCATAGAGGGGTTTCACAATCTGAGCATAGTCGGTAATGTGCATTCTCCAAAACCCCACAGTGCCTAAGAAGGTTTGCGTCTCTTTCTTTTTAGTGGGTGAAGCCATAGTTGCTATTTTACTGACCGCATCCATAGGGATGTGTCGCCGCCCATCTTGCCATCTGACCCCTAGGAACTGGATCTCTCTGGCTGGTCCTTTGACCTTACTTCTCTTTATAGCAAAGCCAGCTTCTAACAGAATGTGCATTACTTCCCTACCTTTTTCAAAGACTTCCTCTGCTGTATTACCCCATACAATGATGTCACCAATGTACTGCAGATGGTCTGGAGCTCCACCCTTCTCCAGCGCAGTATGGATCATCCCGTGGCAGATGCCAGGGCTGTGCTTCCACCCCTGGGGCAGTTGATTCCAGGTATACTGGACACCCCTCCAGGTGAAAGCGAATTGAGGTCTGCACTCTGCTGCTATAGGAACGGAGAAGAACGCGTTAGCAATGTCAATGGTGGCATACCATTTAGCTGCTTTGGATTCCAGTTCGTATTGAAGTTCCAGCATGTCTGGAACTGCAGCAGTGGTGTGACTTCATTCAGACCACGGCAGTCCACAGTTAATCTCCATTCCCCATCAGGCTTCTGCACTGGCCATATAGGGCTGTTAAAGGGCTGAATGAGTCTTACTTATCACTCCTTGGCTGTCTAGTTGACGAATCAGGTTATGTATGGGGAGCAGGCAGTCTATGTTGGTGCAGTACTGCTGACCATGTACTGTAGCTGTTGGTACCTGGTGTTCCTCCACCTTCATCAGGCCTGCCACAGAAGGGTCATCGGAGAGACCAGGCAGGGTAGACAGCCATTTAATGCCCTCAGTCTCTACAGCTGCTACCCTAAAAGCCCATTTATACCCTTTTGGGTCTTCAAAGTACCCTTTCTGGAGAAAGTCTATACCAAGGATGCATGGAGCATCTGGGCCAGTTACTATCCAATGGGTCTCCCAATCATTCCCAGTCAGGCTAATTTCAGCCTCTAATACAGTCAATTCTTGAGACCCTCCAGTGACTCCAGAGATAGTAATGGAGTCTGCCCCTCTGTGATTGGATGGTATCAAAGTGCACTGTGCACCAATGTCCACCAGGGCTCTATAACTCTGAGGTTCTGTTGTACCAGGCCACCGAAGCCACACTGTCCAATAAACTCGGTTATCCCTCTCCTCCACCTGGCTGGAGGCAGGGCCCCTCTAATGTTGAGCATTACATCCACAAGTAACACAGGGGTTTGTGTGGTGTGCTGGACTCACATTTGAGTCTGCCACCCATCTGCTTGGACCAGCGGTTGCTTCCTGGGAGACCGGAGCAGTCACCATTCTGGGACCGTTATCTCTAGAGGCACCACCCTGCAGTTGCTGTACTCTTGCACACAGAGCAGCGGGGAGCTTGCCATCCCATTTGCTTATGTCCTCACCATGGTTAAGCAGAGTAGAGTACACCACAGAGACCTTCGTGTTGGGTTCTGCCCAACCTGAACTGGTCTCCTAGGAGAGCCCCTGTTTCTAATGGCTGATACATGGTTCCAGTCAGGAGAGAAATAGGTGTTTTTCTCCCTCTCCAGTCTGAATACCCAACCACCTAATGCCTTCCACTCCTCAACCGTTTTTTCCACAGCTGAGACACGGGCATTTAAGGGGTTAGAGATATTGCCCGCATACTGCCTTAGCTGGTTAGCAAATTCATCCACAGTTGGTAGTGTTTCGCCATCTCCTGCAAAAACCCTTCCTCCCAAAATGGTGGAATACATAGGACGAGCACACTGTGCGAGCTTCTTTAACATAAGCTCATGCTTTAACATGGCAGCTCATCAGGGCTTTCAGTTGTGTCCCCATTTACTGTAGATGACCTCCCAGACTGCCATCTCTCTCAGATAAGCAATCCCTCTATCTACAGTGTTCCACCTACTGGGTCAGCATTCAATGTCCTCCCTATGGGGATACCGGCTTTTGACAGCCATTAACAGGCAGCGCCAGAGATTGTGAGTACTGGTTTTCCTCCCAATCATCTTATTGATGCCTGAATCTCTGGCTGTTGATCCCAACTGCCAAGCCTCCCTGCCCTCAAGGTCTATCCCATCAGCTCCCAAGTCATAACACTGCAACAGCCATGAAATCAGAGTGACTCATCCTCCTTACGAGTATAATCTCTTTCATGGACATAGACTTAACAATTATTTCAGGGTCCGAGTCGCTATCATGTGTTGTTCCTGCCTCAGCTCTTCGTGCCCATCGCCTGCCCCTTCCCCTGTATCCGAATTCTCATCACTAACGCGGTGGCCAGACTTCTTCAGCTGTTTCCTCTGAGTTGTTACAGGGGCGCCCAGGACCGGTTCGGGCTGAGGGGGAACGGTACCGCTCCCTACCGGGCGTGCCGCCGGTGCCAGAGCAGACCCGGAGGCGGCGCGTTCCTGCGCTGCCGGCACAGCGCAGCTGCAGCTCGCGGCGGCAGCGGGAGGGGTCGCGGCGGCAGGGGCAGGGACTGCAGGGGCAGGGATCGCGGCGGCAACGGGAGGGGTCGCAGCGGCTGCGGTGGCAACGGGAGGGGCCGCAGGGACTCGGGTTTCCCGCGCTGCCGCCACGAGGCAGCCGCTGCTCGCAGCCATTTTCCGGTACCCGTTTTTAACTATAGACCACCCCTGGTAGACATTCAGGCACAGCGGTATTACCAACAGCAAGTAACAGACATTGCTGAAGCCTCCAGACTCTGGCACGGTGAAACTGCCAGAGAAAGGAGTGGAGTAATTTTCCGTGACACTAGGAAAAGGGACAGAGTAATTCTGCATGACAGCAAAAATCATAGAATGCCTTAAACCGATCTGCAGCCCAGCTCCTCCCAGCAGCACGTAATGCTTGACCACAATGGGAAAGTAAGAAACCAGGTACATATGACAAAAAACCCTGAACCTCCGTCACAACAAAAACCATGGCTATATGAAAAAGCAGGTTTCTAACAATCCCCATAAGAATTGCCATTTCAAAATAAATTTTATTTTTTCAGTTTCAATTTCCAAACTTACAATCCTTCAAAATAAAACCTAAATTTCGTGCCCCACGTTGGGTGTCAGTTAGTCTGTTCTGGTTTAAATATTAAAGGTGAACCCCAAACAAACCAGAGGACAGAATTGCTCTCTGTTACCCCCCCTCCACCCTCCCAAGGGAAGATAGGAAGGGGGATAAGAAAGAGAGACTGAAACTTTGGAAACTGAAACTAGAAACAAGTTTACTATAACACAAGGGAAAAGGGTAAAACAGGGAGGAAAGTAGGAGGAAAGAGAGAGCAGCTTCTGGCTCTCCTGCCTTTTATAGATTGTGACAGGAAGTGGGCAGGAATACTGACCCCTGCCAGTCTCTCAGGGTGCTAAGGACCCTCTCTCTCCAATAGGTGTCCAACACTGTGCTTGGGTCTCCAAAACCATAACAAATCTGTATTGATTATCTTGAAAGATTTGGGCAGGGATATTAACTGTATCTGGGTGTGCTTATGAGACCTGGTCCCTGGATTGAAAGACAAGAAGTCTAAGAAGTATGGGGCTTATTTTTTGGAGCTTTTCATACTTTCATTGAACTTCTAAACCTCATGGTCTGTTTGCTTTTGTTCACAGATGAAAAACTCTTAGCTTGATTTTTTTGGTGGGTGCTTCTGCTTTTCCAACAAATGAAAACAGACCACTTCTCAGTTGTTTTGAACATCTGGGTAGAAAGAAAGTTATCTGATGTTCCTGACTCTGTGTTTTTCCTTCTTTAAGAATTCTATAGCAATTAAATGTTATAAAAGAGAAATATTAGATCACATAGTACCTTTCTTAAGGCTATCTTGATTTTTCAGATGAATTGTCATTTTTCTTCCTTTTTTTTTTTTCCTCTTTAACAAAATACGCAGAATAGCTGGCAAAGAATTTCTGACTTGTCTTGTGTCTCTTACCTCTAGGACCAGTCGGAAGCAAGCGGAAGTGATGATGAGTGATCCATAGGGTTTATTTTCTTGCCAGAACTGACCCCTTCCCTTTCTCTTCTCCCTTCTCCTTTCTCCTGTTTTACTACCAGTTAATTCAATTTGTCGAATAAGACATTGGGGATGTTTCTGTATTTTCATTCTTTATAAATTAGCTTTAGGATAGTGCCAGACAAACATATGATATCATAGTGTAAAAAAGAAAAAAAAAGTAACATACTGTGACCAAATGGGCCTCAAAAGATTCAAAAACAAAACAACAAAAACAGAGCTTTTGATGGAAAATGTGGGTTGATAGTATATTTCTATAGGCTGGTTTTGACTTGGTAATGATTTGGTTGTGCCTGGTTTTATCATTGATGTTTTTCAGTGGCATCAGAAAGACACACAGAAAAAAAGTCTTTTGTAGCATTGATAACCAGGAGAAGCCATTAAAAGCCACTGGTTATTTTATTTTTCATCAGGCAGTTTTCAAAGTTTTTATTTGTTCTATATTGGTTTTTTACACTGTGGTACATATATGCAACTTTGTTTAATAGCTTATAAATGTACAGTAGTTAGCCTTTATCCACCTTGTCCCATATAGGTTTCTCCACTTTATGCTTGACGATCTTCAGAAAAATGCGTTATGAATTGTATCAAATTTATGTCTACTGTAAACTTTGCTTAACTTTTTTTTCCTTGATTAAAAAAGTCAGGTTAAAAAAATGCTATTCAATATTGCAATCTATATAGTGTAATGGATGGCTTCTTTCATCAGACTGATCTTCTATGTTATCGATGTGGATTATCACCTTTTCCCTAAAGTGTACTTAATCTTTGCTTTCTTTGCACAATGTCTTTGGTTGCAAGTCATAAGCCTGAGGCAAATAAAATTCCAGTAATTTTGAATAATGTGGTGTTTGTGCTTTCCTAATAAAGACATAATTTAGCTCAATAGATGCAGCCTTGTGTTATGAGTTCCACAAAAATCTTTTTATAGCTGGGATGAGAGGGCAGGAACATCTCCTGTAGAGAGGTCTACTGTGGTCTGTCCAGAATGTAAAATAAGAGCTCATTCCAATACCATAGAAGTATCTTCAGAGAATATGTTAAAATAAGAATAATAGAATTGAAGCAGTAAAATAATACCTTGAAGTAAAAGTGGAGTTCATTATCTAATTACAGGTCAAGAGATTGAGCAATAAAATAAACATTTATTTTTCTTTCAGGAAATGTATGTCCATGGGCCTCAGTGAGCCTGAATACAATTAGCTATGTCAGCAGTCAGCCCTCCTGTAAGTCAGTTTATTCTATGTATTTTTTTGAGGTGTCAGGGTTGTGATACTCTGAGATGTGATAGTATAAACAATTGAAAAACATATCTACAGTTAATGTTGCTACTCTGGAAAATGAAAAACTTCTTAACTTTGGACATATATTGAGTAGAAAATGTGCAGGTAGTCTCTTTATTATCTGGACGGTGTGTCTGTATCACATCTTTTGCAGTATGTTAACTGCTTCACATTTTTCTAGCTCACTGGAAAAGTGATTTATAAGTTTATCCAGTGCCTGTTTGTGTCTATTAGTCCTGCACTGAGGTAAGTCAGCTTTGCTTTGTTTTAGCAATTTCAAAAGTTTAATTCCTAGTGTGTACCCCATGTGTATGGGAAACTCTGTATTTCACAGAGAGGTGCTACTGATCGCAGAGGGACACATGGATGAGGCCAATGTCTGAAAACACTTTGCAGAAAATGATGTGGAGGTGGTCCTGGTGGACACCAAGTTGAACATGAGCCAACAATGCACCCTTGTGGCAAAGAAGGTTGACAATACCCTGGACTGCAGTAGGAAGAGTATTACCAGCAGGTGCAGGGAGATAGATGATCCTTCCCTTCTACTTAGCACTGGCAAGATGTATGTGGAGTGCTTTGTCAGGTAGTGGCCTCCCCAGTAGAAGGACTGGTGCATGTGACATTCAAAGGGAGGCTGAGAGAGGTGGGACTGAAGAACACAAAGCACAAAGGCACATTGATGTGAATTAGTATCTGAAGGGAAGGTTGCTGCCAACATCAGCCATTCTGTGATATGGGTTAGTTTGGTTTGCAGAAGTCATTCTGTCTTAATTGATCATTTCACAAGACTGTATATAAATGTCATTTTTTCAGTGCAAAATAAACAAAGTCTACCAACCCATTACGCATGACAAGAAACACCTGGCAGTAGGCTTTCATCACTGCTGGCCTAGACTGGATTTAAACTGGCAACTTTGGTGGAAAAGGTACACTATCATGTTACCCATCCCCAGAGTACCTGATGACTTTGCAGTGACCCAGCTTGATTTATTTTTTAAGAACTCATTATTTACAGATGGGTGTTCACATGGAGAATTTAAATGAAGAAGACCCAACATTTCTGTTAAAAATTAAAGCATTTTTTTAGTCAATAACTACAAGCCATATGATGATACCAGTTTGCATGAAGAAATACATTTGAATTCTTAGCTGCAGTTTTTGTTTTATCAAGTTTAAGTAATTTTAAAATATTTTCATTTTTCCCTCTGAGTTTCAATAAAAAGTGCAATTATTTTTATCATTAGATTAAAACTGATTTATGCCTGCTAAGTCATACGTATGCCTCTGCTGCAATTGGTCCTGTTATTTTGCTTAAGATTTGAATTAGTTTCTACCCAAAGTAGTTTTTTAGTTCCAATCTTGCTCTTTCTCTGTATAGATTTTGTGCATTTTTCAATATGAGGTTTTTTTCTGGTAATCTCAGCATATCACTGTATGAAGAAAAAGGTTCTGTATAAATTGTTGTCATATGTAACCTTCCAAAGTCTTTACAAAAAAGAAAAAGGAAAAAAAAAAAGAGGAGGAAATATTTTTTTAAGGTATGTATGAATCCATGGATGGAAGCATGCTTTTCTAGGATTCCCTTTCTAGTACAAATTGACACAAAAAGCACTTGGTATACCATTTGGACAACACACAAATAAAAACACAAAATGCTACAATCCATATTGAGGGAAATTGACTCATTTCCTACCTTAATTTCAGAAAATTGTTTAGTAAAAAGGGAAATGGTGTATGTTGGGTGCTGAGGAAGGTAAGCAAAGTGAAGTAAATAATGGGAGGTTTTCTTGTTGCATCTGCTTCTCCTGGGAAGTTGGCAGCAGTGTAAGTGGGCCAGATGAATAAAACTTAACAGTTTTTTCAGATGCTATTAATATTCTTTATTTTCCTCTCACACACCTTCTGAAAGAAACAAAGCACAAAACCTTTTACTTATTAATATATATGGCTTCCTGCTTAAATGGATCTGGTCCTCCGTGCAGGGTATTGCGTTGGTTATGTTTTCAGACACACTTTTTTGTTTCCCTTGCTGTGTATACTGCTTTTAGATTAGAAGTGTCAGGGTCTTCCCCCACTACCACCTCTCCGTCCCTGGAGGTGTGCTCTTCACTCCCTCAGCTCATGTATAAAGCTGTCGATTCAGTGATTGTTGCAGCAGGGGGACATGGCAGGGTGTGTCATGGAAAATACTGCCACTGCTACTGTGTGCTGTGAGACAAAGGCAGAGCTGATGCAGTAGTAAGCCTCAGAGTAGTGTGCAATTGTTAAGCTGTTGGTGTTTGTAAAGGGATTGTTAGACTGGTTTAATTTCCCCGCTGCTCATCGTCTGAAAAAAAGCTCTGAAATATTTTAAAATTCCTGCAAAAGAATGCATTTTTTATATTGAATGAGGACTTGAACTGTAAGCTGAAAAATTACTGTAAATCAAGTTCTGTAGTTTCACAAAAGGGGCTAGCGAAAGAAGTTCATGTGTGTGAGCTGACTATAAGGAAGAATGGGAAGCAGGTTCAGGGCAAAGAGTTGAACAATCAGAATTCTTACTCTTTTGCAGTAGAACTGTGTATACCTTTAGGAGACACTCACCCCTAATCTTGCTGTGCTGGTAGAAGAGAAAGAAAGTAAGTAGAGGATGTGAAACAGGTTACCAGACAGCATTTAATTAGTTCTCTTTTGTTGGAACTGGACATCCTGTTCAGCAGGGATGAAACTTTACGCTTTGGGATTGTGTCATCATACATTTTAAGTGTTCAAACATAAAGTGTAGATGAAGAGCAGGTTCATGACCACCTGAAGGTTAACAAGTCCATGGGACCTGATAGGATTCACCCGAGGCTCCTGAAAGAACTGGCAGATGAAGTTGCAAAACCACTGTCCATCGTATTTCAAAAGTCATGGCAGTCTGGTGAAGCCTCTGCTGACTGGAAAAAGGGAAACATAACCCCCAGTTCTGGAGCCTCCAACATAAGAAGAACATAGAGCTCCTTGAGCAATTCCAGAGGCGGGTGACAAAAATTATCACAGGACTGGAGCACCTGCCCTATGAAGATAGACCGAGGAGGTTGGGGTTGTTCAGCCTGGAGAAGAGAAGGCTCCGAGGTGACCTTATAGCGGCTTTCCAGTACTTGAAGGGGGCCTACAGGAAAGCTGGGGCAGGACTTTTTGCATGGGCAGGACTTCTTGCACGGGCATGTAGCGAAAGGACAAGGGGCAATGGTTTAAAACTTGAAGAGGGGAGATTTAGGTTAGATATTAGGAGAAAATTCTTTACTATGAAGGTGGTGAGACACTGGAATAGGTTGCCCAGGGAAGCCCCATCCCTGGCGGTGTTCGAGGCCAGGTTGGATGGGACTCTAAGCAACCTGATGTAGTGGGAGGTGTCCCTGCCCCGCGCAGGGGGTTGGATCTAGATGATCTTTAAGGTCCCTTCCAACCCTAACCTTTCTATAATTCTATGATTATGGTGGAGTAACATTCTTAATTGAAATGAAAACCAAAAATGCCATGAAGGATTATCCACATGTAGCCTGCTTATATTTCTGTGGTGAAAGTCAGATTTTATACAACAGTATTAGTCATGACATAAGCAAAAGTTAACTGGAGGTTGCAGCATCACTCTCTTATTTACCTTTAATAACCAAGAGCTCATCCTCTCCTCAAATGAGAGGTCGGTGTGGGCATATCTCTAGTTTCTCATGTAGAGGTCACACCTGCTTTCCAGACACTAGTCTCTGTATCTCCATTTGCTTTACTTGTGAGGGGTATGAATGTAACAATATTTACCATACTTTTGACTCTGTATTCACACAGGGAGATGCGTGTGCTGAAGAACATGTTGAGCTCTCTGCCTTGATCTGACAGTCAGGAGGCAAAAAATTTTTATTTCCCTGCCTCTATTACAAGGAGCTTGTATTTCAGTCCATATGGTATTTTACATCTCCCTTATTTTTATGACCACAGCAGGCACAGTAAGAAAAAAAATTCTTCTCCAATTGCATGACAAGAGCTTTTGTTTTCTTCTCACCTATGCCAAGTTGCTGTCAAAGGCTAAATCACAACAGATAACTGCAACATGAAGTTCTTGCGTTTGCAGGCCAGAAGACACACATTGTAAATTACACCTGAGACAAGGACCATATGCACAACAGCTGCCAGTTGGAGCAGCTGCTTCCTGAGTTTGTGGTTTGGTATTCAGTGTCATATTTTCATGCACAATTCCTGGCCATGGTGACATATACTGATGCTTCATTACTTTTACCACTTTTGATGGGATTGGTAGTTTTAAGCTCTGTATTTCATCATCTGTGACCTGTGAATACAACTGTTACATAGGCTATTACCACAAAAGGACATGGACTTAAAAATAAAGAGAAGATCGCAATACTAAGACATTAATTCACTACCAGTGAAAGAGATCTTTATGCCAAACATAATTTTCTTTCCCTGAAACGGTCATGGTTTCTGGTAGAAGGCAATTTATATCCACTTGTGTTATTTGTATTGTGGTTTGTATCCCGAGAAGGCCAACGGCATCCTGGGCTGGGAGGTGATTCTGCCCCTCTACTCTGCTCCGGTGAGACCACACCTGGAGCACTGTGTACAGCTCTGGAGCCCTCAGCACAGCTAAGACATGGAGCTGTTGGAGAGGATCCAGAGAAGGGCCATGAAGATGATCAAAGGGCTGGAGTGGCTCTGCAAGGGAGTTAGGGCTATTCAGCCTGGAGAAGAGAAGGCTCCTGGGAGAGCTCATAGCAGCCTTCTAGTACCTGAAGGGGGCTACAGGAAAGCTGAGGAGGGCCTTTTCACCAGAGAGTGCAGTGATAGGACAAGGGGTAATGGTTTTAAACTGAAAGAGGGGAGATTTAGGTTAGACATCAGGAAGAAATTCTGCACTATGAGAGTAGTAACCCACTGGAATAGGTTGCCCAGGGAGGTTGTGGAAGCCCCCTCCCTGGAGGTGTTTAAGGCCAGGTTGGATGAGGCCTCGTGCAGCCTGGTCTAGTGTGAGGTGTCCTTGCTTATAGCAGAGGGGTTGGAACCTAATGATCTTTAATGTACTTTCCAACCTTAACCATTCTATGATTCTAGGATTCTAATATTTTATTGTATTAGTATCCATTACATGCATTCTCCCTTTGGGTCTCCAGCATAGTTGTTGTTCTGTCCATCACCTTCCATTGAAATAAATTTTATACGTGCTTGGGTGCCTTATAGACCTGAAGCAGTTACTGCTTCATTGTGCAGTCTTGCTTCCCATCTTCTTTGTTCTTCTAACATAAAACAAGAGAGAGAAGAAGGAGGAAAAAGGCAGTATCTGACCATTCATTTATGGCTTCTCATTTTCTGAGAGCAGAACACCTTGTTGCTATTACTGCTTGTCTGCTGATGCAACCCTATGGAAAATGGGTAGTCCTGCATTTCTTGAAGTTTCTTTGAGCAGTCCTTCAGGTCAAGGAACAAAACAGTGAAGCTGAGCACATCTGACATTCTGCAGATGCACAAAGGATCGTAAGTATTCCATGTCAGTGCACTGAAGCACTTGGAAGCAGTCATAGGTATTTAAAACTTCACAATTCTTTTAAGCTATATAACAGGCAATCAAAATAAGAGCATTTCAATCCTGCTTTGGAAACCCTTATTAGACTAACTTCCATTGCTGCACCACTGGATGTAACTTTTTATTTCTTCATGCCATCCTTGTATCCAGCTGTTCCAGTGTGACAGTCAAGATTTAAATCCTGGTCATCTTGAGTGCTTATAGGAAAACAACTTACCTTGCATCATTAATGAATTTTTTCACTATTTCTTGGGTATCTGAAATATACAGAGACACTGTAGGACGGACTGTACCAGAATCTAAGTACATGGCAGTGATTATTTCCCTTTGATGGACAGGTTTAAATAAAAAAACCCACATCCTATATTTGATGAGTTGATTATTTCTGCTTAGAGGTTGTGTCGGTTTGGCACCGAGTTGGCAGTCTCTTGATTCACCCCTCCCCCAAGGTAGGAAAAGAGGGAGAAAAACGAGAAAAAGAGGCTCTCTGGGTTGAAAAGTGAAACAGATTTATTTTAATTATTGTTGACAATGGAATACATATTTGCAAAGGGATGTGCAACACCCGATCCCCTCCCTCCTCCCTCTAACCACTCTCACAGTCTCCCAGCTGAAGGGGGGAGTGTCCGGGCGCACGGACGGGGCCCTCGGGTGTCAGCTGGGAAGAAAAATGGAAAAAAGAGAGAGAGCCAAAGAGAGGGTGATAGAAATGACAGTGAGCAGAAAAGTGAGAAAAAAAGGAAAACAAGAGGCTTGACTTCTGTGATGTATTAGCCTATACTGAAAGCTAAATAGAGAAAATATGATGAGAAGGGAATACTCTGATTTGCTGATCCTGCCTTCAGTCTAATCTGCTCCCCCGCAGGGGGGGAGGCTGCAGACACTCAGAAGTGACCTTGGTTATTATCAGTCCACTGGAGTTGCTAAAAAGTTCACTGAAAGGAAGAAAAAAAAAAAAAATCAGCAATGAGCTTGCTCAAACCAAAACATTGGTAAACAAATGGAGAAGGATATTACTCTCTGTCACGATCCGGTATTCGGATACGTGGCAATTTTTTATAAAGGTGATCCCAAATGGTGAAATTAAGACGCAAACGAGGTCAAATGTCACGTACACAACAAACTTTTATTAGAGCAACACAGCAAAGGTCCCTAGAGCGGATAGGACAGGCAGGAAAACAGGGACAGAAAAGAAAGGAGAAAGCGAGAGAATAGTTACCACCCACGGTCCAGCGATGTCGTCGGTGGGGAAGTGGTTCCTGGTGGGGAAGTGCTTCAAATGCACCCACGGAGTCCCAGATTTTTATACAGTTCTTGCCCACTGCACCCCCACTTTTCTCCCTGCGTCAGGGAAAAACTCCTATCTTCTCAGTCCTCTGAGATAGGAGGGGGGGGTAGGTCTGGGCTAAGTCCTGCAGATAGTCTTTGTTTGGAGATCTCTGCATACAAAAAGGAGGTCGAGACAACTGGCACCACAGGCTTAGTTTATTGCAGTGGTTTTGGTCCTAGGAGGTGGCACTCTTTATCTTGTCCTGCTAAGTTGGTGGCTTTCATGAGATATCAAGGTCTGGTTATCACTGGATATCCTGCTCCCAGAGCCAGCTGTAGATCTTTTTCTCCAAGCTCAGCATGTCCCACACTAAACTCCCCAGTTACTTGCTGCAGGAGGGGTGGGTGGGTTGCTGAGACATCTCTTTAGTTCATCAACAGCTGTTGTTTAACTCTCAGATGCCACAGGACAGACAACAGATATCCTGAGTACCAGAGTCCATCACTTATCTCTTGGATTGTTCGAGACAAGCACTATACATTCTGAATGCCACACTCTCTCTTTCTCCTATGTCACTCAGACTCACTTCAAAGCTTCCTCCTCATTCCCAGAACATAACTGCCAGGTTCAGCCCACTTGAGCCCCAGCCACCAAGCTGTAGGTTAAAAGGAGGAGCTTGAGTTTGTTCTTCATAATTACTCAAGTGACTAATTTTTTCTTAGGAAGTAACACGCACTTACACTGTCATTCTGACCATGTCTGGGGCTAGTGCTTTCTGCCTTTCCAACTGTGCCAAGTCCTGTTGCAAACTAGCAAGATTGCTGCTACAGCCTGAAGTAGAAACAAATTCAAAACAGCTCATCCAGGTGAACATGTTTCTCTGGATGGTGCTTAGGGGTTAATAAAGGGGTCAAACTTTTGGTAGGCCCAACTGTGTAAGGGCACAGCTCATTGCCTCGCAGAGCTCAGGAGAGTGCAACCATCTCATCCCTTCCTGTGACATCCCTGCTACATTCAGCAAATAGCCTTGCTGCCTGGTTCTACCTGTGTCACTGTTCCTCTGATCACAGAATGCTGCTTGCTTCCTTGAGACTGCTTGTTTTAATGGCCTAACATCTGTCTGATAAAAGATTTCTGGCCTTGGGGAGCAATCTCGTTACCTCTCTGCTAACAGGCAGTTGTGGCTGGCTTTCTCATCACTTTCCAAGAGTTCATGGCGTTCTCCTTGGAGATGTCTGTGTTGCTGCTTCCCTTTACGTTTACTTGCTGCTGTAGCCTCCTTTAATGTGGAGGCATCAGCCAAAATAATGTTAGCTAAGTAAAGTGAATCACAGACACTAATCCTAAAAAATAACAAAGGCGTCATCTACACTGCGTAATGGCGTGTCTTGCACCTCCAGCCACCTCACCTGCCTGAGGCCCATCAAGTGGTCTCTGTGGGGCTATTCAGTGTTTGGAGTCATTACGCAAAAAGTGATCTCTAGTTCTTTTTTAAACTGAATGAGATTGCACAGCAAAACATTTTTTAACTTATCCCAGAATTGTTTCTGTCCAGACACAGGATGAAAAAATACAGTGCCAGACAGATACAGCCTTATGAAAAGATAAGCATTTTAAAATGAAATGGTAGACATACACCTAGCATACAGAATTCACAGAAAAGCCTTTTCAAAAAAAAGGCATTCTTCATGTGAGACAACTTCTTCCTTTACCGCTCAAAAAGAAAGCAAAAGGTCCCCTGAGGACTTGCCATAAGACTGTCTCCAACACATTATGCCTCCTAGCCTTCTGTCATCCTTTTCAGAGATCAGTCCCCACCTCAGTCTTACCAAATTGCACAATGATAAGAACTGGGTCCCATCAAATAAAGCCCTGTTGGAGTAATGCCAGTCTTTATTCATCTGTCTGAGTAAAACTGTATACTCTTCAGCAAACACAAGGTCTGATAGTGTAGAATCATAAAATCATAGAATGGTTAAGGTTGGAAGGGACCTTAAAGATCATCAGGATCCAACCTCCCTGCTATGAGCAGGGACACCTCACACTAGACCAGGCTGCACAAAGCCTCATCCAACCTGGCCTTAAACACCTCCAGGGAGGGGGCATCAACAACCTCCCTGGGCAACCTATTCCAGTGGGTTACTACCCTCATGGTGAAGAATTTCTTCCTGATGTCTCACCTAAATCTCCTCTCTTCCAGTTCAAAACCAATACCCCTTGTCCTGTCACTACCTTCCTTGGTGAAAAGCCCCTCCCCAGCTTTCCTGTAGGCCCCTTGAAGTACTGGAAGGCCACTATAAGGTCTCCCTGGAGCCTTCTCTTCTGCAGGTCGAATAGCCCCAACTCCCTCAGCCTGTCTTCATAGCAGAGGTGCTCCAGCCCTTTGATCATCTTTGTAGCCCTTCTCTGAAACCTCTCCCAACAGCTCCGTGTCTTAGCTGTGCTGAGGGCTCCAGAGCTGTACACAGTACTCCAGGTGTGGTCTCACTAGAGCAGAGTAGACGGGCAGAACCCCCTCCCTGGCCCTGCTGGCCACACTTCATTTGATGCAGCCCAGGATGTGGTTGGCCCTCTGGGCTGTGAGCACATGCTGGAGGCTTATGTCAAGCTTCTCATCTACTACCACCCCCATGTCCTTTTCCTCGGATCTGCTCTCTAGCCATTCTACCCCCAGCCTTTATTTGTGCCTGGGGTTGCACTGACCCAGGGGCAGGACCTTGCACTTGGCCTTGTTGAACTTCACGAGGTTGGCACTGGCCCACCTCTCCAGCCTGTTAGGGTCCCTCTGGATGGTCTCCCTTCCCTCTAGGGTGTAAACTACTCCACACAGCTTGGTGTTGTCAGCAAACTTGTTGAGGATACACTCAATCCCACTGTCCACGTCTCCAACAAAGATGTTGAACAGCACTGGTCCCAATACTGACCCCTGAGGAACACCACTTGTCACTTGCCTCCACTTGGACACTGAACCACTGACCACAGCTGTCTTGGTGTGGCCATCCAGCCAATTACTTATCCAGCAAGTGGTCCATCTGTCAAATCCATGTCTTGTCAGTTTGTAGACCAGGATGTTGTGTGGGACAATGTCAAATGCCTTGCACAAATCCAGGTAGATTATGTCAGTTGCTCTGTCATTATCCACCATCTCTGTAGCCTTGTCATAGAAGGCCACCAAATTGGTCAGGCATGATTTGTCCTTAGTGAAGCCATGTTGGCTGTCACCAATCACTCCTTATTTTCCATGTGCCTTAGCAGATTTTCCAGGAGGATCTGTTCCATGATCTTGCTGGGCCCAGAGGTGAGACTGACCGGCCTGTAGTTCCCTGGGTCTTCCTTTTTCCCCTTTTTAAAAATAGGGGCTATGTTCCCTTTTTCCAGTCAGCGGGAACCTCACCAGACCACATGACCTCTTGAGTACGATGGACAAGAGGCTTAGCAACTGCTTCTGCCAGCTCCCTCAGGACCCATGGATTGACCCCATCCCACAGACTTGTGCACCTTCAGGTTCTTTAGATGGGCACAAACCTGTTCCTCTCCTACAGTGGGGGGTGCTTCCTTTTCCTAGTCTGTGCTTTCACCTGCTGTATGTAGCCTTTGTGATGAGGCTGGAGCACTTGCTAGAGAAGACTGATGCAAAGAAGTCATTGACAACCTCAGCCTTCTCAATATCCTGCATAACTAGGTCTCCTGTTTCCTTCAGAAAAGGCCTACATTTTCCTTGGTTGTCCTTTTATCCCCCACATACCTATAGAAGGTTTTCTTACTGCTCTTTACATCCCTGGCAAGATTTAATTCCATCTGAGATGTGGCTCTCCTTACCTGATCCCTAGCTGCTTGAACAACCTTTCTGTAATCCTCCCAGGGTACCTTCCCCAGTTTCCACCCTCCGTATGCTCCCTTCTGAAGGCTGAGCTTTTCTAGGAGCTGCTTGCTCATCAACACCAGCCTCCTGGAGTTAATACCTGACTTTCTCTTACTTGGGGATGCATTGCTCTTGGGCCTGGAGAAGGTGATTCTTAAATATCAGCCAGCTTTCATGGGCCCCTCTTCCCTCCAGGATGGTATCCCATGACATTCTCTGGAGCAAATCCCTGAAGAGGCTGAATTCTGAGACCCTCCTGAAGTCAAGGGTGATAAGCTTACTGTGAGCCCTCCTTGCTGCCCTAAGGATCTTGAACTCCACCGTTTCACTTAAACCATAACAGCACCTCTGCTTTCCATCCATGCTACTTTTCTTCATTTGCCTTTAAGTGTACTGTGGCAGCAGGCAAGTTCAGGTGCACAATGACACCGTTGTCAAGCTAATTCACAGGACAGGGTGGGCTGGCTCTTTTCCTCTTTCCTGGGCCCTGCCAAGGCCAAGGGGAAGGGAGGCAGGGAGCTGCTCAGGATCCTCCCTAAACCCTCTGCTGCTATGCCAGATGCCCAGTGCCCTCGGGGCACCCTATGCCTTATTGCGGAGCGTGACATTACATGGCATGGAACAGCCCTGTGGTCCATTGCGGTTGGCTGTCCCTGCTGTGTCCCCTCCCAGCCTCCTGCCCACCCCCCAGCCTACTGGCTCCTCCGGGATGCACGGGGAGGAAGAGAGGAAGCCTTGGTGCTGTGCAAGTGCTGCTCAGCACCAGCTAAACCGCTGGTGTGTTTTCAACACTGTCTAGTGCCAAATGCAAGGCACTGGCCAGGTGGGCTGCAGGGCCTCTCCCTGTCCCTGCCCCATGGTAGCATCACAGCATGACATCACAGCTGTGACCTCACAATGGGTGGGGTGGGGCATCTGTGAAGTCCAGGCTGCCCACCCTGCACCCTGTGGCATTCTGGCCACAGCCTCCTGCCTGGAAGGACCTGGCTGTGTCCTAGTGGCTTTGTGCCTGTGACAGGTGTTTTCTTGACAGCTCAGAGGTCTGGGGCTCTCACCCGAGTGGCCTCCCCTGGGCAGACAACACTCCTGCAGCGGAAGGAGGACACATAAGCTTGCAGGGAAGCTTCATTTCTCCCCAAGATGGGGAGAAGAAAGGCTCCTGCAAAAGCACAAGGTGCTGCCCTCTCAAGGAGAAGAGATGGCAGCAAGAGGGAAGATTGTGCAGCTGGGCCCACTCCGGAGAAGAGGTACAGGGGTTTGTTCCTCCTGGGGACATCAGCTGGTGGGTAGGACCCACAGAGCCTAAGGGAGGGCTGGGAGGTACAATGGAGAAGGCAACGAGCACTGTGGGCAGCACAGTAGTGCCCGGGCTTGGGAAACCTGCTGTGAGTGGGCAGGTCCCAGGGCCAGGTTGGTTCTATGGGGGCCAGGGGGGATAGTTGGGGTAAGAGGTCTCTGTGCCAGCCCACTCTGCTGCTCCTTCTGCCCAGTCTCACCACAGCGGGGACATCTCCTGGGAGGCTTCCCATGGGAGCCTGTCTCCTGGCCAGGGACTTGGTGAGCGTGGCATGGAGACGATGCAAAGCAGTGCGCCGTCTTTTTCCCCCCATAGGGGCACCCCGTCTCAGGAGGAGCAGGGCACCAGCTGCAAAGGGCCAGCACACCGTGGCTCCACTGCAGGACAAAACAAGTGTAAGTTCCACCCTGCCTTTCACCCCGTGTCTCCACCATGAGCCTGCCTGGCTCAGCTGGGACCCAGGGCCCAGCAGAACCAGCGTCATCCCGCCGCTGGAAGGCCTGGGGCCACCTCGTATATGTGACCGTGTGGAGCTGGCTGCCAGGGCTGTGCCTCTGTGGTATATGGGGGGAACAACAGGGTACCCCAGTACAGTAGAGTCCGAGAGGCCAAAGCCTTGTGCCAGCCTCCTCGTGCCCTGCCTGCAAGGGGGTCCTCAGTTGCCCCCCTCTCCAGGGCATATAACTCTGGCCCTGCCCCATGGGGAGGGAGTTCATAGGACCAGCGTCCACCTCCACATGGGGTCTGGCAGATGCCCCAACAGGCCTCCTCAAGAAGCATCCTCAGGCTTTTCTCTGGCTTCTTTCCCCAGGGTTGGTCTGCATTGCTTACAGCCTGCAAATAGCCATGCTCTCCCTCCTCAGATGCCTCGGCACAGCCATCTCCACCCAGTGAGTACAACACATGTGGACAAGGAGACAGGGGGTGCTGGTGGGCTAGGGCAAGCATGAGGAGGCTGGAGGCGGTGCTCTCCACCAGGACACCCCTGACTCCCCTGTAAACTGCTGCTTGTCAGAAAACTCCCCTGGGCAGGGTTCTGCCCTCCAGCACTGCTAATACCAGGACTTCCTCTTTTCCAGGAAAGTGGTCACCACCCTGGAAAAGAAGAGGCTCCTCAGGACCTTCTTCTGGATAAGCTTAGCTTTTCTCAGTGAGTATTAATCTGGCCCTTCCAGCCTCCCACCTCTGGGGGTCTGGCAGGTCATGAGATGCTCGCTGCATGCAGGGGAAATAGGGTGTACCTGTCAGATACCAAGCATGTCCAGGAACCAGGGCTGTGCAGAGCCCCAAGGAAAGAGTCCCAGCCTGGAGCTGCAATCTCCCTCTGTGCCCCTTCCCCATGTCCTCAGCCAACATCTTGCCACCCTGGTGTGGGAGGAGACTGTGACTACTGGGATTGCTGGAAAGCCCAGTCAAGTAACTCTTGGCCATCTGAATTACAGTTGGTGCCAGCTGCAGGACCTTGATGGAGATGTGGGGGCAGCAGACAAAATATTCGCCACAGGTCAGTGGGCCAAGGAAAGTCCTGCAAAGCAGCATTGCTGGCTGTGGGTGGGTGGCTGGGTGGGTGAATCTCCCCGTTCTCCAGTTCCAGGCAGTGACCCGGAGAAGCGGCAGCAGCTCCTGCCGTGCCTTCCTAGAGCTGCCGGCTTTGGGAATCCCCGGTAGCCCTGGGGCTCAAACAGAGACCCCTTCTCTTTCAGGTGCTGCTGGAGCAGCCTGCAGCTGAGACGGAGGCGAAGCACTGGTGGTAAGAGCCCTCTCCTCTCTCCAGACCTGCAGCACGGTTGGGGGGGTAGCAGCAGGTGCACCCGAGCTTTCTTGCAGTCCCTCGCACAGTGCCCAGGGCTCGTGCCTTTTGCTCCTGCCTGGGCCTTTTGCTAAACCTGGAGGGCGAGGGAAGCACTTGCAAACTGGGGAAAGAAAAGGGTGCTCGAGCACATCTGTCTCTGCTCCTCCTGAGCCTGGAGGCTCCGGGAGGGGCTGGGCAGCTCTCTGACAGGCTCTGCTTTCCTGGTGTCTGCAGGAACATGTTTAATTTGTGGCGGGAACACTCCAAAGAGCTGCAGCAGCTGAGGGCTGAGGTGGCACGCATGGCTGCAGAGATCGACGCTTTGAAGAAGGTGATCCTGCACTTTGGCAAAGAGGGCTAGGGCAGGAAGGGCCCTGAACAAGGCTCTTCCTGGGCCAGTTGGTGTGTGGGCTTTTCCTGCTCAGCCCACACACCCATCCCCTGCCAGGGGTTAGCTGCTGGTTGAGTTTCTCCACTGTGGCAGAGCGGCTCCCTTGGGCTCACCCCAGCCCTGCTGTTCAGACCCCTTGCTGGTGCCCCGGCCATGCCCCTGGCAGCATTTCCACCCTCTCCCTTTCGGTGGAGCTTTCCTGGGGAGCAAAAGCATCTGACTAGGTCCTCTTCTGCTCTGGATGCATCAGGGCCTTGGCTTGGGCCTGCTGCCATTCCTGTGGGGTCTTGCTGCCTCCTGGCAACTGCAGACCTCCTATTTGTGTGGCTGGGAGAGAGACGCCATCATGGGGCAGGGGGATCCCTTTTTCTGGGGCACTTCCAAGGGTGCTATGGTGCGTGTGGGCTGGCACACAGCCTTAGAATTTGCCTGCAGCCTGAAGGTTCTCCAAGCCTGAAGCCTTCTGCAGTCAGCAGCTCTCTTCTCCCTTCAGGTTCTGCCATCAACCTGCAGAGATCACCCACCAGCTCTCCATGGCTCTGCAAAGGGTTTTGGAGCCTGCGTGCTCCTCCCATCCTGGATACCTTTTTGCAGGTAGAGTAACAGAAACTGTCACTGCTGCTTCTCTTGCCTCTCACATAAAACTTGGGGCTAAGCCCTGGGGCGTCTTCCCTCTAGCCAGTGGTGTTGCTCCAGGCCACAGCAGTGCTCCCGTGCATGGCACCTGAGGTCTCACACAGGCCTTGAGCTCTGTAGGAAAGTGCAGCTGCCCTCCCCTCAGAAGGGGGCTAAGCTGAGCTGAGCCCATCCCAGGGGCTCATTGCTGGGTGAAGGAGCTTCTCCTTTGGGACCCCATTTCCCTGCCACAGCTCAAATTTTCTCTTTTCCAAAGAGGCAGGAGAGAGTGGGGGGAGGCTGCAGAGCTGCTGGCCAAAGCAAGACTTTTCTTGAAATCCCTGCTCCGGTGCAGGATACCAGACCTTTCCCACTGGCTGGAATGTTTCCCCCTTTTCCTCTTCTGTCAGCCTGGAAGAAGGCTGGGCACTTCTGTCCACTTCCCAACATGCCATTCATTGCGAGCACAAGCACAGCCCACGGGCACAGTGCCCTGTGCTCTGGCTGCAGGGGAGCACAGCGGGCCCCATCATGCCCTCCCACTCATTGCTCTTGCCCTCTGCTTTCAGCTGGAGCTTTCCCCGGGACACTGCTGGCACTTGAAAGGGCCTTGGAGCGAGGTGCTAATCCAGGCACCTGCAGAAATGCAACCAACAGCTGTCACCACCATACAGCACACCTCCATGACAGCTGCTCAGCTGGGGATTGCTGGCACTGCCCCCTGAGATTTCACTGTCTCTGTAAGTCTGTGCTGGGCACGGGGGGCTGGGACCTGGCCGCGGGAAAAGCTGTAACAGGAAGACATTGATGGGACCGGGAGGGAGGGTGGCATCCGGCAGGGTGGCAAAAGCAGAACAAACGCTGCGGTGGCCCCACGCCCATCTGGGTCCCTGGAGCTGCCTGGCTGCACCTGCCGGGCAGGCGGTGGCAGGGTGGACGACCGGCACCTTACCCCAGCAGCATGACTTTCCCTGGGCCCCACTTCCTGGCACCAGCGAGCCTCAGGGTTCCACAGGTGCCTGCCATGGCCTCCGCAAAGCTGAGCACTTGCTCTGCAGGGGCACAGGAGTCCTGGGCCTCCTGGGTGGGAGAAGGGAAGGAGGGAGAAGCTGCCTCTCTGGCCAGGGCAGGAGGTGGTCCTGGAGCAGAGGCTGGGCTGGCAGAGGAAGACACGCAGGGCCTGCTCTCACTTTCTGCCGCCGAGGAGTGACACTGCTTTTTGTTGTGCTTTCTTCACAGAATGGGATCCCTGGAGCCTTTTGGTTTCTGAAATTTGGCATGGAGAGCAACTGGGGAAAACCCTTGAGCGGTCTGAATCGCCAGCACCAGCACCAAGGCTCCTGCAGAGTTTCACTGGCCCTGCAGTTCCTCCAGTCCCAAGGTCTAGATTTGGCCACATTGTCCACCGGCGTGTGTCACAATCCCAAACTAATTTACTAATTCAGGGAATTTCTCCCCATCTAATTGGCTTGCCCCTGAGCAACCTATTAACTCCTGCTCCTCGTATTGAAGGAACAGAAGTGCAAACAAAAAAACCCTTAGGAGAGACAGCCCTGCTCCTTTCGGACCCCTCTCCCCACAGCCCACTCCAGGGCAGCCGTTTACTCCCTCTCTCTCCTCCCACCCTGACAGGGTCGCTTCTCCTGCTCAGCCTGCACCGCCTTGTGGGAGGAACCTCTGATTGGTTCAGAGCCACAGCACCCATCCCTGATTGGCTCTGCTCTGCACAGGGTGGGCGGGATCGGTTCTGTTCCTGGCCAGCGCACCGGCACCGGCACCGGCCGTGGCCGACCAAGGGCAGTCCCAGAGGTTCTCCTGCACAGCTCGCTCTTCCCATTTGGCAGAGCATGCTGGAGAATGATCAGACGAGTGAGTGCCTGAGCCTACTTCAGCCAGCACGGGTTGATACCTGAACTACCACATGCAGGTGCATAACTACAGATACATCAGCTTTCCCAAGTGCCCATCTTTTCTCCTTACTCATTCCTCCACACCTTTAAGAGCAAACCAGTGTTCTCAGCCAGAGAAGAACTTCTGATCATGCAGGAGATGAGCAGAGTTCAGACTTCCTTTTCAGTGCCTGTCCTAGGTGAGAGCTATATCATGACTGGGTTTTAACTTTTAATCCACCTGACAGTCTTTGGTTCATTTCTACACTAACAGGTAAAGTATAAATTTTTGCAATGCAAAGACACAAGTAGTCAAAGAGCAGTGGAGTTTCAAATTAGTTTTTCTGGCTTCCAAATGCAGAAAATGCACTCACTGCAGGTGTAAATATTTTTAGGAAGGAGCAAGAGCAAGATATGGAGCCTATTTTCCTCTCTCGTTTTGCCAGAAAATGCTGTCTGTCTCACATAACTGTATCAGCTGTCTTGTAACAGCCTTTGCACCCAGCAATGAGTGCCAAGGTTTACACTGGACCAAATAATGTCAAAGGCAGTAGCCCATCAACAGAGTAATAAATGATCCCTCTTTTCAGAGGATTGTATTTTTACTTTAAGATTTTAGATAGCAAGAATTTGACTTGTCTAAGGCCAGATCCCGGGGGGCTTTTAAACAAAATGAAACTCAGTTAATGAGGAATGAACGGGAAGTTTAAAAAATACCTCCTTTCATGGTTGAGAAAGTAATTTTTCAGATCTCTATTGAAGCCTCTCTTGCTCTACAACACAGAAACAAATTTCAGCTTGATGACAGGTCTTGCAGACATGCCTTCAGAGGGCAGTGAGGAACCGTGTTAGTCCATGGAGTCTCTGAAGCCCACCTCTGGCCACGTGGTCCCTCCATTCCAGCAAGGAGCTTCTCTGTTGCTGCAGGGGAGGGAGGTGAGGAGAACTTAGGGAAATCTACTTTCTCAAGCAAAAGACCTCAAACAGAGAGGTCAAGCAGCCTATGCCTGGAGAACTCTAGGCTGGGAGACAGGCAGGTAGAACTAATGCTAAATAAAAACTCTGGTCCTATTTATGAAAGTATTAATGCTTGCATAGATTATTAAAAATTTGCAACAAAATGTTTGTTGTAGGAGATACACATCTGAATTTTCACCTTTTGCTTGTAAACAATCAGGTAAATAATTCCAAGTCTGAATGGGAGTAACCACTATTACAGGCTAAAGGGATATCTTGCACTTTATGCCCTTCAGTCATGAGTCTTTTTAGATGACCGGGGTACCTCAGTGTGGAGAACCGGCCTCCACAAAAGATAAGTCTCTCACTCAAATTGAGTGTATTAGTGAGATGTAACAGAAAAAAAAACAAAAACAAAAAAACAACAAACAAAAAAATTAAAAAAGGATAAATGGCAGCGACACTGTGGATTAGGGGCTGCAGCTGGGACTTCATAAGCTGCAAGTAGGTGCTGGGAGCAGAGCGGACTAAGACTGTAAGAACTGAATGAAAGACCTATAAGATGGTCATTGTGGGTCGTTATCAGTCATTGTCGCTCATTGTCTGCTGCTGCTGGAAGAAAGGAGAGAGAAGAAAAGAAGACTTAAGAGAAATAAGTGACCAAATAAAAGGAGCTGAGCTGAAATCAGTACTCGCTGAGACCACAACAGGCTGTGGTTCTGCCACCAGACCCGGGTCCAGGGAGGAAAGACAGCTTGTTGGGTTCCTCACCTCTCCAGCATTCCCGAGATCGTCTGGAAGAAAGAAGAGAAAAAAGAGGAAAGCTCTTAAGGGCAACAGCAGTGAGTGGCTCTGCCACCGGTACCATGCCCAGACTCCAAAAAGAGCTGTCCCTTGTGAAGTCCGGGCAAACGGTAGCTTGGCTACCAGCCAGAGGCGCCAGAGGATGAAGAAAGCAGCCTGCTGCAGCATCGCTGCCCCCTGCTGTTCCTGCCATTGTCATGCTGCACCTATGCTTCATCTGCCACTGCTGCCACAACTCGCCTCACCACCCCCCCAGGCTCCAGGAGGACATGAGCATAAACGTACAGCTGAAACCTATCTTTTATGCATTATTTCCCACGTGTGTAGTTAGCCCCTTACTTGCACTCATTTTTGTTTCAAGGGAAAGCTTCAGGCTCGTAATAATTTTCTCTATTACTACTTTCTTTCATACACGCATAATCCCCAGTGCATCTACAGTACTTCTTTTCTATTTGATATTTTAGTAAACGTTAAAACTTGCCTGTGTGTGTGCATGTGCTTAAGCGTGCATATCTGGGCAGGAGCTTATCAATTGGTTACACACCTGGTGGAAGCAAGCGGTCCCAAGCCAGGGTCGGACCCACCAAAATAATCAAAAAGGCTATCCTGAATATTAATTGGTGTCAGAAAATCCTGAAAAACAAACAGCGTGATTGTGCCCTGAAATAAGGCGTCTTCAACCCAAACCGGGTTCAGACCGCAACACTCAGTCACTGCCAGGTTTGCGCTGGGAGTACCTGTCCAATAGGAGCTTGAGTTATGCTGTCACTACTTCATGTAAACCAGCAAGCAAATGACAAATAGTAGCAGTTCTTGTCTGAATAAATTCAAGCTCAACTTTATTTCCTCCAACCTGAACTGAAATGAAGCTTCCAGGTGTCAGATCTTACTGTTGATTCTTTGAGTTTCTAATAGCCTGATTTGGTTTTTAATGAACAGTATTTCCTTCTAATTCACACCAACATGACCACTCCTACTTTCAAGTGAGTAGCGATGTAGCATAAGCAGAGTCTAGTTTCAACATCACAACAGGAAATATTTTGGGAATACCAGTAGTGATACAATCTATCTGCCAAGTGTAAATGAGTGGAAAGCAGACTGTTCTTAATGTTTCAGAGGAAAGAAAGAAAAGTTAAGCTCACTGAGATTTTGTCTAAAATTCTTGTTCTTCTCCGGTAAAGCCCACTATGATAGGCTTCCATTCTAAAGAATAAATAGTATAAAGTATTAAATAAACATAAATATTCCTTTACCCCTCTGCGTTTGTATCTCTGTATCTGTGACTTGCAATTTTCTATTAAACCTCTGAACCTATGGATCAGGATTCACAGTTGTTAGGGTTTGGGAGACCCTGGCAAGGTGTTGGACACCTATATAGAGAGAGGGTCCTTAGGGCCCTGAAAGACTGGGAGGGGTCAGTATTCCTGCCCACTTCCTGTCACAATCTATAAAAGCCAGGAGAGCTGGAAGCGCAAGCTTTTTCCTTCCTGCACTTCCTGCCTTGAGGTTGCAGCTTGGGGATTGTCCCGGTTGCCACATGGCCCCCAGAATCCAACTCCATCTGGTGCTGTGACAAGCCATGGACCCCTCTCCTGAAGCAGCCTTGCTACAAGGGACTTTCCCCACCTATTCCTGCAATCAGCAAGGTCAGTTTTGTATATATCTGTATGTAAGTTCACATATCTGTGTTATAATAAATTAGATCCTGTTTCAATTTCCAGCCCTTAAGTCTCCCTTCCTTATTCCCCTTCTGTCTTCCCTTGGGAGGGTGGAGGGGGCGTAATAGGGAGCAATTCTGCCGTCTGGTTTGTGGTGAACCCTTGCACATGTTGTGTAGTCATGCAAACACATCAGCAAAGTTGTCCCTTAACGTGGCAGTCACTGAAATCGTGATGTAGAAGATGAGTGAAATACAGCTAATTTGAAGATGAGCTTATTTGTATCTTTCTGCACTTTTGCCTTTCCTCTGTGTCATTTACGAACTCACACAACAGATTTTGAAGGCAACTGTCTATAGTGAAGGTTTAAGTTGGTTTTGGGCTTGGAACATAAGCTGTCCCAAGGTAGATGAGCACTGTGCTCTCAGCGTTTATTCTTCAGCAGAGTTCCACTGCATCCCAAAATTCCTGTCCAAAGTATCCCAAGATTTGAAAATGAATATGTCAAAGATATAGGAGAAATGGGGAAAAAACAGTCAATTTGAAAAATACTAGAAAAAGCAATTGCTTAGAGTCCTTACTGAAAGACATGAAAAATAGATGTTGCTACAATAGGAAATAGCAACATTTACATGCATGTATAAATCCCATTACAGCATCATCATGCTCCACTCTGGATACCAGATTGACGTCCTTTCCTTCCCTCTGTTTATGTTTTTGCTAAACAGCATGTGATTTAATGTCCCTTCTCAGGTTCCTATGAACTTTTACAGATCCCAAAATCTTGACTGATCCTATTCATTTACCTCCTTTCCTCCCAAAGCAGCTGAAGGCAGTTGTAGCAAGGTGCTGATTCAGTATGTTAGGCTTCCCAAGTGGCCAGAAATCCTTTGCTGCTCCAAATCCAGGCTCCAGCTATTCTGACACAATACAGACTATAGTGTTTTTCACTGGAAAAGAAATCAAGCTGTGGAGTTGACTTACTCTGTAATATAACTTCTGGAGAAAAAACAAACAAACAAAAACAAAAAAACACCCTAAAACAAACAAAAAATCAAACTAACAAAACCAAACAAAACCAACCAAAGAACAGAATTATAGCAGAACTGCCAAAAACGTGAAGACAGTGAACATGAGGACATGCAAACTAAGACAGAGATGGCATCAATAGATGCTAGAAAAGGTGCTTAACTTTTGCTTTATAAGCAGTTAATAGAAAGTTTTGAAAAGCAGTTTAAAAGGTTGCTGTTAGTGTTAATGTTTAGCTTATGTTTCATTGTTTTCTACAGTCATAGGAATAGAATAGAATAGAATAGAATAGAATAGAATAGAATAGAATAGAATAGAATAGAATAGAATAGAATTTGAATAGCCTATTTCGGTTGGAGGGAACCTACAACAACCATCTAGCCCAATTGCTGGACCACTCCAGGGCTAACCTAAAAGCTCAAGCATGTTGTTAAGGGCAATGTCCAACTGCTGCTTAAACACTGACAGGCTTGGGGCATCAACCGCCCCTCCAGGAAGCCAGTTCCAGTGTTTGACCACCCTATCAGTAAAGAAATTTATCTATTTTTTCTCTAGACTTTAATAGACCAAGGAAAATGAAACATTTCTCCAAGAATCTCTGTACAGCACTGGTGTATCTCAAGCCTGATGGCAAGCTTTAGATTATATCAAAATGCAAACATTACCAAAGAAAACTGATTTAAGCAAACAAACAAAACCCTTAGGGATGTCATTACTTAGCATATACATAGCAATGGAGTATTTTCATGCCATCTCAACATGCTGGAAACATAACCCAGGCTTTGGTGTGTTGCAATGGCTAAAAACATTAGCAAGCTTTAAATAAAGGTCTGTAAAACAATGACTACTGCACAAGGAAGGCATTTGATTAATGATCATGTGCTTCAGACTCTTTAATTATTTTTTCTCATTGTAAACCGATGCAACTGTAATGTATTACAGGTAGAAATTAAGGCATAATTTTAATTCTTTAGGACAGACAATGTTACTGCGGTACAGGAAGAGGCCTGTCAGGGAGGGAAAATGAAGAGCAGGGCAAGGGCAAGGGGCCAGGAGCTGCAGGTGGCAGCAGGGCAGGCCTGTGGCAATGACTAGGGCCTGGCCATAGGGTCAGGGACATGGCCAAGGTCATGCTCAGACATCAGTCCATACCTTACCTGATCTCAGTGGGGCCCATGGCCAGGCAGGGCCCAGTGGTGACACCACTCAGGCAGTGACCAAAAGCAAGGTCCCAGCTTAAAACCAGTTCCTGTGACAGGTGGGAGAATATCCCTTGCTGAGACTTCGACAGCTCAGGGTCCTCCAGTTAACCAAACATCTGTGGTTTTTTTTTTTTTTTTTCCCCTTTGCAAATAGAGAAGAAGTAATTGCTCGTGTTCTTTCACCCTTTGTCCAGAGGACCTGAGAAGATGCCAGCTGTGTGAAGAACATGAGAGAGGATCAACCTGTCCCTTCTGCCCCTGCAGTGCTGCCTTGCACAGGGTGGAGTGGTCAGGTGGAGTGGCTGAAAGTTTGTGGTTTGCTTCTAGCACTGGGTAGTAGAAGGAAAATAAAATCCAAGGTCATCTTCTCTGTCTTCAGCTTCCATACTTTAGTCACTACTACAATATTTTGCTTGTACAAAACGTTTCATAATGTCTCCTTTTGAACTGTCTCAGTCAGAGTCCTATCCTGGTCTGCTTAGGATGATCATAATTAGAAGCCTAAAGTGAAGGAAAACAACAGTGTTTAATAGATTAAACTGTACCACTGAAGCTGAATGGGAATAATCTGCATTTCTGAAGCACTCTAGCCTTCAAACTCATGCACTGACTAGTCAACGTCAATAATTGATACTGATGAAGTAGTGAAGTGAGAAGCAATCATGCAGTCTCTGAACAAACTCCCACTGGCTGGTCACACTTTGAGGCAGTACAATGTCCTTAACAGCTGACTGAGGATAGTCTTCTTTGAAACAAACCCTCTGTGGGTGGCAGATGTGTTTAAAACCAGGACAATTGCCACAATCCAAAATTCTACATCTCTGTGGGCAGACTGACCATGTAGATGCAGTTTGCTGTTCAACTAGTACCCTTCTGCGTGAAGAGGTATAAAGAGGTGAGTTTTCCTTGAACGTCAATTTTTAGAACCTGCTTCCTTGTTTTCATGAATACCTCTGTTTCCATGGAAAAAAAACTTTAGCAGAGGGCAAAAGCCAAACTTATCAAAAACCTCATCAACAGGGAAGTGCACAAGTCTTCAGGGTCAGTGTATGGCTAGAAATCAAGTTTAGGGGCTCTCATTTGCAAACTTTTCAGCTTGTGTTAGTCTTGGGCTGTTCTTGGTTACTTTCTCTCTTCTCTCTATTGGTTGTCCTCAGGTCTGGAAAGTGAGGGGTTTTCTCATTACAATGTTTGTCACCAGTAGGGGAGCAATGTTATGCATAATGTGAAAACCAGCCTGTGAAGTATATTTAATTCTTAAGCAAGATAGTAACCGCCCATTGGAGCAGACTTCTTCCTTTTCACTCATAGCATACAGAATGTAAACCTTGACTTCATTTCTAAGAAACTCAAAGCCACTATACTGTATCGACCCAAAGAAAGAAAGAAGTGATTTGTTTCCTTACTTCCAGGTCAAAACAAGCTGAAATATTCCTTCCACAACAGAATTGCAGCTGGTGGTTGATCAAGGAATAGCGCAGCAGAGCTGACCATTGTAACCACAGAGCTTTCAAATATTTAATTGTGCAGAAATCTGGAATCTCAGACAAGAAAGGGAAAGGCAACCTTATTCTGCTTCTGTTTTTTCTGCTTACATTCTCTACATAATATAAAAATATAAAGCTCCCAAGGACATCTGTGCCCGAGGCCAGCAGCCTGCATGTGGATGTGGGTCACCACCAGGTCTGGAGTCTCACCCCAGGTGACTTGGTACAGTTTGTTGAATGCTATGATGGGATCCTGCTGCTTGAGAAAACCTTCATTCTGGCTGTGTCTTAATTAGTTGGCGTAATAGAGTTAGCTGACATTCAGATCTTAGAAGAGCCTGCTCAGGCGGAAAGAAGTTCCTTCCTGTCCAATTGACCTCGAGTCTGGAAAGAAGTAGATCTGCTGTTTCCTTTCTCTTTTCTGGCTGCAGCAAGTCGCTGAAATAAAGCACTTCATTTGTGGCACTGTTTTTGTCACTTAGTGCCTACTAAAGCCTTTCTGGGAAGTCTGTAAGTTTTCTTCTGTATATAGTTGGCTTTCTTGAGTATTTATGTTTAAAGCTGTATGCATAAACTAATTAAGAAAATAAATGAAGTCCATACAAACTAGCTCTGTTAGGAGCCACAGTAGCCCTGAATTTTTACTATGTTTTTCTGGCCAGGTTTGGTCAGAGGGCTTGGTTTTCTTTATGGAAAAGTTCAGCTGAGTTGTTTAATCAAGCATTATAAGTAGGTGTCTTTCTCTCTCCTGTTTTCCTCCTTATGTTTTCTTTCAGTCTAACATTGCTCCTGCTCTGACCTCTTCTCCCAGTTTCCCATGAAGTGGCTTTGGGAATCAACACATTTAGCTTGGCATCTTTGATCAGCATCACAACCTGGGGGCAAGCAGGCTTAATGCTAAGTCCTTGGAGCAAACCTGAAACATGACCACCAGACTGTGACTCATTGAAAGGCATCTTTGTGTAGAGGCCCCTTGTTGGTCCTGCAAGAGAGTTTTATACCTCTAATGCAGCAAATTATCAGACAGACTTGCTTTAGCCACATCCCTGTGTTTAGGCATTTTCATTTGTAGCACAGATCTTACAATTTTCTTTCTTTGCTGTATAGAGGAATTGGCAGTGCCTGAAAGAGTGCTTTTTACCAGCTAAAGAATGAAATGACAGGAGTATCCAGCCCATACTTCCTTCCTGGCACTTTACCCAGCTTTTCTGTACCTTTTCAATTCAGTTTACTAAAGAATTGCATTCCTTCTAGAATTGCATATGATGGTTCAGTAACCTACAGCATCCTGTTGAGCTTATGGTTTCTATGTCTGATACAGCTTTCGCTAAGGAAGTGGCAGCTCTTTTCTGCTGATGAGGCACGTAAGTTAGAGGAAGGAAAACTATTAAAGGAATTTCAGCTGTAAGTATTATTTTTGGTCAGCTTAAAAAAGTAAAACTAAGATTTAGCCTCTGTGCCTGAGTATCCCACTGATCAGATGTCATGCTTTGTATGTACATTCTGACAGCTGTTGTATACCTTTCCTTACTGTCTCCACAAATCCTGACTGACTTCTAGACTTCAGTGCCATTATTGTTTGCACAGAGAAGCAGTGACCAAATTCTCTTTTCTCTCCATGCCTCCTGCACGTTTTAAAATTTCTCCTCAATTTTGCTGACTCATATGTTAAAGCTATAATGCTTTTTTTTCTTTTTGTAGATTCATCTGTCCTAGATTTCAGTCCATATGTCATGCAGATGCCTTAATTCATCTGACTATCCTGTATCTGTAATATGTTTTTGTATCAAATCTATTGGTTCACCTAGTTCGTAGCCAATCAGATTGAATAAAAAAGCTGAGTTTATTGCAGAATGTGCTCTCAAGAGAATCCTACACTATTGCTATGGCAAAGTTAGGCCACATAAAACCTAGTGTTGTTGTTTGCAACACGAATGACAAAGAGGTTCAAAATTGTAGCTGTTGTGAGTGTGGCAAGACTAGCATGAAAAGATTGACTTTTAAGGAAAATGGATGACTGAATGTCATCCTACAGCTGATGTAGGGCTTGGATGATGACAAATGCAGCTAACCGAGGGAGCCAACAGACAGCAGCATTTTGTGCAGAACAATGTACAATATGGCCCAAGAGCTTATATTCAGAACACCATAGCTGTGTCACTGCAATGGCTGGGACACTGACATGAGCCTGTGTCTATGAATAACAAACTATTCTCTCCATAAGGAGGTCTTTGTTACCGGCTGTGTATTTCCAGCGATAGACTTGATGCTCAATACATTTCCAATACAAGAGTAAACAATAGCTTTCCAACACAAGTGATCAAGGAGCCATGGAGCAGAGGTGGTCTGCTGGACCTGATACTTACAAACAAGGAGGGACTGGTCAAGTCTGTGAAGGTCAGGAACCAGCTTGGCTGCAGTGACCATGAGATGGTGGATATAAGGATCCTGAGAGGATGGAATAGGGCAAAGAGCAGGACCACAACACTGGACTTCTGGAGAGCAGAATTTGTCCTGCTCAGAGATCTGCGTGGAAGAATCCCATGGGATATGGCCCTGGAGAGAAGAGAGATCCAGGAGAGCTGGTTGATTTCCAAGGGTCACCTCCTCCAACCTCAAGTATGGTCCATGCCAGCTAGCAGAAACCAAGCAAAGGGGCCAGGAGGCCTGTATGGATGCACAAGGAGCATCTGACTAGACTAAAACATAAAAAGGAGTTGTACAGGAAGTGGAAGCAGGGGCAGGTGACCCAGCAGGGATACAGAGATGGTGTCTGACTCAGGAAGGCTGGGTTCAGGAAAGCCAAAGCTCGCCTGGAGTTGAATATGGCAAGAGATGTGCACAGCAACAAGAAAGGTTTCCACAGGGACAGCAGAAAAAGAAAGACTAGTGAAAACATGACACCACTGCTAAACTGGACAGGGGACCTTATGAGAAAAGACACTGAAGTGGCTGAGGAACTCAATGTCTTCTTCACCACTGTGTTTACTAGTAAGTCTTGCCCTCAGTAATCTCAGCCACCAGTGGGAAAGTCCAGGGCAAAGTATATTTATTCACAGTGGAGGATGGTCAGTTTAGGGAACATAGAAATAAACTGTACCAACAGACATCCATAGGTCTGATGCAATGCACGCACAAGTGCTGAGGCAGCTGGCCTGTGTCATTATGTGGTGCTTGCAATAATCTAAAGGATGTGGAGGAGAGGGAGATTACTGGGGAGAGATGTTGAGGACTGGAAGGAGGCAAGTGCCTCTCCTGTCTCCAGGAAGGGAAAGGAGGACTGAAGGAACTACAGGCTGCTTAGCCTCACCTTGTTTCCTGGGAAGGTGGTGAGCAGCTAATCCTGGAAACAATTTCCAGGATTGTGCAGGACGAGAAGGTGACTGCAAGTAGTTGGCGTGGATTTATGAAGGGGAAGCCATGCTTGACCAACCTGATGGCCTTCCTCAATGAGGTGATTGGTTTGGTGCATGTATATATAGGAAAGAAAGACTGGAAAAAAATGACTCAAAGCAATGACCAGAGAAAAACTAGGTTCCTGCTGCATGTAATAGATTCGAGAAGTGTTTACTTAGCATAAATTTGGATGCTTGTCTGATGGGTAATTTTTTATACTAGAGCTGACAGCTGCTTGCTCTACCAGATGAAAGTACAGCGCTGCTGCCCTCTTTGTGTTTCTTTCCTATTCTGGTTCTGAGTCTCCATTAGCATTTCTGGAGGAGTAAATATGTTGATTGGGAAAAGATGGCTTTCTTTTAAATGCTTGACATCGAGTGTTACCGAGACATCAAGAGGAAAATGCGAAGATAAAGGAGGTGCTGTTTTGTCAGTGTCTGCATTTTCAAACACCCACCACTGCAAGCAAATCTGCTTTATTTTTAGGAAGAACAATAATGGAGCTGGACTTTTTTCAGCAACTGAGATGCCTTTTGCTGTAAGAGTTGAGGAAACGTTCCTCACCTTTGACCACATCCTTTTGCTTTTTGGTCACTCTCCCTGCCTAATGAAAAAAGGCAAAACATGAGTAAAAACTATGGAACTGGCCACAGATGGCCAGAGTGGATTGGCCCAGTCCTGCTTCTTTTCATTTCTGACAGAAGCTAGTTTTAGATGTATTAGAAGAACATGTGAGAAAGGCTGTCACTAACTACTCACACCAATGAGGAAGATTTTTATTTTTGCCATTCTCATGGTGATGGCACAATGATTTTTGGATATTAATTGGTCTTCACCAGCCTCCTTTAGCAGCATGCCATGCTGCCAATATCTGTTATGCAGTCCTTCCATAATCCTCCTAAATTATTGGTTTCACATTTACTTTGTGGCAATGTGTTCCATATGGGCTTGTTATATGCATGAAATTGCTTCCTGGTATTCATCTGAAATGCTTTTCCTTTCAGTTTCTCCCTGTTGTACTATTACAAAGGCCAAATACATAGGGAGCTTTCCCCAAGCTTACCATTAATATTTTACCTTTCTGTGCATCCTTCTTTTTCATCATGGGTCATATCCTGCCTACAGATGATTACTGCAGTGACTTTCTTGGGCCAAAGCCACATCACTTTTTCCCTCTAATTTTGACCTACTGGCTTTCTGCTTGGGAAGAAACTTAGCTTAACATCCCACTGCTCTGTCACTCCTTTTGTTCTTGTGTAACTGCTATAGCAGTTTTTACAGACCATGTTTTTACAGACATGTTTTTTACAGACCATACCATCACTGCAGCTAACAGTATTATTTGCTTAGAATAGAAAAAGCTGAGCGTGCCTGAGTGGGAAGGAAGAAAAGATAGACTATGAGTGAGATATATTAGAAAGTATCTAAAAAGACTAGTATTTTCAAGTTCGCCCATTCATTTTCAATGGATTTCTGAGGGTTTTAACTTCATATGCACCTAACAATGCAGAGGGGCACTCCCTGTGATTCCTTTTGAAATCTTAGTCTGCGCAGAAGCCCAGCAAGGTCAGATGCTTCTGAAAAATCTCCATAGTTATGGGACTTCACTACAGATGCCCAGATAACCTGTGTCATTTCTGGCTTACCAGTGAGCAACACTAGAGTCGCAAATGCTGATACTACTCTGAGAGCTGCAGGTACAGCTCCAGGGAAGTCACACCTCAGCTCATCCACATCAGGCCACAGGAAAGGAATCAGCAAACCAGCAGCCTTTGCCTGGAAATGTGCTGTTAACAGATGTTCTCAGGAGTTGTTTTTCTTTGCATGATGTTGCCTTTGTGAAATGGTAGAAATGTTCCTTATTCAAGTCAAACTCCAGGATGACTGGCACTCATCTTTCTCTCATTTAGGTTTCCATGATGAAGGACAACTGTCACTGGAAAGAGATAATAAGTCAAAATATTTTGTCTTTGTGAATGGTTTCGGTCCAATTAATGAAGTAGGTTAATTCAGATTCTGGTGAATGCCTTTATCTTTGTGACACATCCAGGCAACCTAAGTGGACAAGGAAACTAATATGCTCCTGAGGTGACACTTTAGCCATTACATACTTATTGCCTACAGCTATCTACTCAAGCAGTAATAATATGTTTGTCAGTAACTGAAAACCAATAAAACACCATTTCTGCTGTGACTAACTTGAAGTCTTCAAAACAACACAGATACAATTCACAGGATGACCTAAGGAAATCTTTCTGGAATTTTGCTATGGAGCTCTTTCTCTCCTCTTATGCAGTGCAGTGGAAGAGAAGACATTTGGTGGGCAAAGGACCGCAGCTATGAAAGAAGTGGGTTTCAGTAAATAGCTCTGAGGGCATGACCTTGTCACACGGTATGGAGGACAAACATTTTTATTATCTAGGCTTTTTAAATTAGTATATGCTGTGTTCCTCAGGGTGCAAACTAAAGAAACAGGATGCTACTGGGAAGGACCTCCTTTGTGTGCGCTGCTTGAGAAGCACCTGTCCTGTCTGACATGAGTGATGCTCTTTTTGCTCTGATGATGATAATCTAATGAGGAGGGAACAGGAGCACACTGTTCCATAATTAGAAAGTTACAGCAGGGGGGAGATTAGTGGGGTGTTGGTATAGCTGTCATCATAAATGTAAGAAAGAGAGAAAAGATCAGTAAGAGCAAACAATTAGACAGTGTTCTGATAAGAATTAGATTAACCTCTGGTTGTAATAGTGTCTTACCAGTAGTGGGGTAAAAGTCTGAATAAACCAAAATGAAAGTAATTGTCAAATGGGTGTCTTTACTTACAGCTTTGTCTCCTATACTACTTCCTTGTCATACACTGTGCTTAAGTCATGGTCATCTTCGACACAGATTCCTGTTAGAATCTTTTCTTCTGTCCATCAGTTGCACAAAACAGCATTTAGTTTTAGGTTTGAGTTTGGTTTTGGTTTTGTTTTTTTTTTAATTTAGGGGAAATGTTGGTCCAAAGGATTTCATGCAGTGTAACGCAGCCAGGTTTCTTACCTGCTTTTAATAGATCTAAAGCTCAGAAGGTGCCAGGAGGTCACTTGCATTGAGACTTCACTTGATGCACACCACAAGCTTCTGTCCTTACTCTGTGTGAAGTCTTGCAACTTGTGTCTAAGGAAAACATTGCCCTCAGGAAAAAAAAAAAATCCATTCTTGATCAGGAAAGAGTAAGAAATAAAGAACTCACCATTTCTTAATAGTTGATTCAGCTAGTTAACCTTTACAGTAATTGCAGCAGCTTTACTTTTACCTTCATAAAATTAGCAGAAGGGGAACCCATGTCAATAAGCTTGTAAATTCCCTTTTTCAATAAACTTCAGCAATGCCATTCCAGGGTAAATGTGTTCGATCTGAAAACATCAGGCTGGATTCAGTCTTGGAGTATAGCTCTGCTGAACCCCACTGAGCAATCCTGGTAATGTAACAGCCTCTCAGACACATGCTGCCTCATTTCTTGCTAGAACAAGGTATACCCCAGACTTAATTCACACTAACCCAAGTTAAGCTTGACACAGCTGTGCAATAGTCCTTAGCTGTTGCCCAGTCAATCAGACTGTTGTTTACTCTGTTTCTGCAGCATAACCTTGTGATTAAAATCCCAGTTTGTGTTAGCACATATCCAATATAAACATCTACTGGTTTTGTCTTTAGAAAATTGATCTGCTGATGTATCCCTGTTGGTTGAAAACTGATGTGTGGAGGTGGGGATAATAGTATTAATGTTTCTCAGAAAAATTATTAACACAAAAACAGTTGTGGATAAATAAAATAAAACCAAGCATAGCATTATCACAGGCCTCAATGTCTTGTGCATTGCAGGTAAACATACCGTTCCTTTTGTAGTAATCTCACGATGGAGAACGATTATTCTGTGCTAACAGCCACTTGTGTTAATGTTCTCTTCTCATTATGTCCACAGACACTCCTAAAAACACACCGGATACAGAAAATACTTGTACAATGTTTTGATTTAATTTCAGCTGTTTAGTGTTAGGCTCATTTTTCAAATTAAGGCAGGTAGACCAGTTCTGATCTCATTAAGCTTAATGATGATTTAAACATTGATTTCAGAGGAAGCAGCACTGGACTTGCATGGAACATGAAATCTAAGATAAAAAACAATGATGCATTAAAGCTCTTGTTCTGTCTTGCCAGTCTCTGCAGTGCATGTATTAATAGAAGGTAGATTACAATATGCTTGTCACTATGGGGAAAAAATTATGCATATCCACTTTCTGGTTTGATTTCACACACATCCTTTGTAACATTGTTTGATGATGCACCAAAAGATCCTTGACCACATCCTCTTCTTGTGTAATAGGCATACAACTGATGATTTCCAAATTACTGTTCTTGCACAATATTCTCCAGGTGAGGATACAGGCTGTGAGGTAAATTGCACTACAGACAAATTGTCCTTACAAGTAACAAGGTGTGTGATTTTTTTTATACAGGATTAATTTTGTTGAAAGCAATACAGCTTTTTAGAGAGTCACAGAATCACTGAGACTGGAAGGCACCTCTGGAGGTCATCTGATCCAACCCCTCTGCTCAAGTAGGGTCCCCTGGAGCTGGCTGGCTGCCCAGGACCATATCTAGACAGCTTTGCTCCCTTTGTGCATTTATACACACTGATAAGATGCCCCCTTTAGGTGTGGGTGCTTCACTGAACAGTTTGTTGTGTGGGTGGTGTATGATGCTTTTGTACTTTTGTATGACCTGGCAAACCAGTGCTAACACCTACTGATATGGACTTAATAATGAAATTAGAAAAACATCAGATAAGATGTGGGTTGTAACTTCAAACATCCCACATGCAGATGTTTTAACTGTGCAGTCTGGTTAAGAAGATTGATTTATAGGATGTCTTCAACAGACATGAAGTCTGAAGCGCTACCATCTTTTTGTGAAGAATTCACTCTCAATTTTGGCTGTCTTATTGTAGGCCCAAAATAAGCAAACTGATCAATTCCTCGCTTTTCTCACAACAATTCTGATTAAGAAGCTAAATGCTCATATAAGAACCGATCCCTGTTTGTACGCTAATTGCTATTACAACAAAGAGAATTGAGCCATTTGAGGGTCCTGTCCTACCTTCCAACACATGAATTGAAATTTTTCTTCGAAGTCAAGATACTTACTTTTTGGATGTCTGTCTATGACCGTGCTCAGAGACACTGCCCTTTCCAAGGGATTCTCCAAAAGGAAGGAAGCTACAAATGACATGGGGACTTTACAAGGGTTTTCCTAAATGTTTAAAGCTGGTCCCCATAGCTCCATACTACCCCTAAGACATCATTGCAAATAGATGCCTTGTACTTGGGGTCTGACAGTGGAGTGAACTGAAGCCAAGTGGTGTAAAGTGTTCCCAGGATTTCTTTCCTGGCCTCAGCCTCTGTCTCTTCTGTCAGTCCCATTAGGCAAGATTGCCTGGAAATGTTGAACTGATGCAAGCGTGACAAAACCCCACACACGTTGGCAAACAACTTCTCCCGTTGCTATTAGAGCTCTCAGAGGTCCCCTTTCCAGGCACAAGTATCAGTAAATTAATTGAAGAGATTTAGATACACAATGCAATGAAAGGAGAAAATCCACAGGAGAATCCAGGGGTGGGTACAGCTTGGACACGGAGCCCAGGTAGTTCAATTCTTCAGGGCAACTGGTGCTATGGTTTAACTCCTTGCTGGTACAGATGGGCTGAGAACAGTTCCCCAAGCTTTAATGTGCAAGTGGTTAATGTAAAGCAAGGCTAAAACTGGCCAACGAACCCTTCTTTCTAGGGCTGAGCAGCTGCTCCACTGCTGCTGCTCTGGGTCCTGCCTCCTCTCACACTTCCTGCTCCCAGCAGTCTGCTGTGGCAACTCGGGTGTCCCAAGGGCTTTGTGGCTCTCAGTCCCAAAGAGGGCACCAAAGAACATCACATCTGGGCAGTCCCCGGGCCTGTTCACCCTAGCCAACAACTTCACTGGCATTTTAGCAGAAAAAGTAATAACTGTGAGGGTCATGGGAGTGTTCCAAGTGCCACACAGGGGCTTGAAAGGAAGAGATGAAGTAAACCCTGAATTGCTAAAGCCTGCAGGTAGCATGTATTTCTGAAATACCAGGCAACAAGCATTGTAAAGAGCCTTTGAGGGCCACAGGGTTTATCCCAGGAAACCTGTGATTATCATACGAAGAAATGAAAGGAAGGGGAGGTATTGTTCTGGAATCAACAGTGGCACAGGGGAGACATAGGCACAAAGTTATGTGTCACCTTTTAGGTGAGAGTGAAAGCTGGATCTTGGAATCAGCACTCATTTTCAGTGCTTCACAGTGTTAAACCCAGTCTGTCGTTCTGTCCCTGACTGGGGATTTATGTTAATTGTGTCAAATGCTGTCATGCTTTGTTTCCTGAGGTTGTGATATTCTGTAGTGAGTTACAATATAAAAATCTGATCTTTACCACAACTCTCTCATAAAGTACTACGCTACTTCGTTTGCTGGCTAACAAAGGCCAGTGTATGATGTAATGTCCTTGGCGTGGTAACACTCTTTACTACCACAGCTGAAAGCTGCTGGAAGGTCCTATTATATTACAAATTCTGTGGGGTCTACAATAAGCACAGTGTATGTTAAAATGCAGTAGTTTTCTTCATAAGTTACTAGATACAGAGAGACTGAGAGTAGGAAGTTAGGAACACCTTAGACAATCAACTAATACTGTTTCAGTAACAGCTGTTCTGTAAGTTATTTTCTGTGTCATTTTGGTGATCTATTTGCATCTGTAGTATAAGCCCCTGTATTTGGCTCTAAGCTCTTTACTGATACTGTTGTGATAGAGGAAAAAAAATTACAGCAATCTATAGAGAATATTTAAAATGCTGAGGGCCAGCAACTGAAGGCAAAATCTAACTATTTTGTATATGACCACAATTCTGTTATCACTAAGTTTTCTTCAGAATAATTGGTATCAAAGGCTGGAAGAACTCTTATGTGTAGTTATAAAAATCTCTGGGTGTCCATGTGGAAAAATTGTCCCTTTCTTCTTATCAAATGTCATCTAAATTCCACTTGTACTGTAGTTTTGTGCTTCTAATTAGAAAGTCTCTGCATTTCACTTTAAATCAAATGAAAAATAAATTGTTTGGCCTGTAATGTACAACAAAGAAGGAAACAGAGTTGCTTCCATGAATATTCGATTCAATATAAGAATGGAGCGAATTTCAAGAACTTACTTATCCTGGGGCTGGTGCTTACAGCTGGGGAAGCTTTCTCCTTGCTGTCACAGCAACCTGCAAACCTCATATTCAAAACCAAACCAAACCAGATCAATTTTCCCTGCTCTTGTTAGCAAGGTTACTTTGTTACATGTGAAAACAAAAAGAGAGCAGCACAACAGCAAGATGTTAACTGCTTGCTTTTTCTGCTGCAAGGACACTGATGGGAATGTCCAAGACCTGGTGACATGATTGTAAAACAAATTGCTGCTGTTAGGTTTTGAGGTCTCTACAGAAAACACTCTATTGCCTTCCTCTAGAAGCATGTTTCTTCTGGATGCTGAAGAACTTGTCCCTGCAAGGCTGAGTGATGGTGATGATCCATGAGGGACTGCAGACCCCCAGCCAGCAGCCTGGCGCAGGGGCTGGACCCACACCTGCTGCTGGGGTGCTGGTGCAGCTCCATGTCTCTTTCCCTTCTTTGTGCCAGCAGAAGCTGGTGACAACTCCAGCCTGACACACCTATCGCCTCAGATACAGGCTGAATACTGTTAATTACATTAACCAAAGAATCCTCTTGGAGCATAAAATGATGTTGTGACACTGTGGAGATGATGAAGCTACTTAACATTCAGGCTGCCATCCCACATTCCTTCACTACCCACAGAAACCCTTGAGAGCAAGCCTTGGTTTGAACATATATTGTGTTGCATGGACTTAGTGTTCAGCTGTACAGACAATTAAGTTGATGTTTGGATGGGTATGTTTGATCTCTGAAGTTGAAGACCTGCTCGTGCAAGCAAACTGCGGGGAGTGAGGGGGGGTGGAGGGATGGGCAGCTCTTCTAGGCTGTTCAGTTTGTCAGCAATAGGGTAGTTACATTGCTTCTTCAGATGCAGACCCCTCTTCTGAACTCTGGTATTGTGACATCTATAGTTTCCTGTTGGAAGCTACAGCAGGGCAAAGCCTGATCTAGCTGCCTCTGCACCTAGATGTGACTGACCTAATTATTCCAGGCATTTGTGCATCTTGAAGCTCTGCTGGTCACAAGTAGTTAGTATTGTAGTGTGCACATTAAACCAGCTCTCTGTCATCCCTGTACTGTTTTTGTAGGCAGCTCTTACCATGGTATCTCCACACTCTCACCCTCTTTCCCAGCACACACCCAGGCCTGTGGCTGTGATACTTCCTCTCACGTTGTATTTTGGTGCTTTATTATTGCATAGCTGCTTTTAAAATGCTTAGAATCACAGAGTAACTTCCCCTGCATTATAGTTTCACAGCCTTCTCACTGTCTGCTGCTGTGGCTGTTAAAATAACTGTGTTGTGAAAGTCATTATCCTGAACTGTAGGATTAGAGGAAATAGTTTCTTCATTGAATAATGCATTTTTGCACATCTCAATAATGTTTGCATAAGGAAGCCAAACACGGTATAGTAGACAACAGGCAAGACACCAATGAAAGATTTGGTCTTACCAAGGGCTGCACTTTGTCAGGGGTGTGTGATACTGAGATTCAGGAGATCACTACAGTAATTCTCTCATAAAATCACTAAGGTATTGGTTGAGCTGGCACACAAACCCTCATATTCTATCTCTGTGGCTAGTTCCTCCTTCACACGGCTGCTCAATAAGTAACTAAAGGTGCCACAAGAAATGAGAATACTCCCAGCAGGAAGAGAAAAGTTGCACAGCTGCTGCAAAACCCCTGGCTCAAAACCTTAACAGTATGCAGAGGTGTGAGGAGGTAGGTCACTGAATGCAGGTCCCCTGTTGGTAGAAAGAAGAGAGACCTTCCTTGCTTCTCTCCTGCTCTGCTTAACCTTGAGCTTAGTGCTGTTTCCTCTGCTTTTGTTGCACAGGCTGCAAATAAAATGTTTTGGTTTGGCTGGAATGAAAATTTTTTAGTCCAAAATTGAATTTTTCAGGTTTCCACTTGACTGGTAAGAATAAATGATGACGTGAATAATTAAATGTTTGGACTGCCGATGACGTTAGGGATGTGCAATTGCAGTGCCTGTTCAGCAGTTCGACTCCTCACACTCCGTCCTCCCCTGAACTCTTGTTGCAGAGTTGTTCTCTAGCCTGAAGTGGCCACCTCTCCCCACTTACCTTCCTTGTTCTCATAGCCTGTGGAAATGTGCTAGCATCAGCTACCATTTCACAACAACTCTGCTTCTCTCTTGCTGTGGTTGTTCTCTGTCTCTCAGTTTGCCACACTATTACCGTGAACTCACTTTCAGGTTTCATTTTTCCTCCTAGAAAGGTGCATTGCTGGACCCCTTGCAAATGATCTCTGGGAGCAAAATCAGTGGTATAGGGTAAGGTACCCACCCAGTTCACTTCTTCCTACCTCCATAAGAATCAAGTGTGAAGCAGCTGTGTGCCAAAGTGAGGGATTACATTTTTACTTTGTGATTTTTTTTTTAATTTTTTTTTTTAGTGATTGCTTTGTGGTCACTATTTGTTTTGTGATTTGCTTTTTTTTTTTTGTCTCATTTCCTAACACCAACAGTTGTCCCACCTTTTCTGTGTCTGGCACATTAAATGTTATTCTCATTCTTCTGGAAAAAAAAACTGGGACCATCCACAGAAACATATAACCGTGTGTTTCATGGGGATTTCAATTCCCCCCCTCCACTCCCCCAGTTTTGTTTTATCATTCTAGCTTCCTCCTTTCCCAACATGTACCACTTGTGATGAACCTCCCATATGTCACCACACTATGCCTTCAAACTTTTTGGTTCTGAGAGTGGTAATATCCAGAACTGAGTAATCACGGGAAGATTCCAGGGGCTGGTTTGTCTGTTTATTTATGCAACTATTAAATTTCTGGCATACACGCTGCGGGGAAAGCACTGAAGTACTCACATGAAGCAATGCTCAAAATAAAAAACGCCTAAGTTTAAAATAAAATAAAATAGTCATCTGTATCTTTTAAAAACATAGTGGAAAATATGTTTATTTAGGGCCTGACTTAAGTTTTGTGCCTGGCTCTAGCAGTATAATATAAAACAAGCAAATCCTTCTTTCTCCCCAGTTACTATATCATCCTTTTCTTTGTTTAGACATTTTGAACTGAAACTGAACTATAATAATCTGAAGATCTTGACATGAAGAAAAATGTAAGCCTCCTAGGATATTATTAAAAATACCACAGAGCCTGAAAAGTTTCTGGAATCACTCTCCCCTTCCTCTTTTCCTCTCTTTTCTTTCCTTATGTCCCAGAGACAGATAATTGCAAACTGAGATTTTCAAAGTGGTGCAGAGGATTGATTTCAATGGCAGCTGCATGGCTAATCCCATGCAATGCTTTCAGGTCTCAATCCCCACTTCTTAGTAACTGGCTGGAAAAGGCTGCAGAGTTAATCTGGGAGCTAATGCATGTATCTGCCCAGCATTTTTTTCTGGGGACTGTGTACTTGTGCCCCAGGAGGGCCCAGGATCTATTAGACACAGGGCTCCCACAGGTCTGGCTGCATCATCACAGCACCCCTCTGCAAAGCCCTTTGGCTGCAGCTGGGGAAATGCCCTGTTTCTGGGCTCCCAGGCTTTGGGGCTGGGATGATACCAACCCCAAGTCTATGCACATGCATTGGTGCAGTCATGCTCCCTGAGCAAAACAGTTGCTCTTAAAGGAGGGTCCCAAAGCACCCACAACAATCTGAGTCCCCAGACAGCTCCATTTTTTCCCACCACAGAGCTTTGCACTGGGCTGCTTGCCCACCACATGCTGCAGCAAGTCTCCTCAAGCAGCCCATGTCCCCTCTCAGCTCATGGGCACAATTTTGGCAGCAGTGTCTTTAACTGGCACATGCAGGTCTCACTGTAGCCTGCTCCGCCCCCCCGCCCCCCAAGTCACTGTGTCTGTCAGAGCTCAGGAGGACCCTGAGTTCCCATCCTCTGAAAATGAACCTTTGCTATATTGTCCTGGAAGGATGTTTGTTGGCTGGTGGGGAGTGCTGATGTCAAGAGGAGGTCTCTGATTCCTTGCTTAGCTGTATGCCCTGGCATGGGTCTTTAAAGCTGCAAGGGAAAGTCACTGTTGGTAGCAAAGCAGCAGGAGGGCAGTCTTGCAGTGAAATAGGAGCTTATGTTGCCTGTTTTCAAGTATGACATTTAATTGTCACTAATAATGCCATGAATCATAATTATGTCAATTGTAGTAAGGTTTGTCTCTGATAAAGAAAAGCAACAAATTGTATTTGCCATGGGGATATTACAGCATGCATAAATGTTGCCTGGTTTTGGCTGGTTAGCAGGTGACAAGGAGCCAAACGGTGACCCTGGCTCCAGGGAGGGACAACAGAGGGTCCTCACAAGCAAATTGGGGTCATCTTCGGGTGACCTGGTGGGATGCACAAGGCCGTCAGACAGAGCACAGGCAGCAGCAGAAGGGGGTAAAACCTGTTGTCTGTTTCCTACCCAGATCCCAGTGCTCAGCTGGTTTGTAAAAGCTAAGTGTCCTTGAGGTTCCCATCCTCTCATTCAGCTGTGTTTGAATTCTGCCAGAAAGCTGGAAGTTACTGCAGGAGAGGTATTATTCACCGGCAGAATCAGCTGGATCTCCCTTAGGACTTATTTCCTCAGGACCCAAGCTTAAAATGTGCAATTTTTATCATCTGCACATTTTTTCAGATTGAAGGAAGCTGTTAGAAAGCTGTGATGAGTAGAGTACAATAGATTACCTCAGCAACCTGACTCCCTGTGAAATGAAATGTCAGCAACTTTAGAGATCACACTCAGGTGTGGAGGCTGGCCCATGTCTTTATTGAACACATTTTCACCACTGAGGCATCCCAATGAGGCATGTTGCGGTGCAAGGACAAGCTCAGCTTTAACCACTTTTTCTTTTTTTAGTCTTTTTTAAGTTTTTTGTTGTTGTTGTTGTTTTCCCCTGAAGACTTTTTTCAGCTGTATGGGTGTATGAGAGACATTCATCTTCCCTCACATACCCAGCTGATGGGAGTTTTTGCATGGACAGAGCACAAGATACATAAGGTCTACAGCCAGACTTGCACAAAAAATTATTAGCTGAGGAACAGATAACTTGTAGATGGCCTTTATCCCCTTAAAATATGTTTAAGAACAGGCAAATGATTGTGTAAGTGATTCCCAAACTGCATGACAAAAGCCTCGGTATAATCTTGGAATGTTTTTTTCCTGATAGTTGTCAGATTTTAATTAGGGAGACAAAAGGGCATTCACCAAAGATGTCTGTATTTATTTCAGACTTAATTATGCTAACCTAGAAACAGGAATGTACAATCATCCAGCAGCTACTCTTCAGCTTGTTGTTCAGCTGGCACCAGATAACCACACTGCAGTACATTATTTAGGATACAGGGATTCAGAATGATCTACTCAGGCTTTCTCTTTTTTTTTTTTTAATTGAGAGATTCTACCCCCGAGTTTGGAAGAGGCATGTAATCACTCACTGCGAGACAAGAAATTATTTTAAGAGAACAAATACTGGTTGTCATGGTTTCTCAGAGGCAGAAACTCCAAGGTCATTCCCTGAAAATTCTTCACAACTGGAGCCAGCAGTGAGGATACTCCCTGACCTCACGAAGTAACCCTCCCTTGTCTGCAGATACGGTCCTCCCATCTCTACTGGTAAGCAGTTTCCTGATTAAGCCACACTAATACCGATAAGAACATGGTGTGAAAAACCTGCAATGAATCTGAAAACAAATGAAGTCAAGCCTGGATTTACAAACCTATGGGTTTTTGTGGTTGGCTGTTTTCTGTCTCTTCTGCACGTCTGCTGGAAAACCTGACCCATCTACTGTTTGCTAACTGGGGAGTTGCAGGTGCAACTGCAAAAATTTCACCTGAAGAAATTGCCAGAGTAGCACGGAAGTGCTGCCACATGGGCAAGCAGATGGAAAAAGCATCAGAGATGGGACGGTTATGTTAGAAAAAAAAAGTAAAAACCTGCACTTAATGGGTTTCTCCTCTGGGTCTGAAGTACAAGGAAAAATAAATTTCTTTCCATGACTGAGGTGTGTGGCATCACTGCTGCTCCTGAGTGCCTCAGTACTGACCTATGTGTTAGTGACCGTAAAAAAGAACTCCTCAAACACACATGCAAAATCCAGCTCTGTGACTCTTCACCATCCCATCAAAATGCCAGCAGCCTTTACACTGTTGAAATACTTAATGTGATGTGATACTAATGGAATACACTGTGTCAGCACAGTGATGAGATAAAGTCTCTCCTTATACTAGAACTGTCAGGGGAAATTAATTAACAGATAATACTATTCAGTCATTTGTTTAAAACAATGAGTTTTCATTCTGGCATGAATTTACAACACATGAGCTTTTTTTGCTCACATTTGTACAAATGCACAACTGTATGCACATTATGCCATGGCAAACTACAGTTTAATAAACTTGGCTCATGTGAAAAGAAAATGTATCAATCTAAGATGTGTACTAAGCCTTATTAGTGTAGAAAGCATATTTCTTTGCATGATGGGGAGTATATATGGTTCCTCAGTCCTCAGTGCTGCAAATCAGTGATCCTTGAGTACTTCCTAATTTCCACTTCTGTCAATTCAAAACCAGAAAAGTAAGAACGATGAAAAGTGACCCAAGAAGCAGACAGATTAAGTAACAGAAATAACATTTCGCAGTGGATCACTGGCTGCACTAGGTGCATAACTACAACTCTCAACCTGCCAAGCCACCATCTCAGTGAGTGAACATCTTCTGCAGAGGGAAGAATCTGTGTTGTTAGAGCACTGGAGAGCGTATAGACTGCCATTGCAACAAACTCCTTTCTGATGGGATTCCTGGAGCCGAATAGGCAAGAAGTCTGTGAGAGGGACAAGATCTGCTGCTGCTAGCTTGCTATTCAAATCAGTAGTGATCAATGCACAATTTTATTGTGGAGAAAAAGAAGCACAGATTCAAGGGCTGACTTTTACAAAGGATTTAAGTACCCAAGCTCTACTCAAGTCCTGATTTCAGCATCTAAATTCCCAAAAACTTTTCCTAACACTTCAGCACAACTGCCAACTCTTCCGGAAGCCTGCTACCTCCGTGGCACTGCAATTTTGCCTTAAACCTGCCTAAATGCGGAGAGCTGTGTTTCTGCATTTGTGTATTCATGCCTCAGTGTAAACAGCTCTTTAATTCACTAACGCTTAACTCTGTTTGGGTGTTGTGATGCCTGAGCCTGGCTCTGGGTGTTAGGAGGCTTTTATCGAAAATGCAAATTGAAATTCCACAACTGGTAAATAGTTATAAATGTTCATTATCTACTACTAGAAAGGGAGTTGGTGCACCCAATAGCTGTGACCCTGGCCTGGAAATCTGAACAACACCACTCTGTGTGGGTCCACCTCTGACTCATTATCTGTCCTTGAAGGAATCACGTTGAACTCTCTGTGCCCTGATTTTCCCAGCTTTGAAATGACAATGATGTGTTCCCACACTGAAGCTATGTGGTTAGAAAGTGCTAAGAAATATTCCTCTGTGACACCTTTGTGAAAGCCAGAGGGATTTCTTTTACAGAAATTCAGATGTGACCCCTCTTAATTTCTGCACAAAAGCATAGTTTGATCTGACCTATCTTCATTTTCAGGTCAAAATTGCGGAGTGAGTCAGATATGTGGGTTTTGACCTACTGTAACCCCCCAACATTTTTTTGTGGGGAAATCCACTTTATATAGGTACTTTATCTGAATGTATGTATTCATAATATCTGTACAGGACTTACTACTAGGAAAAAAAAAAAGGAGTGAAACAATAAACATATTTAAAAGATGTTACTGTGATATTTTTTGTTTTATTTACGTTACTTATGTCTGTGGATGTGAAATACTCAACACATCTGCCCCTCTATCGAAAATGAAACTGCTCAATATTGAAGAGTAGATTATGTTGTTCAACAGTACCATAAGTATTCACATAACTTGGAAATCCCGAGAAACAAAGAAGAGCACAGTCTCACGCTGCCCCTGTTATTGTCATCTCAGTATACAGAAATTACTATTTCAGCATAAATTTTCCTTTCCAAAATTTTAAACAAATACATTTGATTTACTTAGGGAGTCTGCAGGGAGTCTGTGTTAGGCATTGTAATGGTACCTGCTATGTCAGCAGAGTGGGTAATTTCCTTCCCTCTCTAGTACACATATGCAAGGTGAAACTCCTTCAGGTTTTCCCTTGCTACATTTAAGCTTCATATCAGTTTTCTGCTCACTAAATCATAACTTTCCTTATATGTGGCTGTCCCACAGTCTGACACAAGCTGAGCTGAGAAGGGGAGTGGCACATATACAGGCCAGCATCACAGTGTAACATTGCCACTTAATGTTTAAAATACTGTTTAAGCTGTCTCTGTCTTTCACGTACACCTTTTTCCTGTCCAGGTTCAGACTTTCAGTCTTTCTTTTCCCTTTTTTCATCATGTTTGTCCTCTTTCTCTTTCATGTTCTTTTAAAAAGCTCTCAAATTTACAGCTTGATCTTTCCTATTGGTTTAGCCTCTCTGCCGGCATCTTCTCATTGCACTAGTCCCCTTCCCAGTACCACCCATGGCACTCCCCCTGCCTTTTGGTTTTCTCATTATATCTCCAACTCGTCCCTCCCCTTGTCTTCAAGGGTGCTCCAATCTCCCCTGCCTGCCCAGCAGCACCTCTCCCCTCCCCTCCAAACCCTCAGCTTCTCTGCTGGTGCTCACCTGCTTGCAGGAAGAGGGCTTGTGGGAAGAAGACATTGGAGAAAAAAGATGTGCCTACAGGGCTCTTTTGTCTTCTCTGATTCCAGTATAATCCAGACAACTCTCTTCCAAATCTCACCTGAGCTGTAGCACAACAAACCATTGGACAGTTTTTCATCACCAGATGCTTTTGTAAAGTATTTACTTCTATCTAATTTAACTAACTGATGATACCCCAAGTCCTCTATTTATCTGATATGCTGAGTATGTAACTGATTTTTCTTTGGGAAGGATGGAAAGAGAGTAGTGATTAAAAAAAGCAGGTAAGGATTTATGTCAGTATATAATACCAAAATACATACATGTATACATCCAAATAAGTAATTTTTGCAAATATATATATACATGTATATAAATACTACTAATATTTCTCATCTTACCTCTGCCAAAGTCATCATTTGCTTACCATCTATACACAGTAATTTGCTTGTACTGATCACCGCTGTTCACTAAAATTACTCTACTATACAGTAAACAACCATCAGTATGGCAGTAAACACGATTAAAAAGAGTCTCCCACAGTTTCACAGTAAAAATAACAGATTGTATCTTCCAGCACAGGTAACAGGCAGGAAAAAAGATTCTCTCTCTCCAGCCACCCTCTCACCGTGCACTACAGAAACAAATTTGTTTTTCTCCACCCCACTTATTTACTTTCATTCTCTGTAACTGGAACAGAAGAGAATTCTCCAGATGTAAGTACCTTGAGTTTAACTTCAGGAGGCTTTTATTATGCTTGCATTCTTTAAGCCATGAGATGTTAGTAATTTACATGCCAATGTAATTAATGCTTTCTCTCACCCTACATTCCTCCTCTGGTGGTGGCTTTGCAGAGGTGTTTCCACATGCATGTACACAATCTGCATCCAGAGAAAATGGCTTTGTTAATTTATTTATGTTGCATCTGAGAGTAAAATCAAAGGGCGTGAGACACCAACTTGGTCTGCCAATATTTATTGTACTGATCATTCACCTATTCTTGTGGGGGAAGGCTGGCTAAATGCCATGAGACAGCCTTGTACTAATAGATATATTTTGATGTAATAAATAGGGAAATGTGTTTTCCATTCCTGCTTCCTACATCAGAAAGACACATTATGTGGACCAAATCAAATTAAATATCAAAACAAGGAAGGAGGAAAAAGCCAAGTCTGTCTGCTTTACATCATCCCATAGCAAAGAAGAAATTTCACCTTTACTGATCAATAAAAAGTAATTCAGATGAGTATATCATATTAATAAAATAATAAATCCCCATAGTTGTTAGTGTAATAGTTTCATTTTTATTTCCCAGCTACAGTTTTGTTGAAACCAGCTTCATCTGATTTTGGAGCCAAAAGACAAAATCCTTCTCTGAATCACACAGAAGCATTTTGGGAGTATTGATAAGAAAGTCAGTGGAGTTACCTGGATGTAAAGCAAGAGCAAGAGGGCAACCCATGTGTAGACATCTCCAGCCACATCTCTTGTGAAGCTTAGCCTGGTAAAGAAGGGCTGCTTCTGTGATCCAGGCCCTGAGGACTCTGTAGAGGTATGGAAATGTCCTCTTTAGGTTTGACTTGATGACCTCATGTGAGACCTCAAAAGCTTATTCTAACATTTTATGCCATCTGGTGAATTTCTGGGATCCACTCTTTCACTGGTATTTCAGTAAGGAGCTCTGACTTCCTCTAGCAGCTGGGCTTTTAAAAATTATCCTTTCCACCCCATGTACCATGAGTATGTGTAATTCTGGGCTCAGGATCCAGGAAGACAAAGGTTGCAGGGAGAGGCATGAATCTAAATCTCTGCTGTACTATTCCAGCTGCCTGGGCAAGTCTGAGGGGATGTGAACTCTGAAGGGGAACTTGGTTGTGCCCGCAAGTGTTGAATTAATTACTACCTGTGAGGTGTAAAGACCAGCTGTAAAACACTGGAGGGCCCAGATGCTGCTGGACAACGTTGGCAGGAGCAACAGGAGGAAGTGGGGAAGCCCCTGGAAAGTGAGAAAGGGCAAGGAAAAGGCACTGTTTATAGCCTGTAGGCCCAGGGGTCTCTAAGGCCTTCTGCTGGTTACGTAAGTCTGCAGATCGAGGGATTCCCCAGGTTTTCCCAAACAAGAGTGGGACTCCACTGGGGATGCTGGATGTCCTGCAATTGGCAGCAGGAGAAAGGAAGGTACAGAAGGCTGCACAGGAGCTTTTTAGGAGAGGCTCAGGTGATGCTAGGGCTTGGGTCAAAGGCTGATCAGGGCTGACCAGGCTGATCAGTGGTCTACAGGTTGATCAATGGTATACAGCTAGAAGACGCGAAGGTACTAACCAGCACTAGACATCTCCCCAGCTTTGGCATTGTGAGCAGTGGTGTAGTCCCTGAGTGTGCCTGGGCTGTGAGCTGCTCCTCTGAGCCAGGCAGCTGTGGACTTCTGACAAAGACAGGTGAAGAGGTCTGCTGTCTGGTTCCCTTCTTTCCAGACATGTCCTTTATGCTGAACCTGCAAAGAAAGGCTGCTAAGAGAGGCTCTGCCCTCTGCGTGCCTCCTGGGAGTCCCACCCCATTGCCACATTTCGCTGCCTTGTGGCCTATTGCCTGGGGGTACAAAGAAGAACTCATGGTCCAGACAATCTCCTCTTGTCTTGCCCTTCTACAGGCAGCTGTTCTCCTCTTGGCTTGCGGAGCACTTAAGCTGGCATTTATCCTCAATAACAAAACAAGAAATGTGTCCACCTTGGCCTCTGTCCAGCATTTTGTCCAGTAGCAATGAAGGGATCTGTGGTGGGTATGGCTGGAGGTCAGGCAATTATGATGGGGAGAAAGGCCATTTTAAAAACACAAATTATACTGTATTGCAGCTCCCTCAGTGCCTCTGTCTTATATGCCTGTATTTCTGAAAGACCATAACTATCTTATTGTTTCCATCTCTACAGCAATTCCATTCTTTCTCTTGCTCTTTCTTCAGCAGTTAACTGATCCACAAGCTGGAAGCTCTTTGGCCTTTAGTGCTCCCTTGGAAGTGTTTCTTGGTTAATAATTAATCAGAATTAGAGATACTGTACTTGATTTTATGTGGTTTGGGTTTTTTCTCCATTTGACCTGCTTTCTTCAAAAACAATGCTTCAACTTGATTTGCCAGAACTGGAGGAACACAAAAATCTGATGCAAATGAAGATAGTATGAGACTGATGAAGCTGAAACAAAACCAGACATTAATCATGGTTGTCCTAGTGGTCACCCCTTCCTTTTTCTCACAAATAACAGATTTGCCTTCTGTAACTTTTTGCTTTTCTGCTGTCTTTACTCTTGCCAATTCAAAAGACAGTTGCCTGTCACTAGTGAAAAAATGTTTTGACATAAATGCTGGATATGCATCCCTTGCTGCCACTGTGTCAAGCTTCTTGTCTCAGGCAGAAATCAGAGAGTAGGACTGTATCCCATCTACCTTTTTGTTGTGTATATCTTCTCTGCTTTCACCCTGCCGTCTGCCATGGCTAAGCAGGCCGTTTTGCCAGCTTAACCTCACAATCACAAAGAGATGCTTCAAAATATGGTCATGTATGTCCACATTTCTCCACCATACTGGTTTATGCTGAGCTGACTAAATGATTTTTCATCATCTGTCTCCCTCAAACCACTAAGCTTTGAAATGACAAGAGGTTTTGTTAAGAAAATGTAGGATTCCTCAAGACGCTCTGTCTTGGTTTGAGACCAAAAGCAAAAGGAGTTGAATAACTAATGTTGTACTGTAGATCCATGCGAGGCTAGAGTGACAGGGCTGAGTATGGAAAATCACATCACTCTGTGTAAATATTAACAGCTCTGTCATATCTGTTGGAACAAATTCACTGAGGTCATGGAATAACTCACAAGGTTTTCCTATTCCATAATGAATTTTTGTTTAACAAGACTGAGTGTATGGGTGCCTGTTTCCAGGTCAAAAAATATGTAATCTCCACGTTAAGAATTTGGAAACTCGGGAAATGAGAGCCTTTGGTCTTGGATCTTTCTTACAGCATCAAACAGGTTATTTCTTCTACTTCAAGTTGCCAGAACTTCCTGTGCAATCTTGACTCATCTACAGTGCAGTGCTTTGTCTATAAATCCTTGGCTCACTGCTGTCTAGAAAATGAGCCAAATTTTCAGAAAAATTATGTATAATATCATGAAAAGCCTTTGCCAAATGCTCCAGAAACTGAGACTTCTTGGGCTAAGTGTTGCTCTGAGTCTGAGTGCAAATACCGAATACTCCTGTGCATTCTTAATGGCTCGTGTAAACAAAGTTAGCATTTGCATCCAGGTTACCATTCCAGGTAAGTTTTCCATTAATGTGAGTGCCTTTTTACATTAAAATCTGAAAGACAACTTTCCAGGAAAGGGCCTGTTCTTATGTTTGGGCTCTCTCCTAGTTACTGTAATGTCTCTGGATTAAGGCATTATGAATCTGAAACGTCGGCGAAATTGTCAAGCAGCCAGTTTGGGATTCACTAGTGAATTTGGTAAGAATAAAACTGTTTAAATCCCACATGCTGGCAAGAGAGGGAAAACAAATAGCATGTCTGCCATGCAATAAATCCATTCCACTGTGTTATTGAGCAGAGAGAACTGGATGTTTACCAGTTTATGTTTATCAGTTTCCCTCTAAGTATTAGGTCTCTTTAATATATTTCTATGGCATGATCTCTAGTACAACTAGGTTTCCCACACCAGACCTCTTTTGCTCCAGCACCATGGGGAAGGGATTGACCTCAGTGAGTCTTCATGTTGAACTTGTGTGATCAGTGTAAAAATCAGTATTTGCTCAGAAATTACATGATCTGAAAATGCAACTATGCCTTAGTGAGTCCTGTGTGCAGTTCTTGCATACCTTGCAGCTTGAAGGAAGCAAGAGGGTTTTGATGTGTAAATCTGTAACTTAAGCATTACTTCAACAAAAGTCAGATGTATATTTTGTATGCAAAATATATGCTTTTTTGTTAGCTTTTTTTCCATTTATAATAAAGGCCAGAGGGGAAGTTCTGAGCTAGGCACTTAGAAATGTCCACTCAGACTTCAGCATCAAGTAGATCATTGACACAAGCACATAACTTCAAAGTTTTAGGCTCTTGCTAGTTTGGTGTGTAGTTTGACATGTGTCCAGTTCAAAATACAGAAGCCCCAAACTCCCTGGCTTTTGGTGAAAGCTGAGATGATCCTAGTGAGTGCGCATAGTTTTTGTACAAGTCCTGCTAGACCCTTTCCTGGAAACAGTTTTATGTGCATTGTGAGCAGAGGAGGAGGGGAGAACACAGCCTGCCAGTTGATGCAGCTGTGTTGTGTAGAGTCTGATTTGCCTTTGTGCAGATTAATCACGCAGCCAAGGAGTTTCCAGCTCTTGGCACAGGCTGCTAAAACAGGGATAAGCTTGGCATTTCTTTGCTCCCAGCAAGGACCAAGGGACAACTGTCTTATCTTCCGAAGCTGGAAAAATTCTATATAGAGGGGAGACCAAAGCCTGCTCATGAGGCTAACTCATATTTTGAAACTGTTTCTCATGAAAATTGAGATAAATTCTTTTAACACCAAGCAATTCTCTCTCCCCCAAGAATTATACCCATTGCAGTTGACTAGCCTTTACACTTTGGGCAGGAGAGGTGAAGTCTGCTTCACACTGCTTTTCTAGTTCACCTGTGACTTGAACTAACACAAATCCTTTCAGTTACTTTTAGTACATCTATTTTTCTAAATATTTGAGGGCAATGGCTAGCTCAGTGAAGAAGCTTCATCAAAACCTACCTGCCAAAGCCTGCATATTTTGGCTGAAGTCAGTGTTTCCCCAGGAAGCTGGCCATGTCTCCAATAACAGTTGCAACCTGCACATTCAGGGTGTCATACAGTGAAGGGAAAAGGCAGCTCAGTCTTGCTTGTTGGGATGTGTTCTACTCAGCCTGCACCATCCTTTAGACAAATAAAATACTACACTGACACTTAAAACTGTAAGGATTGAGGAAAAATACCTGTGGACAAATCCAGAAGAATTCAGCTACTTCTTGGGATTTGTTATCCTCAATTTGATCTGTTGTATCTGTTGCATAGATTTGAACACTGTGTGTGAGGTTAAAATATGTGGCACCTGTGTTGATCTTTAGATAGCAAAAGAAAAATTTATTGTAGCACACTCACAGAGAACAAAACCTCTCTGGCTCATTGATGTCAGCATCAACCTGAATGTTGCTTGTTCTATGTGCAGGGATTTTTTTTTTTTTTTGCATTTCTTTCTCTGTTAGCGGGGTTCCATGTTAAATAGCATCTCCTGCTGCTGATGCAGATAAAGAAAAGCATCTTGCATCTGAACACAGAGCCTGAATTCCCAGGAAGCTATTTAGATCTTGGATGACTAGAATGTTTTGTTGAAAATGTCACACTAACACACTAATGCATGCTAACAATCTAATGAGTTCACAAAGTTTGAAAAAGCACTAACAAAGAATAGATGGTGTACGACAGGGGGGAAAAAAAAAAAAAAAGGTGTTTGTTTTTCTCAGTGTAGTTGATAGACTCTTGGAAACAAAACATTAAATACTTGCAGGAAGCAAGAATCTGCCATTGTCCTGCTGATCTTTCCCTCTATTTGCTTTCCCTTCCTTATTATAAATGAAATGTTGGAGGAATTGCTGTACTTTATAACTTACAGTTGTGTTACTGTTCTACTGAAATCTTATAAGACTCTCAAATTCCTTTTTTGTTTTTGCCTGCTTAGGATCAGGCTATGACATTCATATGGAAGATGGGGCACAAGGCTGGTCGAAAAACATGCAATCAGCAGCATCACTCATTGAGCACAGAGGTGCTGTCAAGTCCATCTCTTTTGCCCAAGCCTACTTAAGCCTTAATGGGAGGATCCTTACGGAAGAGAAGGATCACCAGGGAGGGATTGGCTCTGCGCTACATAGCTTTCGTATACGCCAGGAAGAAAATGAATTAAGCAATAGTGCTTGGGACAGCAGATTGGCTTACAGATGCCTCCACCCTCCCACTGTGTTTCTTAAGGCTGCAACTATTTCCCTTCTGGAGGCTAAGTTGGTAGGAAGTCAACAGGTGGAGTTGGCCAAGCAAATTCCCTCTTCTAAGAGAAGTGTTCACTAGGTGGAAACTTTGGCTTTATTTCTTTCCCCCAGAAATAAGGAAAGTTTCGAATTAAACAGAATCAGCTTGAGAATTTTATTAACTACATGGTAATAATAACTGAGTCAGAAATGTTACCCCAGAGCAACTCAGTTATTTTTATTCAAAAAATCTAGCTGCTGGCTGCATTATGAAATAGAGAAAGAGTTTTCTCAGTTCACCTGAAGAGATGAAACACACATACACTTAGACTAGTTCAGCGCCTTAGCCACTTCTGACAGTGTTTAGGAAAAAACAGCATAATTTAAAACTCCTGACAAACACAAATGTCCCAAGCAGCTTGTCTGCATTGTGTGGCTTTTACCTACTTCTCTGTGACTCTTTACTGGTACATAGAAGTCTGCTCTGTTCTGGCCGAAGTCTTATACTTGATACCTTAGTGCAAAACCTCCTACTGAGGCTGCGTGTTCAGAGGCAGGACCCACACGAGTTCACAGCTGCCTGATTTCAGGGCAGCATCACAGCAGCCAGCACAATGGGGTGGCCTTCCATGGTGTAATCTCTGTTAAGTACTTGCTGGTCTACATTTTCACTATGAGAACAGCTGGACATTGGAATAATCTCCCCAGGGAAGTGGTGGATCCCCACCACTGGGCACTTCTAAGACTCAGCTTTACAGGGTGCTGGGCCATCTCATATAAACCATGTTTCTTCCTAGAAAGGTTGAATCAGATGATCCTTGAGGTCCTTTCCAACCTGGCATTCTATGATCCTGTTATTCCCTTCTCTTAGATAGCTGGCTTACCGGGAAAAAAAACTCTGTTTATTCCTTGCTTTTTTCTTTTCTTCTTGATGATTAAAAACCATACACAGGACACTCAGCAGTGAAGAGACACTCAGCTGAGCTGCAGCATAATCTCATCTGCCCTGCAGGAGGCTTCCAGTGCATCAGGGTGAGATCAGGGAAGGGGACCTACCAGTCTTGCATCCCAGTCCCATGGCTGCACAATGCAGTCCTCTCTCTCCTCTGTCTATACCTCCTTGTTTACCTACTTGAATCTAAAAGCTTTGACCTAAACATGCTGATTTTTTAGCAAGGGAACACTCTGAAAGGCTGTTTTAATAGCTGTCAACTAAAACTTGGCAGCATTTTGTCTGCGACACAGTATACAAACCAATGAAACAAGGTCTTTGAATATATTATCCTATCCATAAGTCCTCCCATATGTTCCCTCTTCCCTTTTTCCCCTGGGTAGGATTAACTCTTCATTGTAATTCAAGTGGTTTATTTGTTGGTGGGTTATAAATCCCCAATGAGTATCCTTGTTTAAATACATGAATAGTAGAAATGTTGATGTACACAGGCAGCAGATGATAAACTTTTTTTTTTTTTTTTTTTTTTTTTTTTTTTTAACCATGAATCTCTGGCTGGAAATACAATGCAATACATTCAGGGCAACAAAAATTGTGCCTCCTGTGTAGAACAGAACCTGGTAAAATCAGTCGAGAAGGAACTGCTCTTCTTCAGATGCTATTTTATTCTGCTGATTTATTCAGCTGCTCACCTCAGAACATGACTAGATTATTTATTTTAATGATGAACTTTAACATGGAAGGCAATTTTGCCTTCTCACAGAAGGGACTCACTGGTCATAGCTAGCTTTTTCACTTTTGCTTACAATTACCAAAAAAATTATAAAATAAGACTGTACTCCATCTATGATTCTAGTCATTAAGTGAGTGATGAGGGACAAACACTGCATACCTGGACAAACACTGCATACCTGACTTAAACGGATGCCCAGAGCACAGTGTACTATGGGAAGGGACAGAGGATATGGAGCAAATGTTTACTGAAGTTTGTGAAGTTATAGCAGAGTGGCTAAACTTGATCTCTGGAGACTGAAACTGTGGCAATAAGGGAGTGGTTCTGTCTTTAGCAGAGAGTAACATGCATTGTAAATCTCATGCATGTTACCAAGTCATATATTTAGGTTTCATACATGAAGAGGACCGGCATATCATGTTCTCTCTTTTTCTGGCAGACAGCATTCAGTCCATGCTAAACAACATCTCTGCCAGTGAAATAAGTATCAGCATTTCACAGAAAGCTATGTCTAACATCCCACTCTTATTCACTTAAATAGTGGGTGTATTAAAGAGCATGGAGAAGCACAGTTAAAAGGTCAACACACTGCAGAGGCTGCTGTAGGGACTGAACCTGTCAAGATCTATGCACACAGCCCCAGTGCCTTTGGAGGGGCAGCTATCATGAGAAAGGTCTCTCAAGCCCTTTGGGTCACTCTTCTGGTTTCTCTGGCTTTGTTTCTCAATATTATTTAGAGGAAATATGTTTTAACAGCTTATAAAGCCACTGTTCTGCTGATTCTTGAACTTGACATAGAAATGTTTTCTGCTACCACTAGCTATTATGAAGTACTTAGTTATATAATTGTCACAGAATTAATCAGGTGTAAGTTGTCTATAATGTCCAGCAGTTTCTGTGCATGTTCTTGCCTTTGGCTGATTCCATGGTTTACCATTCTGAGCAGTTATTCAGATCTTCTGAATGCCTCCTGAAGATATCTGTATTTCAGTAATAAGAGCAAGCTCGCTGGCCATGTTTAGAGGTTATAAATTCTCTCTGGTGAGCCAAAGATATATTGAAAATGGACTCAGACCTGTACTAATAGATACGCGTGACTGGCAATGCTGAGAACCATCAAAACCACAGAATCATAGAATCACACAATTATTGAGGCTGGAAAAGACTTCTGAGATCATCAAGTCCAGCCTATGACCTAACATCACCACATCAGCTAGACCATAGCACCAAGTGCTGCATCCAGTCTTTCCTTAAACACTTCCAGGGATGGTGACTCCACCACTTGCCTGGGCAGTCCATTCCAATGTCTAATCACCCTCTCCATGAGGAAGTGCTTCCTAATATCCAACCTAAACCTCCCCTGGAGCAGCTTGAGGCTGTGCCCTCTTGTCTTGTTGCTAGTTGCCTGGGAGAAGAGCCCACCCCCCCGACTACAACCTCCCTTCAGGTAGTTGTAGACAGTAATAAGGTCCCCCCCCCCGAGTCTCCTCTTCTCCAGGCTAAACAACCCCAGCTCCCTCAGCCTATCCTGATAAGACTTTCCCTCTAGTCCCTTCACCATCCTCGTTGCTCTCCTCTGGACCAGCTCCCACACCTCAATGTCCTTCTTGAAGTGAGGGGCCCAGAACTGCACACAGGACTCTATAGTTGAGGCCTCACCAGTGCTGTGTACAGGGGGAGAATTACATCCCTCCTCCTGCTGGCCACACTATTCCTGATACAAGCCAGGATGCCATTGGCCTTCCGGGCCACCTGGGCACACTGCTGGCTCATGTTCAACCAGTTGTCAACCAGTACTCCCAGGTCCCTCTCTGCCAGGCTGCTTGCTCTCCAGCCACTCTGTCCCCTGCCTGTAGCGCTGCCTGGGGTTATTGAGGCCAAGTGTAGAACCCATCACTTGGTCATGTTGAACCTCATACCGTTGGCCTTGGCCCATCTGCCCAGACTGTCCAGATCCCTCTGCAGTGTCTTCCTACCCTCCAGCAAATTGACACTTCCCCCAACTTGGTGTCATCCGTGAATTTACGAAGGGTAGACTTGACCCCCATCCAAGTTGTCAATAGAGATGTTGAACGGGGATGGGCCCAGTACTGATCCCTGGGGGACACCGCTGGTCACCAGATGCCAACTGGATGCAGCACCATTCACCATCACTCTCTGGGCCCGGTCATCCAACCAGTTTTTAAACCAGCAAAGGCTGCACCTGTCCAAGCCATGGGCTGCCAGCTTTTCCAGGAGGATGCTGTGGAGGAGACTGTGTCAAAGGCTTTGCTGAAGTCTAGGTAGACCATGTTTTAAATAGTTGTTTTAAAGGTGGACTTGCTGCTTGTTTCTAGCTAAGAATTTCACAGAATTGCAGAATCACAGAATGTCTTTGGTTGGAAGAGACACTTCCAAGATCATCTCGTCCAGTCTTCAACCTAACACTGCAAGCTCACCACTAAACCCTGTCCCTAAGCACCAGGTCCATATGCTGTTTAAATGCCTCCAGAGATGGTGACTCCACCACTGCCCTCGGCAAACTATTTAAATGCTTGACAACCCTTTCAGTGAAAAAATGCTTCCTAATATCTAGCCTAAACCTCCCCTGGTGCAGCTTGCATCCATTCCCTCTGGTCCTATCACACGTCACCAGAGAGAAGAGGCTGTCCTCCTCATTGCTCCAGCCTCCTTTCAGGTATCTGTAAAGAGCAATGAGGTCTCCCCTCAGCCTTCTCTTCTCCAGACTAAACAACCCCAGCTCCCTCAGCCACTCCTCATAGGGCTTGTGCTCTAGGCCCTTCACAAGCTTCGTTGCCTTTTCTTGGACACGCTCCAGCACTCCTATGTCCTTATAATGAGGGGCTCAGAACAGAACACAATATTCAAGGTGAGGCCTAACCAGTGCTGAGTACAGGAGGACAATTACATCCCTACTCCTGCTGGTCACAGTGTTCCTAACACAAGCCAGGATGCCATTGGCCCTCTTAGCCACCTGCACGCACTGCTGACTCATATCTAGTCGACTACAGAACGTGTTTTTTCCTGTGCTACTCTAGTGCTTTATTCTGAGGATTTTTTCACAGAGCAGAAAAAACAATCTATGTACATTTCATTGTGAAGATGAATGCATCTTTATCCAAAGTGTCAAGACTGAACCTTTCTGTGGGATGAAACTTCAAAGTTTAAAAGTATAATTATGGATTACATTAAAATGGGTTTTAGTATCTTCAAAATATTCAATAACTCTGCAAGTTAATGTCATATTTCAAAGTAGTTAGGGGGCCCTAGAAAGAATTCCAGGGCTTCTGATTTCTACACAAAAAGCTGAATGGAGGTTGCTGGGGTAGATAATCCTCTTATTACATTGCCAAAATGATTTCAAGGATTGTTCTGTGGAAAAATTTGACCTGGATTTATCCATGTGAAAGGTCTTCACTGCTGTCCAGCTGTATCCAATTGCAGATAGCAAGTTATCAAAATGGATAAAAGAATGTAGTCTTACATTAATTTGCTGCTAACTTGCAATCAGCCATTCATTTTGCCAGTTCTTGGTACCATAGACTGAATGTGTAGTCACTTTGTCACCACCTCCTGAAAAGGTTAATGTACAACAAACTCTGTAGAGACATGAATGTTTGATGGGAAAGGAAAGTATTCCAGAATATGTTAAACATGGAATCATAATCAACCTGGACCTGATAACTTTCAGAGAGGTTGTAGCCCATTGGCTTTGCTGACACAGGAACATCACTAAGACAGCTGGGAAACATGTCATTGCTTAGTCATAGCAACCACAAGATCTCTATCAAAAAAATAAAGTGTGTGATCAGATATAGTAAGGCTACAGTGAGCAGGACATTGGAGACTGTCTTCTACCTTTACCAGATTATCTTTTGAGGGGCCACACCACTGCAAAGCAACAAGAATTTTTCCTTAAGGACTCTCCAAGTAAGGACTAATTTCGAACTAACACATAGCTTGCTATCCACACTTTATTGTTGTATGTTAAGAGGAGAAAACCTCCCTCTTTTGCTACTGTGTATGATTTTTTCCTTTAAAATGAGTTGAAAGAACTTACTAACCACTGTCCCTTGAGTCCTGGTATTACAACGTTTAAATTCAGGCACTCTAATCTGACCTAGTCTACATGTTCTTTTCTTGCATTAGTACTGGTCTGAAAGGCATTATTTTCCACTTCTTTGTGTGTTATACAGTCATCACAGATTACTTCCTTCTCTGTAGTATCAACCACTAAAGATTGTCTGAACTTATTTTGCAGAACATAGTTTTCTGCACAGGTGGATTTGTTTTGTTGTGTGTTTTTTTTTCTCTCCCCAGTGGTTCTGCACTTCCATGGGGTAGTGAGCTACAGTCTCCAGTGAACAGATAATGATACAGAGTGGCTTACTTCAATCCTTATTTGTCATCTTTTGTTTGATGCAATTCCTGTTACAGTGGTTTGCTCGGATTCTCCCTGAATAGCCTTTTAAGTTTTTTGTCTATGTCTTGATGGTCACAATGGACATAACTTTCCTCATGTTTTGAGGCAGAACATGCTTAAACATGTCTCTGTGTTGCAATACCTTTTGTGCTAAAGTATGCAGCTTTACGCAGCTGGTAGGTATGTTACAGGGTAAATTTGCTTAAGCTGGTTTTAGTAATGCTAAAGTAGTGCTTTTAGTACTCACACACTTAGTAAAGCAAGCTGAAAATGGAGACAAGTATGTCTAGCAGGAGAATTTAATTCCACACTAGAACTGCATCAGTGTGAATGCTGGGTTGCTCCATCCTCTCTTCAAGGGGTCACAACAGAGCAACATGCTGATAATTCAGCTCTGTGTTTGAGGGGTTCTGAAGTAATTAAAAGAATAAGGATGTTAAAGTTCATTTCCTGGCCATGTCTCTGAATTTGGAATGATACGGAGTTAATTTTCTGTTTTGTAATTTAAAATGGCTGGCAGGAGATGTGAAGTCCCACCACTTTCAGTGAGTCTGTGGATCTTCAGAATAGAAAGTCACAAAAACACCACCATCTTATTTCAGTGTTTACTTCACAGATACATTTGCTAATGACAAAGTGTTACTTCTCTGTTACCTCTAATTGTTCATTTACACCTGAAATAAAACAGTATTTTTATCCTGAAGTTCTTTGAGCCTAGTAAAAAATGTAGGGAAAAGGTCAGCATGTCCCAGTTTGGCGTGAACATACAACCTGCAACATTGCAAGTGCTGCTCTACCTGGACTATCTGGAACACAGCAAAAAGAAGACTACATTGGACTTCAAAATGTTGAAAATTTGTTGGAGAAATAATGACTGAGAAGTCGAAGTCTAAATACACTTTGTTAAAATCTGAATAAATGGTTAAAATGGGCTAGTAACATGAAGCTATACAGCATGTGTTTGTAATTAGACAAACAATATTATAGAATTACCGTAAGTCCTATATTTTCTTTTACCTTAACAATATTTAATCTACTTTTTATTACAACGTCTGAAAACACTAGTACCAAAGGGATTAAAGGATCTCATGCTTCATTGAGAGTACAAATATGAATGTCAAAAAAATGCAAGCAGGATTAATTAGTTCAAGAACACCTCCGTAGTAGGACTGCATGCACTCTGCCAATATTTTTTGCTTTTTGTATTATCTATCGATATAACTTTTGATGAAAAAATCCTGAAACATAATTTTGGTCTGTCTGTCTCTGTCTCTTTCTTCCTAAAGACAGGATAACTGCACCTTTCTTCCCTGAAAGACATGTTGGAGGTTGTAATTAAAGACTAAACAGCAAAAAAACTCCATCTAAGTTGACATGCACAACCCATCCAGCTGACCTTGGAAGAAAGTGCAGAATCCTCTGCATTCATGAAGGGTAACACAAAATGTGCAACGTAGTCAAACAAGTGGGTCAAAAATATTTAATCCACAAACATCTTCATTTGACTGTATTTCATACAAACATCTGTAATTCACAGAAGTGCTTTGATTTTGACAGAAATAAGAACATCTCTCAAGTTGATATGTCCCCAGGAGAAAATCCTTGGCTTTCTAAACATGAACTGAACAGTTTCAAACATCCCACACAGTGTCTGCATGTCAAGTTCAAGCTAAGAGTTATAAAACTTCCATTCCTTTTCAGTTTAATAGTCTAGTTTGAAATAAATCTGTAAAAACAAAGCCAAAATGCAAATTCTTCTGTACTGCTTCCAGCTCCACTGCACTCCAAGAGGAAATTCCATGTTCTAAGAATTTTTTTTTCAAAAGGCTTGGTTCATAAGTCCTCTAGAAACAAGTATAGAGCTTTTTAAAGTATGAAACAAGGAAAACAGCTCTGAAAAAACAACCTCTGTGCTGTTTTTCATTTCCTAAATGCAATTACAATGGAATTTTCTTCCCTTAGTTGGAATTTAGAATAATGGAACAGCTCAAGTTGGAAGGGACCCATAAGGAGCAGAAAGTCCAGCTTGAGTTGAACTCCATTGAGTCTGATGCCACTTTCCATGAACTAATGTCATCTGGCATCAAATGGACTTTATCTGTTAGGTCTCTTACCATGTCTTGGGCAGTTCTGTCTGCTGCTTAAATGGAATACAGTACAAATAATTACTAAATCACCTGAAATAATTCTGTCTGACTTTTATAGAGAAATTACGTGCAGGTGCATCAACTTTGTACCAACATTGTATCAGCTATTAAACTTCACTTCTGCCTATAAATATCGTCTAGAAGCTGACACACCTGTCCTTATTCACAGAAGGGCTAATTCTGCACCCCTTGTTAAAAATCATCTGGGACCTGTTTTTACTGATTTAAATATGTTCTCATCTGCTTGCTCAATCATGCTTACTTCTTTCCCTGACCTTTAAATGCTTCTTGCAGAAGTGAGTACAGCACTAAATTCACATGGCATATCTACAGGCATGGGTGCTTGCACTGAAGCATTTAAATTCTCCATCTCCCAGAGAAAGAGATTAAATTTATTTTATTGAAAACACTGTCATGCTCCATTACAGTGTCTCATTGCTATGGAGGACATAACAGGAGAGCTGGAGGACAGAGCTCCTGTCAGAGTATAGGGAAGTATTTAGGGTAGTGACTACAGCTACCTGGCTGTTTTCAGTCGTGTTTCTGGCAATAGAAGTCAGTATGTCAGTGGAGAAGGCTAAGCCTGGGTGGATCTTAAAGAACTTGAATAATGCGTTGGGACCGTTTCTGTTTAACATCTTTATTGATGATCTCGATAAGGACCTAGAGTGTATTATCAGTAAGTTTGCAGATGACACCAAGCTAGGCAGGAGTGCTTATCTGCATGAGGATAGGGAGGCTCTACAGAAAGACTTGGATAGATTAGATCGTTGGGCTAATGTTAATGGCATGGGCTTCAACAAGGCCAAGTGCTGGGTCCTGCACTTGGGCCACAACAACACCATGCAACGCTACAGGCTTGGGGAAGTGTGGCTGGAAAGTTGCCTGACAGAAAAGGACCTGGGGGTTCTGATTGACAAGCAGCTGAATATGAGCCAGCAGTGTGCCCAGGTGGCCAAGAAAGCCAATGGCATCCTGGCTTTTATTAGAAATAGTGTGACCAGCAGAAGTAAAGAGCTGATTGTCCCCCTGTGCTCAGCACTGGTGAGGCCACACCTGGAGTATTGCATCCAGTTTTGGGCACCTCAATTCAAGAGAGATATCAAGGTGCTGGAGCGAGTACAGAGGAAGGCAACGAAGCTGGTGAAGGGCCTAGAGAATAAATCTTACGAAGAACGCTTGAAGGAGCTGGGAATGTTTAGTTTGAGAAAGAGGAGGCTGAGGGGAGACCTCATCAGTCTCTACAACTACCTGAAAGGTCATTGTAGAGAGGCTGGTGCTGGTCTCTTTTCACAGGTAATTAGCAACAGAACAAGAGGGAATGGCTTCAAGCTCCAACAGGGGAGGTTTAGACTAGACATTAGGAACATTTTTTTCACAGAAAGAGTGGTTAGACACTGGAATAGGCTGTCCAAGGAGGTGGTTGAGTCACCATCCCTGGATGTGTTTAAGTGTCGTTTGGATGTGTGTTGGTGGATATGGTTTAGGGGAGAACTTTGTAGAGTAGGGATGATGGTTGGACTTGGTGATCCCAAGGGTCTTTTCCAACCTGAATAGTTCTATGATTCTATGATTCTATGTGTTAAGAGCATGGATGAAATGCACCTTTTCCTCAGCTCTTACACCACTGATAAGTCTGTGCCTCTGTGAAACCAAGTCATGAGGGACACTACTAATTTTGTCATAGGATAACACTGTCCTGGAGAACACAGATTTGATCTTTTGTACTGCCAGCACCTAGCCAGTGCCAAGCCATATCTGTTTCTTGGCTGTGTATATTGTAACCTGTAGCTAGTTATCATTTCCAGAAGTCCAGAAAATGGTTCTATACTTTGATTGTTCTGCATTTTCCCTCTCCATATGAATTCTATAATGCACACTAAGAGTTGGTTGAAAGTGCAATAAACAGGGAGTGAATGGACCCACTTCAGCATGGTGGTGGCTGAATTATATTCCCATGACACCTTTTGTAAACAACCAACTTTTGAAGCATTTCCTATTGCTGACAGCTTCAGCCTCAACATCACAGCAGGCAGCTAGTTAAGACAGGTAAGTCACTCCTTACCATCCCAGGTTTTTCCAGGAACAGAGTAATTTTGGTTTAGTTCCATACCAGCTTTGAGTAGTAAAGACTTAACACAGATGCCATCCATACCTTCCTTCTGTTCTTTTATCACTGCCTTCCACATGCTTTCTTCTGCATGGAAACACTATAACAGCTATTAAAAAAAACAAACGAACAAACAAACAAAAATAACAACCAAACAAGCAAGTAAAGATATTAATTCTAAATTTTTAATTTATTAACAAAATAAATTATTAATAAAATAAAATTTGTTGATAAAATATTTTAAGTTGTCAAGCTATTGCAGGAGTTGTAGAGATGTATAAACTTTGCTCCAAGTCTGAATACACTGGACTTAACTGGAGCTGAGAAAACAGAAATTGTGATTAACTTTTCTGTGCTAAACAACTTACTTCCTTGGAAAAGGTTTTAGATATTTGACTCTTTTGTTGCACATGTGTAGTAATACAGAAGCATAATTACACAGTTGTTTAAACTTAGCAAGTGTCACTTTCTGTGTAAGAACAGTTACAGATTTTATTGTACTTTACAGCAGGGGCTGACAACATGCCAAAGGAGCAAGAAGACCGGGAAATCTAGTGAAAATGGAGGACAAAATACTTCTTGAAGGCTTGCTGGACAGCAAGAGCTGCATTGTCCTCTGCAACCCTCATGGATCAGGGTGTTTTAGTTAACAGAATCACAGAATCACAGAATCCTAGGGATGAAAGATTTTTTTTTTGTAGGAAGACCATGCTAGTAAGGACTGTTCCCCAAGTAGCTCTTCCTAGTGTCACAAGGACGGATCTATTTTACACCACTAAGATCACCCTCTAAGCCTACAGCAATAGCACTGTTTGTTGATTTCCTGATGGCTTGTGAGATGCACTAGAGCATTCCTGCCCTCCCTTTGCAGCATTCATGTTCCTTTCTATGCTTTTCTCCTCCAGCCAGGGCATTGGAAGAGCCCTGAGGAACCTTTCAGTAAGTCAGGAGAGCAGAGCTAATGATAGCAAAAGAGCAATGCCTCATATCATATGGTGATTCTGCACTCACTGAATTAAAAAGACACCTAGTCTACCCTATCCCAGATAAACCTGCTTATTAAATACAGATTGGCAGACAAAAGGATTTTAGAATCCTTCCATTTTGGTTTATGTACAAAACGTATTATCTCCCTTGCCTCTCCCAAAAAGCCCCAAACCAAAACCAAGCAAATCTCTTCAGCTATTAATGTAAGTTCAAAATTAAATAGAGAGCGCAGCACGAATTAGTTCCATTTCAGAGACCATTGCTGTATAATAACATCTTTCACAAATGCACTGCAAGTCTTCCTCACAGCCGAGTTACTAGCACAAAAAACAAATAAATGTAGTGCAAACAGCGAATTAAATGTAGTAACATGAGATAGTAAATTAATATAATAAAAATGTGAGTTTAAGGCCCATGTCATTTGGTACAGATTCACAAACCTGTGCAGTAAAAATATTTCAGAAATGTAAAGCTGCATTTACATCTTTCTGTAATTCACAGTCAAGCAAAATGTGTGTCTTGCTCCTAAAATAGGCAATGTGCTGATAAACTGGACTGTCATTCCATGGCTTGATGGAGTGGAATAACTGACATCTGTGCCAATTTCACTGGAGGAATAAGTCACTGTAATCCTCAGCCCTGTATCCAAGCCTATATTCTCCTGATTTGTGTGGTAAGCAAAAACTACAGATGTGTGTTTAAGGTTGAGGTCAGCATTTACCCAGTTGGCAAAAATCTATGAAGCTACAAACTATTATCTCCAAAAGGGTATGTACTTCAGTTTTTTCAGCAATAGATCTGATATCCAAGACATTTCCAATGCAAGACTAAACAACAGCTTCCTGACACAGGTGACCAAGGAGCTAAGAAAAAAAGGTGATCATTTGGACCACCCCCTTATGAACAAGGAAGAACTAGGTGGGGATATAAGGATTGGTGGCAGCCTTGACTGCAGTAACCATGAGATGGTAGAAGTCAGGGTCCTGAGAGACAGTAGCAGGGCAAATAGCATGATCACAGCCCTGGGCTTCCAGAAAGAACATTGGAACTCCTTCAGGGATCTGCTTGGAAAAATCCCATGGGAGACAGCCCTGGAGAGAAGAGAGGTCCAGAAGAGCTGGTTGATTTCCAAGGGTCACCTCCTCCAACCTCAAGAATGGTCCATGCCAGCAAGCAGAAACCAAGAAAAAGGAGGCAGGAGGCCTACATGGATGAGCAAGGAGCATCTGACTAGACTCAGACATAAAAAGGAGTTGTACAGGAGGTGGAAGCAGGTGCAGGTGTCCCAGGAGGGATACAGAGATGGTGTCTGACTGTGGAAGGCTGGGTTCAGGAAAGCCAAAGCTCGCCTGGAGTTGAATATGGCAAGAGGTGTGAACAGCAATGAGAAAGGTTTCCACAGGGACAGCAGCAACAGAAAGACTAGTGAAAATGTAGTACCACTGCTAAACAGGGCAAGGTCTTTGGTGAAAAAGATGTGGAGAAGGCTGAGGTTCTCAATGCCCTCCTCCTCTCTTTCTTTACAGGTATAACATCCTCAGTTATTCCAGGCTCCTAAGACCAGTGGTAAAGTCTAACAGTGGTAGACTCACTCTCTGTGGAGGACAATCTGGTTAGGAAACATATTTTAAAAGCAAACCTACACTTCGTCCATGGTGTGATGGAGCAAGTAATCCTAGAAACAGTTTACAGACAAGAAGGTGACTGGTAGTACTTGACATGGGTTTATGGAGGGGAAATAATAACTGACCAACCTGCTGGCTTTCTCCAGTGAGACGACTTGGTCAGTGGACATGGAAAGAGCAGTAGACAGTCTTACTCTGGACTTTGGTAAGATGTCTGCTGCTGTATCCCACAACTTGCTCATAGATAGACTGGTGAAGTGTGGGTTAGGTAAGTGAATGGTGAGGTGAAAAGAAAACTGTCTGAAGGGCAGACCTAAAGGGCTGTGATGCATGCATAAAGCTCAGTTAGAGGCCAGTTCTAGGCTTGTCCTCCATGGCAGTTATGGGTCCAATCCCGTTTACCATTTTCATTAATGGCAAGGAAGATAGGGCTGAGTGCATCCTCAGCATGTCTACAGCCGACGCAAAAATGTGAGGAGTGGCTGATGCACCAGGTGGATGTACTGTCAATCAGAGGGACCTGGACAGGCTCAAGAAATGGGCTGACAGGAACCTCACGAATTTCAACAAAGGAAGCTGTGAGTGCTGGAGAGGAAAAGACTCAGATGCTCAGGGGCATCTTAGCTATGTGTATAGCTACCTGATGGCAAGGGAGTGGAGAGGGGAAGGAGGTAAAGAGGATGGAGCCAGACTTTTCTTGGTAACATCCAGTGAAGGAATAGGAGGCAATGGGCATTAACTGAAATACATGAAAACCCACTGAAGCATGAGAAAACACTTTCTTTCCTGGTCTATGGTCAAACATGGAAACAGGTTGTCCAGAGAGGCTGTGGAGACTCCATCCTTTGAGATACTAAAACCTTACTTGGCACAGCTCTGAGAAACCTGCTGTGGCTAACCTGCTCTGAGCAGGGGGTTGGGCTGCGCGATCTTTAGAGATACTTCCCAAACTCAGCAGTTCTGTGTTTCTTTAGTCAGGATACCATGTTTATAAACTTATTGTAAGATCTTAACTCAGTGAAGTTTATTCTCCCAGACTTTGCTTTGGGCAGAAAAATGTATGTGATACACACTTCCCTGAAAGCTTCCTCTTCATCTCAGACAAAGATGTCAATAGCAACATTTTAAGAAACCAAGTGGAGGGCAGAAGGCAGGAATGGACGTTCCAAACTCAGAGGCTTCTCATTTTCCAGCTCTCAGAGACTTCAACTAAAATCTTCCAAAGACTCATTTGAGTACTTAATGAAAAGCCATGTAGGCAGCTGCTGCTAATCACAGTGAATAAAGTAAAAAATCTAAGTCTTGCAGAATCAGAGCTATGCAATATTACTTGGGCCTGTAACACAGCTACTTGTCTGCTTGCAAGCTGGAAATGATTTCTGACCTGGCAAAGAGAGCCTGTACCCTGCAGATGAAAGACCCCATGTGACTGCAAAGCAATGCTCTGCTCTGGCATGTTTCTTTTTTATTTTTCCCGAAAGTGTTATGGATATGTCAACAGAATTTCATACAGGGGTCACTTTCTATTCTATCCATAGAAAAATACTTCCATCCACCTCAACTATAATATTTCACCTTGTTTTTTCTAGCCCTTAGATGAAAAAGGCCTGTCTGATCTCTCTTTGCAATCTGTGGCCTACAGGACAAAGCATTTGTTGGTCAAGACACACACAGTCTTCACTTAATTTTGGCTATCAGCCTGCTATGTGGCTTTGAGCAAGTTATTTCATCATCTGAATTGCCTTTGTAAAATGAGGCCAGTGACTCTAGCATCCTTTTGAACAGGCTTTCAGATATATTCCATGTAGGACCCAGTGAGTAAGAACTAAACACGCTGTGCTTTAGTGCCCAAGATGCAGCTTCCCTGTGCCTGGGGAGATCAAAAACTCTCTGATGCATGAATCAATTCCAGTAGAGATAAGAACATATTAATGATATTATACAAGGCAGTGGCAACATTTCCCCAGCACACTGTGCAAGTTTCTCATTGCCCACACTTAGGAAAGATTTACCTAAACTGAAAAAGGTATAGGACAGGGCTGGCAAAATTAAGAGAGTGGACATTAACAACTTCAATTTGCTTAATATAGTAAAACCCTTGGGTTTTTTAGAGGTTATGACTTCTCTAGAGAAATACACAGGAAAGGAGGAGATCTGAACAAAAGAAAATAAAAATAAAGAGGGACAGTAGATCAATTAACTGTTGGCATGGGAACAAGTGGGCAGTGCCCACAGAACTAAACCAGAAATGAAAGGTGTCTCTCTTCCAGACAAGTGTGGTTGTGTGCGCTTAGGTTAATAGCATAACGAGATCACAGAGAAGCATCTGGCTGCTTTATAAATAGTATTGCACAATGTGGTTATCAGTGATACCTGGGACAGGTCTCAGTGACAGGAGAAAATGTGTTACAGAGCTGTATTTTCTGTCACCCTGCTTCTCCTGTTTGTTATTCCTTTTCACTCCCAACATCCACACCAGTCTCCTACCTTCACCTGGTGGCAGTAATGACAGTGACCTGAGCAAAGGTAAAATGGGGGGCATCCAGGCCCATGTTGTATTAAAGACCACTGTGTGGTAGTGTTTTTTAATAGTCTGTTTTAAAAATTACTTGGGCAAGAAAGGCACAGAACTACTTGAATGAAGCTTGTAAGCACTACAGTGACTTGGAATAAATGGTAAAAGCTTTTAACTGTAATTAAATGCTCTAGAAATGTAATATTTAAATGACTCATTCAGAAGAAAAAACACTTATGCGTATGTTTTGTCAGTGCTGAATTATTTGCACTAATCCCTATAAAACAGTCTTGTGTGATGACTAGAATTTTACTTTCCCAGTTGATGAAATAAAAAGCAGACGGGATAAATGTAGCTGCCACAGATGTGATTGCTATTTCTTCAGAATCTGCTTGCCTTTGAGTAAACCGTAACATAGATGGTGAGATGCTGGATCCTGTCCAGTAATGAAAAATTCTTCTCAAAGCTACAGTGTGCTTTCAAGCTGCAGACGTAGTCTGGGCTCTGAAAACCTGCTTTCACAGTCTTGTTTAACTCTGTCATTGCTGGCATTAGAGTATTCAAAGTCTGGGACTCATGGAAAGAAATGTCCATTTCCCTCTACCTTCACCCCATACAACCAAGGCATTGGCCATCATGCCAGCTATGTAAGGCAGTGTCTGAGGAGCCTGCTCATGTAACCCATGTGCTGTAGGAGACCCAGAAGCTCACAATTCCATTCCTGCCCAAAAAGATGAGAAGGGGATGAGAAGATGAGAGTTAGGAAAGTAATGGGATCAACAACAGAGGCATGTTGGACATACTTATATAAATTCAACAATAAGATGAGAGGGATAATGTATGGAAGGGGAAGCGTTTTCCTTTCCAACTTCACATAAAAATTTGGAAAACTTCCTAAATACTTCCAAATTTGAAACAGACTCAGTTTATACTTTTTTTTTTTTCCAGGTGACACTTAAGGGCCTGCATATTGAACAGTCAGTCTTTAAACCGGATTGAAATTAACAAAGGTAATTCATTTTTTCCTGCACTTTCTAAATTAGCAGATCAGCATCTCAGCATTCTTTCCCTGGCTAAGTGCCAGAACCCAATTGTGGGGTGCTTCAAATGAAAGTGAAGAAGCCCCAGTAACTGGCAGTTACGGAGCAAGGTGCCCAGTGGTGAAGTTTCATTTTCACTCCTGTCATTTAGTAGTTGGGTTATGCTCCTAAGCTCAAGTGCTTGTCTACAAATAGTTTGATGTATCTCTGTTTCCATGGCCTGTGCCAGAAATTCAGAAAATTTGTTTTCTTAACCTCTGCATTGTCTTCTTTATTACTAGACCTTAATCACTGCAGTCATGATGGAAACGGTGTGGGAGAAGCCTAGCTCAGCAGCCCTGCCTTGAGAGAAACATAGTCCCTCCTATTAAGCCAGCTGTGACAGGGATGAAGCTCTGAGCAGCTGCAGCACTGTTTACTCTGTCTCTAAAAGATCACAGAATGGTTGAAGATGGAAGGGACCTTGTATAGACAAAATCTATTCCACCCTTCCTGCTGAAAGCGGAGTCAGCTCAAGTAGGTTGCTGAGAGCTGTGTTCAGCAGGATTTTGCATTCCTCCACTGGTGGAGACTCCACAGCCAATGACATCAGACAGCTCCCTTAGCACTCAGTGCATCCCAGCAGATCTCATGGATTTGCATAAGTCCAGTTTGTTTAATGCTTCTTAACCTGATCATCCTCCAGCAAGGGCAAGTCTACTTCACACTGGAATTTCAACTCAGTCTCAGAGACCTGGGATTCTTGAAGGCTGAGGCAAAGAATGACAGAGTAAATGGCCCAGTCCTTGTCAAGGGTGGCCTTAAATCTTCACATCCTGTAGAAATCTTTCTTTTTTACCTTCATATCCCCTGCTAGACTAAACTTGAGTTGTTCCCCACAAGGTGAGCTTTGGTTTTGCTGAAACCATCCTTCCTCAGTCAGACTCCATCTCTGTATCCCTCCTGGGACACCTGCACCTGCTTCCACCTCCTGTACAACCCCTTTTTATGTCTGAGTCTAGTCAGATGCTCCTTGCTCATCCATGTAGGCCTCCTGCCTCCTTTTTCTTGGTTTCTGCTTGCTGGCATGGACCATTCTTGAGGTTGGAGGAGGTGACCCTTGGAAATCAACCAGCTCTTCTGGACCTCTCTTATCTCCAGGGCTGTCTCCCATGGGATTTTTCCAAGCAGATCCCTGAAGGAGTTCCAATGTGCTTTCTGGAAGCCCAGGGCTATGATTCTGCTAGTTGCTCTGCTATCATCTCTCAGGACCCTGACGTCTAGCCAAGGCTGCCCAATCATAATATCTCTAACCAGTTCTTCCATGTTTGTAAACATGAGGTTCAGCAAAGCACATTTCATGCTTGGCTCGATCCGATATTCAGATACGTGGCAATTTTTTATGCTCTCGCCAGAACAAAACAAAGGAGCACAAAGAGGCACTGGCGCTGGTCTCACGGGAGATGGGGCAGAGCCCCCTTGCTGTCTAACACTCCTCACTGCAGTGGGAGGAAGGTGAGGCTGGACTCCGCCTTCCCTCTCCTGGTACAAGCCGCACAGCAGCCGCACCCTTTTTGTCCGGCAGGACCTGTGAAAAGGTTTAAAGGTGATCCCAAATGGTGAAATTAAGACACAAACGAGGTCAGATGTCACGTGCACACTGAACTTTATTGGAGTTACACAGCAAAGTCCCTAGAGCGGATACGGCAGGGAGGAACACAGAGACAGAAAAGAAAGGAGAAAGCAGAATTACTCTGATTAGCAAGATAATAGTTACCACCACGGTCCAGTGACATTGTTGGAAGCGCTTCAGTGGGGAAGTGCTGTGGTGGGGAAGAGCTTCACTGCACCCATAGTGTCCCAAATTTTTATGCAGTTCTTGCCCACTGCCCCTTGTCCCCCCCTTTTTCTTCCAGTACTGGGGAGGAATTCCTCTGTCTTCTCCGTGCTCCTCTGAGACTGGAGGGAGAGAGAGGGCATGGTGCCGGGCTATACCTTACAGACGGTCTTTGTCAGGCTAATTAACAAGATAAGCCATTGATTGGGCCAGCAACAGGGTCCTTGAACAGGAGGAGACAACTTGGCACCTCAGGATGGTTTATCAGATGGAGCTCAGCTTGCCCTTTACTTTCCTGGCCAAGTCAGTGATTTACATGAAGTCTCAAGGCCTGGTTATCACTGGATATCCTGCTCCCAGCACCAGCTGTAGAGCTCCTTTGTCCCACATCGAAAACCCCCAGTTTGCAGGCATGAAGGGGGAGTAAAACAGCTTGGTGGGATCCTGAGACGTCGTCCAGCAACAAATCCTGTTTAACTCTTAGATGTCTTAAGACAAACACCAGGCATCCTGAGTGTCCAAATCGACTGTTTATTTCTTGGATTGTTTGAGACAGACACTATATATCTGGAATGTCACAGACCAATTAAGAAGTCATTGTTGATACACTTTAGAAGATTTTTGGACTGCTTGTACCCTCCAGCAGATATCAGGGTACTTCAGTGTCTCAGAACCTCTGAATATGAGGCTTCTTGCAGTTGTTTCAATATGTCTCTCATCTGTTTCTTCCTCCTGAGCAGGTCGTCTCTGTAACAGACAGCCAGGGCAATATCATCCACATTGGTCTGCCCTCTAACCCCCAAACTCCCAAGTGGCTCTTTGCCTGTGCTCAGGCAGAGCCCCACACATACCCACTGCTCATGCACATAGGCAGGATGCAACACTATAAGGGCTGAAAAACTCAGTTTTGGTACAACGATGTTGCTTTCAAACTTGCAGACAAACACAATGTAGGCAATAAAATCTATGCAGTTTTAATTATAGGTTCTCTATATTTGGCAAGATGCCAGGTGTGTTTTCATATTTGTGGAGGGCAAACATTTCACTTTTTGTTGCCCAAATCTTAAACAAAATCCTGATGCAGACATTTAATTAACACAGCTTTAATTGCTCATGTCTTTGGTTCTGTATGAAGAAAATGTGCAGTTAGCCTGGATTTTTTTACCACTGCCAGATAGCCTTAGAAAACAAATATGATGCTAAACAAGAAAAAGCAATACTGACATTATCTGAATATTTAAAGTTTGTTTTATGTGATTAAAGCAGGCATGCAATCCTGGAAGAGATCTTCCATTTTAATGTCTCCCAAAGGATATGAGATAAAAGGTATCAAGATGGCAGTTTAAGATTATTTTATGAACTAGACAATGAGGACTTCTGAGTGACTGTGAAACTAAACTGGCTCTTAAACATGCATCTACACAGCACAAGGCACCAAATGAATGAGTTCTGGCTGTTACAGTACTATCAGCACCCGTGTTGCTGCACCCTGCCAGCAAAAGCAGCAAAGCTCCAGTTCCTTCACTTCCTGTATTTGGACTGCTGCTTCTTGCTGTTGTTTTGCACAGACATCTCTAAGCCACGTTCCAAGAACTTCTCACCTGCACAAAGCTGCCCCAGGTCTACAACAACGTGGAGGGTGAAGGCACCTGCTTCTAATTCCCTGTATCCCTTTGCTGAAGGGAAAGGGGCAAACACTGTTTCAAGAGTCTTAATTCTTCAGGATTTGGCCCTTCTGCTGAGCTAGTACCCAGTTCTCTGAAAGGCTCAGACCTGAAATGAGGACATACCTTTCTAGCTTCTTCTCACAAGCTGTGTCATCATGTGCCTATGCAGCTGGTCAGGTGAGATAGGACAATATCTATAGTTACAAAAATAATATAATTCACTCCACTGCCCTAATTTTCTTCTCTGTCCATCTATGATGTGGATTAACAACAATAGCAATCAAAGTGCTTCGAGAAAATCTGCATAGCAGCAGATTTTAAAAAGTCACTTGAATTTTTGTGCTTTTGAAGAACAAGGGGGCATGAAGGAGTACTCCATACTACGTCAGCTGCAAGCACTCCCCTTCTAATTTCATTGATTTCTAACATGTTGCCATGTCCTCCTTCAGATGTGTTTTTGGAGTTAGTGCATGCTGGCAATTCATGTGCTGGGTGTAAAGAGGGAATTGCTTTTCCCAGTCTCAGCTGTGTTTCTGGATGTCACTGTCTACAAGTCACTGACTTAGCATGCTTCACTTGGACTACATCTTGTCAGCCCTGGGCCTTCCCCTCCTCACAGTCAGGATACACTGATTCTGTGGTACCAGCCAGCAGCCAGAACCTGGTTTAGCTCTGACTGCCACCCTGCACCAGCACCAGTGAAAAGTTTTCTGGCCACTCAAATTTCAAGTTCTAGAAAAGTGTATTAGTGTGTCACTGGGACATATTCACTGCACTGTAGTTCTCAGCAGTGGAAATAACCTGAGGATAGACCTCTTTTAGTTTATAAAGGATTTTTTTAAGCATTTTTCCAAAATCCTGTTTTTCCTCTGGAAGTAGCAAAGCCCCTGTAGAACTACCCAGAAACTACTCAGGATAAAAATGGTTGAGCCAAATTCACAAAAACTTTTTTTTTTTTTTTTCTTTCCCACAGATAGTTGGTAATATTGAGTCACTGTCAAGGTCTGAGGCACTGCCTGCCTCCTTGGCACTCACACCGAAACAAGCCTACAAGAGATTATCTAAGCACAACAAAACATTGTGTGAGGGATAGATTCCAAGGTCAGACATTGGTGAAAAGAATCATTTCTGGATAATGCTCTCCAGTAGCTTTCGAAAAACTACATATTTTGGCTTCAAAGAGTTTAAGAGTCTGCCATAGGCATAATAATGTCTCTACTAACACATCTTTAGGAATAAAATAAAAGGAAGCCAAACATCAACAGCTTTTTCTTGTTCAGGAGTTGCAGGAAAGAAGTTAATGTTCAAAAATACACTTCATCAGCAGCTAACCAGCAGTAGCCAGAAGGCCAGGATGTTTGATGCCTCTGTGTCTTGTAGTCACTGCTCTATGCAGTTTATTTCGGGTCATAACAGGAATCAGTGCTGTTGATTTGCAGGCAGCTTTGGGGATAATAAATGGGTTCTGCAACAGCCAGCTTGTGGTTGGCACCACACTGCTGTGTCTCTTGCAAAATCAGAGGCCCACCCCAAGCCCCATCACTGTTCAGTGAAAGTTGTTCCAATTAAAGCAGCCAACAACCACTAGCCTGAACCTTTTTTTGAATTGAAGTATTTCTTGGTCTCCTGGGGCTGTTAATACAAGAGACAGCCAGAGCTAGGACACAAATTAATCCCAGACAAGGTTGGTCTAACATGCCAGAGAAGTGATGGAAGCAAGGAATTTTCTCTCCCCCTCTGACCATGACCCCACAGAGCTGTGCAATGCACACTAAAATGTCATATGCTGGATTACCTGGTTAGTCCAGCCCTCTTTGCTCAGAAGCAAAGATGCGGAGATGTTTGTGTTCATATAATGGTAAAGCACCGTGTGTATTTAAAAAAACAGAGAGCTTTCTGTTTCTGCTGGTTTCTGGATGGGGAGAGTGGTAGATGTGTTAGATTTTGTCTTGTTTTGGTCAGCGCTACTCCCGGTTCTCCAAGGCAGGCTGGGTAAGAAAAAGTGTGAAGAGGCTTATTACTGCTTATCTCTTCTTGAAGGCAGCTTTTAATCAGCATATATTAACATGGTAACACCCTTAAAGCCACATAGGGTAGATGTGCAAGGACAAATGGAAGTATTGCTTCTCCCAGAATTTAATCTTCTTAATTTAATCAAATATTTTCAAAGTACATCTGCCATACAAGAACTGTTTGCTTCCCACAATTTTACAAGTTATATTCATCCAGTCATGTAAGAGTTATATCCTCTCCTAAGTTTGTGAAGGAAGGATGCTTCTTTATTGGAGTCTACTCTTCATTTTGAACCTGCTTTGCCAGCTGCAGATCCAGCTCTGCAGGTACCAAAGTCATTATCAGTTTTGAGGCTGGCTTCTCTGAGAGCAACATTAAGCTCAGTGTCTTGGAAAAGCTTCTACAGAGCCATTGGCCCACCTGAGCTATGTGCGGGGTTGTAAACAAGTACAGAGAACCTCATTAACTCCTCTGAAAAGCAGGGGTGGTCTGCCCTGCTCCATGGTGGTGTGGTCCCCCAGTGCTACCAGTGTGGGGGTGGTGTGGGGCTGCCCAAACTTCCCCAGGAGGAGGTGACATCCAGGAGTGATCAGTGGGACATGGCACCACAGCCATCAGTGGGAAATGGAACACACACAAAGTCACGGGCGACAGCATGTTGGTGGCAAATCCAAAGTGGCTAAGGATGTACAACAAAAGCCAAGCTGAAGCAAATGGCAAAACTGCCCCAGATTTCTGCAGAACAGAGCCCTGGCAGGTAGGGTGCTCTTCACTGGGTTGGTGTCGCCAAGGCACCCCTTACAGCTGGGGCTGCAGGGAGGTGCTGAGTGGGGGGAGGGAGTCCAGCTGCAGCCCAAGTCTGGCTTTCAGCTGTGACAAGTTGGAATGGTGCAGACACCAGGGCTCAATATCATAATGCTTACCAGAAATGTTTAGAATTAAAAAATTCTGTAGAGGTCACAGGGGTGGCATTTCCCTACACCCTTCCCTGGCCCCTTTATGAAACACCAGCCACAGCATTTAGATATGAGCCTTATTGCAGGAGACATTATTTGCCATAAGCAGCTCCCAGGAATATGCTGACTTTCTCTGGCACAGGGACACTTTCTAAGACTTCACAGTTTCAGAGCAAGATGCAGTTGTCCTTTTACTGACTGCCAGGTGATCCCATCCTGAACAATTTTGTTCAGGGAAGAATAACTGCAGCATCATGAACTGTGTATGTAAAAAGTTTGCAAATAGCTCATGAAACAGAAAGCAGAGAGCATCCTGGATGTTTGGGAGTAACACAGACAATACCTTTTCATTCGAAGTATAAAAATCAGAGTATTTACCGCTTGCCTTTCAAATTTTCTTTTTAAGAATTTTATAAGAGGAAGAAAAGCAGTCAGAAAGTCCTAAAGATGCAAGTCAGAATGAATCTTGTAAGTATTGTGTTTGGACAATCAGCAGTATTTTGTTACTTTTGGTGTTAGCAGTGTTTTGGGAGAGTTTATATAACATAACTGAAAAAGGTTTATATGAACATATAATGCATTATAATATGAAGATATAATGCTCAGCAGAACATAAATGTATTCAGCTATGCTAGATAATTTAAAATGAGGGAAGCATCTCAACGCTTGCTTTCTAAGAAAAGAAAGGAAACTGTGTACAATTTCTGCCTCTGGTTAAAGGAAAGTTTCCTACTTTTTCCTCCATTTTCCAGTGACATGTTCAGAGGAACCTGCAACAGCTAGAAGGAAACTGTAAAAAAGAAAGAAAAATAGAACCCTTCCAGGACTACAATGGTATGTTTGAATGTTTTTAGTATCTTTTCTGTCCACATTTCATAATATAAATTGCTACCAACAAAATATGTAATACCTAATACCTGATTTCAGGCCTGTGGCTTTGCTTGGCTTGGGGATAAGTGATGTCTCTCTTTGCCTCTCACTCCCAACAGAAGAATGGTAAACATTAAGAAAAAATTATACTGCCCGTGAGTATCATGACAGGGGAGCCACATAAGTACATATGCTGACAGCAATATCCTGATGGGGACATCCTGCTACTGCTACTCTAAGTGGTAGCACTGACCTGTGCTTTTATCAAGCTTGTCTGATTTACAGTTTTTAAGTATAGTGTCTTGTCTTGAGGACTACTGCAAATTTTACAGACTTCTATATACCAAATAGTTATGTGTACCTAACACTTGCACACCTTTTGTAGGTTGTGTAGATGAGCCATCCTGGACACATACTTGGGGACAGAGTTAATACTTTCAGCTTTACCCTGTTTCTTGTCTTGTCATGCTACCCATGCAGATCATGCATAATCACATCCTTCACAGTGGATAATGTTTTTAAGCTGAAAGTGTATGTGTTGTGCAATAAATCCACTTTATTTTCCTGTTTCTCTGGGTGGTGTGCTAGGAGGACTGACCTTCCAAACCAACTTCTTTCTGACCTTAAACAATTTCAGATTACAGATATCAACAATCAGAAGTTCCCACAGAGGCTGTGGCTACCTGTTAACTATTTTCTGGAGTCATAACTCTTTCCCTAGGCTTCTGGAAATGTCTATAAACCTGGGTACAGCAAGTGTCCCTTCTGTGTTAACATTTGTGAAATTAACAGTGGCATCGCAGTATAAATAAAACCCATTCTAGCAACATTTTCAGTGTCTTGAATTTTAAGCATTCATTTCTAATACAACAGACTTCAGGGCAAGCAGTAACAAATTAATCTTCAAATTCCTCATTATAATCAGGAGATTCTTTCTGTTTCACAGTAGAGAACTGTGGCAGGAGATTGAGCAATTTATGAGAAGTCAGTCAGAAAAACAGTGAAAAAGAAAGAGCCCAGACCTCAGAAATCTTAATCCAGATAATGAGCCACAAACTCATCTTCGTTTCCTCTCACAATAGGCAATTAGTGTGATCCTCTGGATTACCATTCCATGGCTTTATTATTTAGAGAAAGTAAATCTCTTAAGAAAGAGATGGATGTAGGAGGGCCTTGACTTTTAAAGAAACTTAGATACCAACTATTGTGTAACCTGAAATCATTTTAAGGGCTCAGTAAAGTGAGTATTAACAAAGTAGGCACCTAGTCTACCTTCAAATTTTCCCTACCACTACTGGCCATTGCGTTTAAAGACTCCTGATGTGCATTTTTTCTATCAGACATAAATTCCCTGCAATTCGTAGATGCTAAAAGTAATGCATTTTCCTATATGCTGACAATAGTGGGACCTACACCAGGCAGTCACTCCACTAGAAAAAACAGTGTCAACCCTTATGTTTGCTAGGGTACAGAGACAGCTCAGTCTGCAATGGCTACATTGCATGTTGTGATCTGCTGGATAAATAGACCACTCAGCACAGCTGATGATACAAAACCACTCTGTGCGTGGACATGCAAACTGCAGCTGCACCTTTAAGTATAGCTTGCATGGACTTCACCACTAATAGACTGAAGAGTGCAACCAATTGAAGGTCTGCTGTGTCAGCAATCCCTTCCAGCTAGTGAATTTGTTGACTACAATGATTTATCAAAAAGGTAAATGAAGAGAAAGAAAATACTGTTGACAACTGTACATTTAAAAATGTGAATAATATTGTAGAACATTTTGCTGCTGTGTTTACCCTGTGCTGAGCAGGATCATCAAATTAATTTGAAGATTAAACGTTCTGGAAAGCTTTGCCAATCGGGCATAATCCTTAATATAGCTCCAGGGAACAGAACAGTTTCAGTGCTCTCCAGAAATGCTTACTTATGCTTCATGGTCTGCCAAAGCAAATTCTGAAAGCGAAACACCAGCTATGAGGCTCTGAATCAAAAGCTATTGAAAACTAATGGAAATACCTCCACTGACCTCAATGGGTTTTGGATCAGACCCTGAATTGTCTCAATGAAACTCAGTCTGAATTGAAGCACCCAAAGCTGTATGCTTTTCCAGATATTTGTGTTATTTTATGAGGATAAAGTATGAAAGTGAAATCCTAAGATACTTCTTGCTCTAGACTGGTCACTTTCTCCCTGAAATGTTGCTGTAGACTGGCACATCATATAATCATAGAAAGGTTTTGGTTGGAAGGCACCTTAAAGACTATCCAGTTCCAAACCCCCTGCATAGGCAAGGACACCTTCACTACATCAGGTTGCTCAGAGCCCCATCCAATCTGCCCTTGAACATTTGCAGGGAGGGTGCATCCACAACTTCCCTAGGCAACCTGTGCCATTGTCTTACCACCCTCACACTAAAGAATTTCCCTTCCCTTCCCTTCCCTTCCCTTCCCTTCCCTTCCCTTCCCTTCCCTTCCCTTCCCTTCCCTTCCCTTCCCTTCCCTTCCCTTCCCTTCCCTTCCCTTCCCTTCCCTTCCCTTCCCTTCCCTTCCCTTCCCTTCCCTTCCCTTCCCTTCCCTTCCCTTCCCTTCCCTTCCCTTCCCTTCCCTTCCCTTCCCTTCCCTTCCCTTCCCTTCCCTTCCCTTCCCTTCCCTTCCCTTCCCTTCCCTTCCCTTCCCTTCCCTTCCCTTCCCTTCCCTTCCCTTCCCCTTCCCTTCCCTTCCCCTTCCCCTTCCCCTTCCCCTTCCCCTTCCCCTTCCCCTTCCCCTTCCCCTTCCCCTTCCCCTTCCCCTTCCCCTTCCCCTTCCCCTTCCCCTTCCCCTTCCCCTTCCCCTTCCCCTTCCCCTTCCCCTTCCCCTTCCCCTTCCCTTTTCTTGAAAAATCTTAGTCCTCAACCACTATTAAGGATTTGCTCTCTAGCCAACACAGAGAATCATGATGGTAAATAAATTCATCTATAGACCTAAATTAAGAAATCATGTACCCATCTCTTTCCAAATATTTCTAGGGAATTTTTCTCCCACATGAATTCTACTTTATTTCAACTTTCTGCAAGTGCTTGCTTCTTATTGTATAAAGCAGTTTGCCAAATACCTTTGAGAAAAGAGGCATAGGTATAAATATCTGAAAAATTCTAGACCTTTGCCTAGAAAGCAATTACCCTTACCTTAAAATCTCGGAATGAATAAAGATTCAGTGCCTCTACAGCACAAATTTCCCTTTCTACTTCAGCTTCACTTTCTACCAAGGCAAGATCCATTCGCTGTACATGGCTTGAACAAAACTGCCGTTTTCTACTCACCTCACAGCACAAAGTGCTGTTTGAGGAAGTTATTTTTATTCCAGGACAAAAGTAAATGCTATGTATTCTGCAGTAGGAGCAAGGAAACAAGCAGGTCCAGGAGAACTCAGTTGTAACTACTAGGTCACGACCTTTCACGGGATCACCATGTGTCATCATCACTCAGTGAACATCCTTCATGCCACCACCTTGTAAAGCAGAAAGCATTATTGCTGTGGTCTGTCATAAACTCTCAGCAGCTTGGGTGTAGTTTTCAGCACAATTACACTGATTTTAAAAAAATATCAGGGTCCTTTAGAATATAAGCTATTGGTACATAACAATACTTGAAAGAAAATTGAATAACGTGGTCTAAAGGCTTTCCTTGGAGACTAAATAGCAGTTGCAAATAAATACATAAATGAGAGCACTGATTGGACATCAGGTTTTTGGATTGTATATCCAAAGCAATTAAAATCAAGGAGAAGGAAAAAGACAGCTCTCTATGTGGACTGAGGAAAAGCCAAGTAAAGTTTGAAAAGAATGCTGGCTGAAAGATGTTTATGGCTGGAAGCAAGAAAATGTTTCCCTATAATTTAATCTACAATTTTGTACTGCAAAGGTGTGATTAGCATACACTTCTCACTTAGATAAACATAGCATCAAATGTACCCGATCACCACTCAGCACTGATTCCTCCTTTCCCTCCAGCGAAAGATATGGGGAGTTCTGAACTTTGAACGCACCAAATGAAACATTATTTGGTCCTTCTGAACTTCTACAAAAATAGACTCCACACTTCCCCATTTTCCAGACCTGTGTTTAGCCCTCATGTACTTTCAGAGTCCGAAGTCTCATTCAGACCATATATGGACCATTTTCAAAACTTACTTCAATAGTTCACAAAGCATGGTAGACTTTGTTTTATCATAGCTAATAAAACCACAAGAATACTCTTTGCATGCGATTTCACAAATCCTCAGAAATATATACATACTAATATAAGTGAGATTCGAGTGTGCTCTTTTTTTTAAAAAAGATCAAGACTGTAGCTGCATGGTGGAGCTATTTTTCAAGTAAGAAACAGGAAAAATTAAGTCATTAAATATTTACGGTTAGGAAAAAAACTTGAAGGTAACATACATTTGACAGCATACTTTTAAGTAATATTTGTGGTTTTCCTTGAACTAGTTCATCAGTTATTTATAAGCCATATCACAAAAATCATAAAGCATATGAAGGAGCAATTTACAAGCAATGAAATCTGTATTAACATCTGAAAATTATGTTTTCTAAAATATCAAGACAAAAAAATTGTGCAGTGCATTCTTTTCAGATTTTGTGCTCCTCCCTCTCCCTACCTACTGCCCTCCTTGAAATAAGGGAAGAAACATTCACAGGAAATATTCACTATGAGCCTAGTTCTTGAAAGTGCTGATTGGTGTCTGATTTTCAGATTAACTCTGTGTGGTGTCCCTTACTACAGAAAACAGCAGATGTTCCCTATGTACACAAAGAGATTCAGGAAACAGTTTCCCGTGCTTTTGCTGATGTAGATTACTTGGCTTTAAGGGAGAAAGCCCTTGGGATGCCTACAATCTCTTGCACCTGCTAGAGCCCCTGCAGCCTCACAGCAGCACATAATTCTGTCTGCAGCATCAGATAGAAATCCATCTGCATTAAAAGAGACATGCCACAACAACTATGAATCCTCCATAAAAATAATCAGTGGTAACTGGAGTGACAACCTTCTGAGGTTGGAGGATGCTTTGAGGTCCTCATTTACTAGTGCCTTGTTTCTGGCAGAAGATACTACTGGATTTCAACCTGTATTGCCACCTTGTTCAAACAAAGATGCTAATTATTGCTGCATTTTTATTGTATCAATGAGCCAAATTATTGGGTGTTGATTTTTATAGACCTTCAATCTAAGGAAGTTTTCTGAGAAATATCCAAAAAAAAAAAAAAAAAAAAAGAAGAAAAAAGAAAAAAGAAAAGAGAGAGAGAGGAAGACACCAGTTATTTGGCTTTCATTGACACTGGCACTTGTTGCAAAACCCTCAGCCTTGTTTGTGCCACATGGAGTTATATGCCAGAAGACCGGTGCATAGCTCTATTGTAAGCCTGTAAATCTCATGGTCAAGCACAAAGCTGACAAAACGAGTCAGAGGATAAGGCCTACTGCTTGGCTGGTTGAAGAAAATGTTTGAAGCAGAGCAGTGCCTTGAAGCAAAGCAGCACTTTGGCAGGCTTTAAGACATGTAGGGACTACTGTTCCTTGCCACGGGGCTAACAGAGCAACAAAAGCTGAAAGGAACAAGGTCTCTAGTTTAGAAATACAAATTATTCAGCATTGTGCTCTCTGCTGAGCTGCTGCTAATAGCAAGCTTTTAGGAAAATGTTGTTTTATGCACAAAGAAATTCACTGAGATATCCCCCCGCCCTCAGATTTTAGGAGCAAAGAATACTTATGTGGCTTGACACGTGCAAAGAGTCTTGATCGTATTGTAGCATATGAACACCTAGTTTAAAGACATGAAATAGGAATGGCTTTCACCCTTCTGAATTGCAGTGAGTCGTGTTTTTCCTTTAGATGCTGAAGAATTGCTGTCAACTCTCAGATTATCCCAGGCATAATTCAACCTGATAAAATGAAGACTTATTTTTCTGGACTTTTTCTCCTTAACTGCGATAGGGGTGCTGTATGATGAGAAGCAGCTGCTATGCTGAAAGCTTTTACTCAAGCTCTGACCACCAGTACCAACACTGTGATATAGTGGGGAAGCAAAGCACCCAGTCTACACCACCATCCAAGAATACTGGTATCCATTTAAGGGTGCAAGTAAACCTTTAAAATACTACATTATATCACAGGGAACTGCTTTGGTTCTGTGCATCAAACTAGAATTATTATCTTGGCTTATTAATATTTCACCAAACAATATATAGAATTCACTTGCATGTCTTAAAATACAAAGGGAAGAGCTAGAATGAGAGAAAACTGATGTGAAATTAATACTAGGCTCCTTGGAAAGTCAAAAGGCAAAGTTAGATTACACTGGCAAAACCTTAAACTCTTTTTACCCTGTGTCCATTAGTTTTACATGGGTTGATCTGTGAGATGTCCCATGTAAAACAAGACTGTATAAAATACATTTTCAATTAAGTATCTTCCTGTCTGATGTGGAAACAACATCAGCCTTGAGGCTACAATGCTACAAAAAATACATATTTGCAACCAGTGAAATTATTTCGCTAGCCTGTTATATTATAAAGTCAGATGTATTTAAAAGATTGATTTTTCACTTGGCTGAATATGGCAATATGCTCTCAAAACTCTTCCATTATATCTCAGATTTAATGTGTATGGAAGCACAACTGTAAAGCAGTGATCCTTCCTGTGGAACTATTTATGGACTTCTTGAATTCATGTAGGGTTAACATGATGACTGACTTGCCATTAGGCAAAACATTACAATAGGAGTGAAGTGGCAGCTTTCTCCTTCACAGACACCTTGGGGCTGGGCAGTTGAGCACTACAGAAGCATTTCCAGTTCAAAAATCTGACAGACCAGTCCTTGTCAGCTTAAGATATTTGGGAGAATATCTGTTCTTCAGGACTAGAAACTGGCCTCATTTTACTCTGTCACTCTAATCAATGGCAGGAAGGGGAGAATGAACCTACAAAAATTTTGTCTAATTTGATCTAACCTGCATCTGGACAAGTTATAAGTCTTGTAACTCAAGGCCGAACCATTACCTCGTCTTTTTTGGAACTTGTCTTCAAATGAACTTGTATTTCTACATTGTTCAGACTCAAGTACAAGACAGTGTTGTAAGAGAATAAGCCACTTGGGAATGATGAGGCAAAATCAACCATTATTACTGCAATTCAGCAGGGACACAGCTGGACAGTTTCTATTAGCAACCATTAGATAGCTTAAAGGAAAAGCTATAGTCCTCCCCTGTGCCCCAAATCCTCCAGAAAACCCCAGCTCATTTAGGAGCTCCCAGCAAATAGGAAGAAATTATATTAAGCCACTGTTTTAAATTACCAGTATTCTGGGTAATATCTTCTTCTCTAGTAGCAATAGATCTTCCTATTAAATTAAACTGTGTGGTTGTAAATTTGAACATTGGTCCTCCAAGCAAGACTCACCAGGAGTGCTAGCAGGTTGCTGCTGGCCTACGCCAACAGAAAGTTGAGTAATTTTTTGTATCATCTTGGTTGGACTGGTAACTCTTGGATAGAGGAGAATATAAAATCACTACTCCAAATGTCAGACTTGATGCATAGGCAGAAATCCTCCTGTGCTAGTGGAGAAACCGAAGTACCTCAACTGACTGTAAAATGAGCATTTGTTTGTAGGCTTTTAGTGCAGGACAACTTAACACCAAATCCCATCTTTCATTCATGGACTTCAAGGAGTTTAACTGAAGGAAGGGGAACAACCATCCTAACCAACATCACCATCCTTTCACATCAAGCATCATTTAGCATCCACCAACCAGCATGACCAAGAGCCCTTCCAGCACACCATATTCCAGAGAACAAAAAGGCCTTCTGAAGTCATGCTGTTACAAGGAGCTATTCTCTGTTCCATTTAAGCTGATGGTAGGACTTCCACTCTGACTGTTGTCAACAGGCTTAGATACCACCTGTGAAACCTCCCATGACCAGTGGGGAGTCACCGCTGGGTGCTGAGGAGCTCCTTTTCCCCATGCCAGGATAGCACTGTACACCATTTCATAAACAGAAAGTTGAAAGCAAATCAGCAACTTATGCAGTTTCCAAATATAGAGCTGCTTTAAAATCTGGGTTGTACATCTGCCAAAAGTTCAATTCACTAATTCGAACATCCTGCTCTCTTTCAGAGTACAAGCATTGTCGGGTAGTTGTGTGGCTGAAATCATGGAAAAACACTGAAGACTCATGCCAAATGCAGGACTCAGTGTGACTGCTTGTCAGACAAGCACATCCAAAGGGAGAACTTCTGTACCAAAGCTGCCTCACATAGATTTCTAACTTCTGTTGCAGATTGGGCTCTAACACAACATGAAATCAGGAATGCTGGCACACAGCTTTTCTCCTAGCCCAGTTCTGTGATACTGATATGGGTCCATTGTGCACCTTTGCCCAGTGTCTGGTCCTAGCAAAACATGTACAGGCAGAAATCAACACTGATGGGCAGAAGATTTTATCTCCAAGCAATCAAGTTAGATTTACTTGTCAGTGTTTTTTACCTTTTCAGTGTGAAATCTGTTTTGCTTTAAAGTTTTAATATAGGGAACTTCTAGAGTATCTTTCTTCTTCCTAAGAGGAACTGGCAAGAAGCATGGCATGGTACAGGAAGTCTGTCTATGTGGTACAACTGATTTGCCTCATTCTGTCATGAGGCTGGTGACCTTTACATGTAAAAAAGTCCTTGGCTCACTTTTCAATTGTGCAAGTGCCATAGATGTAAAGGAGGTTTTACTGAGAGGGTGTATTGATGGCGTATCCAGGCCTGTGGTTCTATAATACAGGGATTCAGTCCAGACACCTTATTGCTAGGCATAAGTTTAATTATCATAACAGATGTTTGCAGGCAGTTCAAAATTTCAGCTCTTGTTCTCTAGTCACTGGTACAAGCTTACTCTATCTCAATAACAAATCTGTTATTCTTCATATATAATCTAGGAAAAAAGTGTTTGAACTTTTCAGCTTTTAACACCTTTTTTTAGAAAGAGCATGCTCAGCTATTTAAAGAGCATTAGTAAATGTAACTTGATTGCTAGGAAACCACTTACTGCATTAAAATGCTAAACATCATTCACAGGCTGCTTTTAGTGTCTAAGCTGCAATTCTATTATTTAATGTCTGTGTTAGCATACCCATCAGGCACTGATCTCATCCATTGTCAAAAACAGAGCAAAGCTTAGCTTGTTCTTGCATGAGTGATTCTCCAGAAGAACAAAACACAGGACTTAACAAGACTGCGACCTCTCAGGAGACAGCATTCCATTATGAAAGTGTATTCTATTATTAAATGTAGTAAATCTATGGCTACTGAACCTCTTGGCATGAGAAAATACAAAAGGATGCAGTTTATGAACCAGGTAACACACTGATAATTAAATACACGCTTAGAAAATACACAACCAGTTATATGAGCAAGAACTGAGTAAAGCCTGTAGGCTGAAAACTGATATGGTCCTAATAGGTAGAGATTTAATATTTAAGGAAGAAATAAGGTCTGAGCTATGAAATAGTATTCTTTGCCAGGAGGTTGGTGGCAAGTGCACAGAAAGCAGAAGCATTCTGCTGACCCGAGTTTCTTCTGCCTCATTATCACTCTCTTGTATCAGGTTAGCTGAAGTATAGCCTGTCTGAGCCACTCTTCTTCAGAGATTGAGATACCCAAGATAAAACACCCTTACCAGGTCAGAGATTTAGCAGCAAAAAACCATGCTGCTTCTCTTGCTGTTCTCAGGTGTCATGCCAGAATCTTAGATACAATCATTACTTGCTCTAGCTTGCTCTGAAGCCAGGTCATTGGTGTATGCCACAATAAATAAAACCAGATGGATTGGAAATACAGACTTATTTATGTTGGCAGTTTATATTTTGTATGTTAGAAAGGATTAGTCTTTTAATAGAGGAATTCACAGCTTATGGGCAATAGTACAAGTCCTGGTAAACCTGTGTATATAAGTCACACTGTTTAAGTATGATCAGGATTATTATCATTGCTGAACACAGTTAAAGTTCAAAGTTCCTTATGAAATTAAGTCCTAATGTCTTCTGCTTTCTTGACTGTCTCAGGCCTTCTTACCTCTTTCCCTTCAAATAGCTCTCCTCACAGCAGTTGCTGATCTGGCTATGAGTCTTGCTATGCACCCAGAAGGTGCATCCTTCTGGGTTTGATTATACTAAGAAAATCACTTCTTCAAGCCCAAAGTGAAAACAGTCAAGGAATTCTTTGGTTCTGTGCTCAGCTTCTCAGCAGTGCTCAGGGTCCATGTCTCATTTTTGCTTTTTAATATGACTTTACCAGAACATTCCCAAAGTTTTAAGAAAGCAGTTACAGTTTCAGTCCCCCAAAGTAAGATTTGTTCCAGACATTGGCACTTTAAACACATCATAGCCTAGGTGGAAAACAGAAAGTTTCAGAAGTAAGCATGCATTTTGTGCCATGAATATTAACAACAGTTTCATGGCTTCATATGTTTGTATAAAAGAGCAGCATGTCCTTGACATGTTTTAGGGGAGCAAGATAAGGACTTCATTGCTCATACTACTCTTCAAGAGCAGAAACATTACAGGTTTTAGATTTTATGTGTAAAGCTAGGTTTTCTTCTGTAAGATGACAGCAGAGTTAGAAACTGTGCACCAAAGTCAGCCCACTGTCACTACAGTACAGTCCCTAATGAGCATTCTAACACAGAAGTGGGAGGAGTGACAAGTAGGTCCTGCCTTCTGTATGCAAGGCAGAGACACAGAGGTTTGTTAAAATTCACAAGCAAACTGTGCCAAAGACAACTCCAAACTCAAGTGGTCCTAGTGCAGTATGTAGATTCCTTCTCACAGAAGAGTGAGCCACTAGGAAAATGCCTTGTTTTGGATAAGGGTGCGTACTAGCAAAGTCGTCATGGAAACATGATCATTTACAGGCTGTGTGCTTCAAAGACAATCGAACTAGAACAAGAAAATTAAACAGGCAATTTGCTGACCTGGCTTGAAATACCTAAATTGTTCACTGCTTTCAGTTAAAGGCTTACAGCTTTCTTGTAAGTAACCACCTCCACAGGTATTATCTGGACAGCAGCAATCTTGACATTGCTCATCTGCCAAGTGCTCTTGCAGTGGAGGTTATTCTGCAGCACTGAGTACAGTATGCTCATCCTCCTCCTTCCCTCTCTGTAGGAAAGTTTAACACAGATGGAGACATTAACCAGGCATCTAAAAGAGTAGTTTTTTGCAGTAGGGCAGACAAAGGGAAAGCAGTCTTTCTCATTCAGTGCTATTAAAAAAAAAAGTGGCTATCAATGTCTATCAGAGCTAACTTGATCTGATTCCCAATTGCTAACCACTGTATGAAAATGGCACAGTTCAAAATTGGTATTTAAATCAAAGCCAGACTCTTGCCACATCCATACTTTGTTAATTCAAGACTTTGCAGTATGCCTGCTCTTCGGCCTGGCACCCTGAAAGTCATCTCTGCTCTGAATATAAAAGATACAGCATGCTAAAAACCTTGACACCTGCAATCATATGTATGTTTAATGTTGCAGGTGCTATGAAGCAGGAGAGATTATTTTGGTTTATGGAGAACTGAGTCCTGATACAATTATTTTAGTGGCAGCAGAAGGGTGGGTTAAGTGTTTAAGGAAAAAGAGATAAGCCACTGAATTGTTCAGCATGTGTCCCCCTCAGAGATACCCTAAGACTATGGATTGCTGATGTATTTGACAGTAGGAATGCATATAACACATTATTAAACTACTTGTTATGAACTCAGATAATTGTATAACCACTAAGGTCTACTCTGCTGGAAGATAAGATGTATAGCCCCTGTGGTATTCAACATGTTCAGAAAAACACATTATTCTGGACCATCTTAGTTCCCTGTAAAAGAAAAATTATAAAACAGGTGATATAACTGAGGTGTGGAGCATGTAACATTTACATTGAGGTTAAAGCAAGTAGCTTTCCCACATTAAGTACATCACAATTGTCAGGGTTTATTTCCAGTCCTGATCTCAGAAGAGATCTCTTGAAATTGCTAGGTTGCATTTAAAAATGGTGTGTAGGTATCATGTAAAGGTAACTGGTACATCAGGTATCACTAGACATTTCTCTTCATTGCAGAGGAACACAGCTGCTTTTAGGGCCAACTACACGTACAGCTCCATAAAAGAAAAATAAACATCTTTGCAGAGTTTTTGGACATATCACCTTCCATTTCTCCATTTCCATTACCCTTCCCCTTCCAGACCTGTACACTGTTGTATGTATTGTTCTACAGATGACAAAATATATGTCAAGGAGCATGCAGGACCTTTTAAGATCTCCAATACTGTAGCAGGATTGGGTAGGTGACATGTTAAGCTTACCACTTTCAGTACATTTATGTTGAGTCCAACCCAAAAGAAGGGAGTCCTTATAATCTCTGCAAACTTCTGCTTGTATTTGTTTTTTTTGCTGTCAGACTAATGACCATGAACTGTTCTTTGACCCTTGTCACAGGAGGCGGACCAGAGGACAGCTCCTTAACAGCAATACTAGGTTTTGCCTAGAGCAGAGGGTTTTAGAGTTCAGAATCAAAGATGCTATTTTAAAATCAAGATAAGTGCTGCAGGCCAAACAAGGCATTTGTATGCAGCATAGCATCTTGCTTTTATCTTAAACAAAAATAAAATAACAAAAAACAAAACTAAACAAACTCATGCGTGCTTTGCAGAAAAGCTTGCAAGCTTCTCTTGTACTGTGGACATGAATAATACTACAGATATATCTGTAAAACTTTGGTTAAGCTGATTTAATATGACAAGCTCTAATGAAAAGAGGGGGGAAGACCCATAGCAACCAGTTCCACTGAATTTCAGTGTGGCTTCTGAGCAAGGGGAATACATTAACAGTACTGGCTGGTTCTGAAAGGCAGTGGTTGATAGATCTCCAAATAAAGTCTATTTGGACTACAGGGCTTTATTTTGGGCACCAAAAGAAAGCACTAAATACTATCTTCTACAAAAAACCAAGAATTATCTCATCTAAAACAACTTATAATGCAATATGTGTGCAACGACATCCTAGAAATTACCCTGGAGCACAGCATGTCCTGATGGTTATAAAGACAAGCAAGAGAGGGCGTCTGCTTTTCTCCTGACAACAGTCTGTCCAGGCCAGGACCATATAAACACCAGAGTTTTTTGTAACAAATTGCACCTTGTCGCGGACCGAGATGGGTAAAGCAAACTCACAAACAATGCTCAATAGATCACAGCGAGGGAGCTGCTCTGCTACGGACGAAACCCTGACCCAGAATCAGCCCTCGACACAAAATCATTCGTAGACGACCTGACCATTGTTTGTGAGTGTGACAGGGAGTGGTCCTCAGCCCTCGATCCCCTTTGGAGGGGCGTGAGTCACAGCTTTACCCGTCTCGGTCTGCGACATTTTGGCGTAGTCGGCAGGATTAAAGGCCATTATAGAGTCCGTCTCTCACATCTCACCCCGTGGCTTTTATGACAGCGACTTGTTCCATGTGTGGTGTATGTTTATGTATGTGTTTGCGTACGTATGTACATCTGTACCCTAACAGGCTCTTGTCCAAACTCTTACCTCCTTCCCTATTTTAGGCATCGGAGCAACTAGAGAAAAATAAAAGAAAGGAGATATGGCAGTAGACATATATACATTTTCATGTATCTCTATACATCTCTTTATATCTACATCTAAATATCTATATGTTGGATATATGTGTATATATACACAAATTCATGCATCTTGTCTCTGAGGGACCAATTCCCTCAACTTGTGCATGTACTCATATACATTACAATAGCAATATGTACATATATACAATACAATACAATACATGATAGGAGTACAATATAAATAGATGTCCCAGTATACATATCTATATTTGATGCATCGTTGGTTCAGTATTTACATACAACAACCCAAAGGACCAACAGTGCTGGGAGACGTATTGTTGTTTAATGGGAGATGTTGTGTAAACTATGGGGTGATCAAGTCCATAGTATCCACAAGGTAACTCCCCTCCTCAAACCAGTATCGGGCTGATCAGACCCTATTGTGGCTGGGGATGTCTCCAGGTCTTTAGGGTGTTGATCTGGTGAGTACACATAGGTATACATAGATATACACATATATAGCTATACACAGATACATATCCACAATTAACCTTGGAATTCTGCTCTACTCAGCGTGAAGTATCCATGTTTGTACTGATTTTAAGTTGTTTTTTATTCATGTCAGATGCAACCCAGGTGTTTGAGTTCACGGGTGTTTGCAGGGTCAGTTTGACTTTCCCAATATTTGGCAGGTGTACCAGTACAGTTTGTCCAGGGTGTAGGGAGAAGTAGACAGAAGTGCACACTACGGACTGGTGTGTAAGGACACATATCCTTCTCATAGCATTAGTTTTTATCTCTACACACAGGCTTTCAAAGGGCCAGATTAAGAAAAATAGCCTTCTACACTGTGCACCATTTCAACTGAGGCAGAGGCAGTGCCTGTTTTCAGAAGCAGGAATCCCAGGAGATTAAATAACCAAAGGGAAAAGACTATATCGGGGCAGGTTCTAACGATAAATAAGTCAAAGGCCTAGACCATGCTCTCCCCTTACTTATTGACCTCTGAACCAGCTAGGGTAGTCCACCTGTCTCTGCATGGATCAGGCAACTATGCAGGACAGACCTTACAGCAGCCCAGACAGTATTTCCTGCAGTTGCAAAGTGATTTGGAGACCTCCCTCCTGCTTCCAAACAGGAAACATATAATTTGGTGAGGGGGACCAAAATCAGCCACAGGCTTTCAGAGCTGAATGTGAAGCTACAACCTTTCACTCTCACAACAGTATCCTGTTTGAATGTGGGAAAACACATGGGTAGCTCCTTTTCACCAGACTGTCTGCTTTATTGCATAAATGACATGGGTCAGTGAACCTACAGGTCAGCTCAGCATGTTCATACAACTCCTTGCCCACCCAAGGGTCTTTGTCAGAACTGAAATTAAAAGGCTGAACATAAAAAGATGCAATATAAATGCGAAGTATGTGCGTGGGGACTGAGTGGTAAAGAATAAAAGACATACATACAGAAATCCTTTTACAGACAACATGCTGTTGTTTCTTGGAATTAATATTTTTCTACTGTAGTTTACCTACCACAGCAGAGTCTCAAGAACACTCCTGAATAATATCTGTAGACATAATATTCTATACATTATTACTTATTGTTATATTATTATTATTATTATTATTATTATTATTATTACCGTGGCATAGATTGCTGGCAGATTGCTAGCAAAGATTGCTCCTAGCCCAACTGCAGAGAAATGGTATTCTTTCCCCAGCAAGGAGTTCAGTGTTTGGTTTGGTTTGTCTGTAGGACAAGGAGCAAGAGCACTTCCACACCCTAGAAGCCCAGTTTTGGCTTCAGAGCTGACCAGTTCTTACAACATAGCATTTCCCCCCACAAAATTAAAAGAAGCCATCCTGAACAAGAAGCTGCCTTGAAACTAGGGAACAAAACACCCCGATAAGAAGTTCTTTTGTTTGTAAAGTACTATCCAGGGAGATGAAGAGAGGGATTAATTCCAGACCTTAACAAAACTTTTCAAATTAATAGTCAATTGCTTTGAAATGAACCTGCCAGATTAGACAAGATGGTTTTGCAGCAAAGATCACCCTCCAGACTTGCTTGCAAGAGTTCCAGAGATGACAGGATTTCAAATGCTTCACCCTTCAGAAACAGCATGTGGCTTTCTAAAGTCACTGGAAAACATAGAAAGCCAAGTCTTTCAGTCATCTAACTGGTCCATGGCTTGGAAGACTGGTTTTCACTGCTGAGCTCTGGGAAAAGCAGACTCCTTACAAGTTTCACACACTGAATAGGCAAAATCAAGGTCTTGCATGCAAGAAATGGTGTTGCAACACTGCATTAGCCAAGCAGCAGATCTCAATGTGAGCACTTAAAGGGGGTTAAGTTTTTTAAATAAAACTTACATCAATTTACTTATGATCAGCAAGACAATCATAGAAGAGTAGGCTGCCCAGCAGTCAGACACATGAATGCTTGTGTCCCAGTATCTGCCAAGAACTCAAAATTACATAAAGGATGATGGACACCCTCTATTGAGTCCTCCTCTTGTGCCCTGGATTCCTCTGGGTTCAGAAGCCATGTGTCACTTTTTGGTCTCATCTTCTGTACCCATTGCAGACTGATAGTCCATCTCTCCAACCTGTTCCACCTCTGTGGATCATCTGGATTTAGTCACCTCCCTTCCTCTGTTTTCTGCCTTTTGCTGTGATCTTTAAATTGCTGACTCCTTATTCTAGCCTAGAAGCAGAGTCTTCCTTCTTTTAGGTTGTCCTCTCCACTCCATGTGGCCTGAGAAGCAGCATATGCTGGAGCCTCAATGACACACTAATCTACTAACAATATAACTAACTACATCAACGAACATACACCATTAGTACAGCCCCATCTCCCGCTGTTCATTCCTGCTGCTGCTCCCAGAACCACACGTGCCCATTCATGTCAGTCCTAACATTTCTATCACAATAGTCACACGGATTAGTCTCAGTAGTGCTACCAACCTTGAAGTGGTCTTCTGGCTGTCTGGGAGGGAAGGAAAAGACTCTTTACTTGCTTAAGAATTTTGAGAACTTGGTTTTGGCACTCTCCAAAATTTTTAAGCTAGACTGAAAACTGTGCATTAATTCTGTGCTGTGTGAATAAAGATGATGATTAATTTATATTTTGCCTCTATTCACTGTAAATGCTTGGGAACACTGATTGTCTTGGTAGTGCTGATAGCACTTTACTGGATGCTGGGCACAAGGCTGCACCCATTTTAGCAGGTATGTCTCAGTGTTACAGACATACTGAGCTCTTGTGTCTAGGCAGGGACACATTTGGGATGGGGATACACAAACCACACAGATCCAACAATTCTGTTTCAAGGGACTACATCTACCATATACATTCTGGTGTGTAAATATCAGCAAGCCATGATTATGGTTCCTGTGCAAATGCAGTGTGGTATCCTAATATTCAAGTACAGAAACAGCAGTTACCAGCTTATGCAGGTCCTTGCCTTTTTTGTGCATGCAAGGTATGACATTTGAAGCAGGGTGGGTTTTTTCCCCCCTCCCCTTTTAAGTCAATGTAATGTCGGAAAGGAATGTTTGACATAAGAGGAGAAACAAGTCTTCTATATACTCCTCACTGCACATTTCATTTCTGACCTAAATGAGCAGCCTTCAAAGCACTGATGCAGTGTTTGTGTTCTCTGCTCTCAAGCGTTGAAGTCTGCCTATGGGTTAATCTCCATGGTGGTTGTTTTACTCACAAGTCATTTAGTCACAAGGAATAGTGTAACGGTACTGGCTACGGAAAAGCCATCATCAGGAACGGCTTTCTACCACTGTCAATAGAGCCTGGAGATGAACTATTGGATGTTGAGGTTATTCCAGGTTCAATACCTTTAGTCATTAGGTCCCATTAAGGACAAGACAGGGGCACCAGCACTCTGCTCACCAGAGATGAATGGTCATCTGCACCTTGCTGGTTTTCACCCACAGTTCAAATGTAGAGGAAGGGGAAGAATCAGAGAAAGGAGCAGCAAACAAAAGCAACAAAGTACTGGAAAAGCTGGGAGCTTTTTGTAGATCCCCAAGATATTAAAACTTCCAATACTTCTTAGTATTTCTAAATATTTACTTCATTCAAGCATTTTTCTCCACTTGAAGCATTTCAGAATTATTGTGCATTCTGTATACATTCTGTATAGCTTTTTAATAGTTTTCTACATTATAGAATTACAGAATTTTCTACACAGACTTGTAAAGGTGCATGCACTCTTCTTAACGTAAGAATTAAATTAGTTTGCAAAGTTATGATGCAAAGGTAGTTTCACATGGAAACCTGACTTTGCATATAAACTCATGTTTATCTAATTGTAATCATAGTGTTGATGTTGACAATATTTGCATAGAATAAAGTGCTAAAAACATCACAGTTTATGAAGAAAACTCAGTCATGCTTTCCTACATTCAGAGCAGTTTCCATACCGTTATTGCCATAGAAAGTTGTTTCTTTTTGTCTATATTTCATTAAATCCACATTATCTTAGGGAAAATTCAGCTGGTCCCATTAAGATTTTCTCATTTTAACTTGCAAGAACTATTCCTTTTTTCAACTTAAGCCGCTGTAAAAAGCCATCATTGGTCTGTTTACATAGATGCGTAAAAGCAATATATAATACAATTGTTTTTAAGAATAACAATGTTATGTCTTCTCAGGTATTCCAGGATCAATTACCTGTGAACAGTAAAGTGTCTTCACACTACTTGGAACAACATAAGAATCCTGTAAAGAGATTGGGGATTAGGTCCAGCCATACCAGTACAGAATTATGAGTTGCCAGTTTAGTGTATTTGGGTGTTTCTTTCGGTGATGAAGAGATCCAACAGTGCAGCTGAAACACAACAGTTTCTTCCATGCATTTGCTGCACATTGACAAGCCTGTTGAAAAGGAAAAAAAATGTTATTGCCTACTCTACCAGTATGTTTGGATACGTTTTACCAGGGAGAACCAGATGCAGCCCGTTTTGCAGCAATCATCTGCAGAATCTGACAAGGCACTTGCACAGTGGGAGTTGCCAGTGATACTTTTCAGCACTTGTTCCATCTTATAAAATTAATCTTAGCTTTTCTTTACAGTAATCAATGGGGTATTCGACTTAATTGATCTTTCTCAATAAATATGCACAGGAGAACAGTGTGCTTTTGCTACCTTCTGTTTGACACTCTAATTTGTGTCAGAAATGCATCCATTTCCTGTACCACCATTTTTACAGATGCAAACACAGAGAAACTGTGATAAATTCCTGAATCAGTGTTACCCTTTCCTGTCAAGCTGCTCAGGTGTAACGGCTTTAATAGCAAAAGATCTCCCAGCATGGTTTCAGATGACAAAAATCACATCCTGTGCTGCTCAGTGCTGCGCTACCTCAATGTCCACTACCTACACATTTGAGTTCAGTATTTCCACTGTGTTTTGATAAAGCACTGTACTTATACCTGCTGTAGGGTGTAAACAAGAAAGCAACATCACACAGCATAAGTACAATGCACAGAGATTGTTCCTAATTGTCCTTTAGCTCGAGTTTTCACCCTAAGCCATTTTCAAGGTCTTGTTATTCTCTCTCTAATGCTTTTGTTACTCTCTTTAATGCATTTGTTATTGTTAACATGGACAGCTTTCTTTACAGAAGGATTGTAGAAAGGGATAAGTCGTAATATATTGTATAGTGAAGAGTTTATTTATCAGATCCTGTTTTTTGTTTTGTGGGAAATCTCCTCTGGAATGCCTCAGCATCTGTGAGCAGAGACAGTAAAGAGCACCAGATAAAAAAATCTAGTGCGATCTTACTATCCAATCTTTTTGACACTGATTTGTATAATCCACCTTATTGCTATTTTAGGGTAAATGCCAAAAAGAAACTGAGTTTCCTCATAATACTTTACCTTCCTGAAGATGATTTAATAAGCCTATACCTTCGATTAGTTTACAGGAATATGTGGCATTAATTGGCTTGATACTCAGCCTACATAATTGTAAAATTTTGTGGTTGCATTAATTCCCTGAGAAGTGAAGCATTCTTGTCTTCATACAGAAGTGATCTCATTAGTAACCAAAGGTCTGGCCAAAGGGGTAAACAATGGACAAATAATCACTGGCAACTCCAGTTTCCTGGGGACCCTGATCACTTAGATCAGAAGACAGAAGTACACCCTGTGCCAAAACCCGGCTTTAATATTCATGCTTAACTCTAGCATAAGCTATGCCCTAAGGGTAAAATATACCTGTGTTTAGAGACCCAGCACAAGGTTCATAAGTCACTTACCTCTTCAAAGTGACTTGAGGAGAACCCTAGCCTTGTTGAGTCTCTCGCTGCAGGGAGGAATATGGTAAGCACTGAATACTGCAGCAGAATTATGACCTGAAAGTCACTTTGATGATTTCCCTTCCTTCTTCCACCTTCTCAAGAAATTCACAGCATTTTCCTTTAAAATCTATCTCCCTCTGGCAAACTGTTTTGGGATCACTAAAAATTGTGTTGTCACAATAGGATGCATATTCTGTTGAAAAACTGTGTGTAAAAAATCACACAGTGATTCTTTATCACAGCAGCGGGGTGTAATGGGGGACTAACAGAACAATTTGTGACTGAATAGTACTTTAACTTAACTCCCCAGTAACAGATTTTGGCTGGTGTTCCTAGATTTGAAGAACCCTTGTCATTTGACAGTGCATATGCATAAGCACATACATTCCTCTAGTCTCCAAAACTCATTCACTCTTCCCAAACCATCTCCTTCCAACATTAGATTTCCCCTTTTTCTGAGCTTTCTAACTTCTCCTAACTCAGTCTCTCCCTTACCATTCAATTTTTCACCCTCCAAGCTAACCTCTATAGACATTTAGCTGCTCACCATCTCCTTTCCTTTTCCCATCACATCCCATTACATTTGTTATCCTCCCTACACAGGCTCCAGTCTCACCACTAATCTCTCATTCCAGCAGCAGATCATCTTGTTTCACTCCCTTCATCTTCCTGCTACTCCATCATGCCAGCATGTGGTCCCCAAACCAAGGATCCCACCCACCATTTGCACCTGTCACCCTCAGGTTTCCTTCGTCCTTCTGTAACATGCTCTGAGGATGTTGAGCAACTGATATAATCTACCTGGACTTGTGCAAAGCATTCAGCACTGTCTGAATGACATCCTGGTCTCTAAATTGGAAAGATATGGATTCAATGGATGGACCACTGGGTGGATAAGAAGTTGGCTGACTGGTCACACTCAAAGAGCTGCAGTCAATGGCTCAACGTCCAAGTGGAGACCAGTGACAAGTCATGTTCCCCAAGGGTCAGTACTGCCACTGGTGCTTGGTTGGCCAACATCTTGGTTGGCTACATGGACAGTGGAATTGAGTGCATCCTCAGCAAGTTTGCTGATGACATTAGGCTGTGTGGTGTGGTTGACACATTGGAGGGGAGGGATGCCATCCAGATGGACCTTGACGGGCTTGAGAAGTGAGCTCATGCAAACCGCATGAAGTTCCATAAGGCCAAGTGCAAGGTTCTGCACATGGGTTGGGGCAATCCCAAACACAGTTCCAGGCTGGGTGGAGAATGGGTTGAAAACAGCCCTGAGAAGAAGGACTTGCCATGTTTTCTTGAAGCACATAAAGTCAACTGTGTCTTGGGCTGCATCAAAAGAGGTGTGGCCAGCAGGTCAAGGGAGGTGATTCTCCCTCTCTATTCAGCTCTCGTGAGAACCCACCTGGAGTACTGTGTCCAGTTCTGGAGCCTGAAAAACAAGAAAGCCATGGAGCTATTGGAGCAAGTCCAGAGGAGGGCCATGAAGATGATCAGAGGGCTGGAGCACCTCTCCTATGAAGACAGGCTTAGACAGTTGGAGTTGTTCAGCCTGGAGATGAGAAGACTCTGGGAAGACCTTAGAGCACTTTCCAGTACCTGAAGGAGCTACAGAAAAGCAGGGGAGGGACTTTTTACTAGGGCTTGTAGTGATAGGACAAGGGGTTATGGCTTTAAACTGGAATAGGGAAGTTTTAGGTTAGACATTAGGAAGAAATTCTTTCCTGTGAGGGTGGTGAGACACTGGAACAGGTTGCCCAGGGAAGTTGTGGATCCCCCATCACTGGAAGTGTTCAAGGACAGGTTGGACAGGGCTTAGAGCAACCTGGTCTAGTGGGAGATGTCCCAACCCATGCAGGGGGATTGGAACTAGATGATCTTTAATGTTCCTATCAACCCAAACCATTCTGTGATTCTATGATTCTATGCGCATGAAAAAAAAAAGTCACACACACAATGGTGAATGGCCTCACTCCTTGGGGAGATATATAATGAAAGACTGAACTAGGTATGGGGAACACTCAGACTGTTTCAGAAACCTTCCTACTGTGATCCAGCAGGTATATCTCTAGTTAAACCTGTAGAGAGACTCAAGAGAAGCTTTCAATCAATGCATATGTGGGAAACTGTGTGCCACAGAGTTGTAGGTGTGCTAGATACTACTAATCCCACTAAACCTATAGATTTAAATTGATTTTGTTTGGTATTTCATTATTTCAAAAGTCAACAAATTGTGCTTGAGACTGTTGTGCTAGTCCAACACTAGCCCATATATGCACCAGCGTAATCAGTTGAACATTAAGATTTATTAGAACTTAAAAACAGTTTCCTGATTCTCAGTACATCATTACAATTGTCTCTTCTATAGGAAATGCAGGTTACTTTTGCAGGTCTCCCCAGAATGCAAAGGTACACATTTCTGAGATGTTGATGTCTGATAAATAAAATGAGCAAATGGTCCACTCACTCCTTTGATGTGGGTTTCAATGCCTCATCCGTTTCTGCAGGGTCAGCCTGCTAGGCCAGGTGTGCAAGTTTTAGGCTACCAAAACGTCTGGAGTCACTAAAACCAATTAAATTCCATCCTGCACACTGCCTGCCTTGTAGGACAGAATTCCATTGGCTGTAATAGATCTCATTAAGATTTTGATTCTTACTGTGTCAGAAATTACTAAGTGCTCTACACAGACACAGGTTTGGAATTGAGTACTGTCAAATGGGTTGCAAATTGAAAAAAAGAAATGCAAACCCAAGATAATTACCTATGTAAGTGCAGTTGTCTCATGAGGACCTACAGAGACATATAAAGCAGGAAGCATGGGAAACCCAGCGACGTGTATAACATTTGCATTATAGCCTGGAAAAGAAATTACGGGATATGCACAGCTGGTACTAGTATTCATCACGTCTATCAAGTCAATGAGAGCGAAGGAAATAGAGAATGATGATAAAAACAACAGAAACTAAAGCAGAAAACACAATGAGATCTTGTTTGGAAAAATGTACGTTAAGGAACATGCATTGAATTACAAGTAGCTCAAAATCGTTCAGAGTAACTCCCTGAGGCTGACCATGGCCACTTAAGTATGGTTTCCCTGCCAGCGAGCATGGAAAAAAAATATTGTGTAAATTGGAGATGCATTGGCTTTTACCACAGCATTTCTTCTCTACCCCACTTCCCGGACACACCCTCCAGCTGCCAGGAGAGAGCGCTCACAGGTTCGGTCTAGCACGACTAAGGGAGAAGATCCCCTCAACATTCCCTGCTGTAACTAACTGTGCCACTCGGTGTGCTATGGAAAAAGTTATGACCGTGCAAAAAGATCCTAGGACACATGCATTGGTCCCTCAGTTGCTGTGCAGGCTTATAGTCCATCCAGTAAAGCTGAGTCCAACTGAGATGGATAGGATTTCAAGTAACCATGTAGACCATGTCCTGTTTGGTGTCTCTATGCAGCTCTGAGCTGAATATGCACCACTACTCATCAATATCCCATGCAGGGACAAGGGAGCACAGGCACCTTGCTCCTGGTCCCAGACTGCAGGACCTCAGATCAGTGCCAAGGTCCCTGGGACACCAGTACAGCAGTTTAGATCTAGTTGCCTCAATGCCACAGATGTCCAAAAGGGGAATGAAATTTAGAGAGCAACAAAGCACGTTCAGAGCCTAACTGACCTCCACTATGGGGATGATATGAAAAACCTCCATATTTTGTCTCCTTTAAGTATGAGCCAGGGGAAAAAAGCTAGCAATAAAAAGGCGTCAGAGGAAACAGACCTGCATAATGCTGGCTAATTTAACTGAAAGGGGTATCAATTTGTAATCCACTAGGCAGCATTTCATTCCAGACTTTTTCTAATGCCACCATGGCAGAAGACACACTCATTTGGTATTAACTGAAAAAGTAGGATGTTTTTGTATTTTGGAAAATCCCACTTACATTCCTGTAAGCCTTTCTTGAGTACCTCAAGAGCCCTCAAGAGCACTCTGACTGGAGGAAGGAAAGGAACATTCAAGGTTTACAATAATCCTTTTGCTCAAGAGTAGAAGAAAACACAACATGTGGCTGCAGCTTCCAATGCATTGTTAAAACAAACAGCTTTCTGCATTTGCTTCTGAGATAAATTTTATCTATGAGCTCAAGAAAATAAGGAATACGACAGCTGCTCAGACTGGTCACAGGAATACCTGGTGATCCCAATCAAAAGCCAATATTTTTGCACAGGGACCTGTGAAATTTGGACATAAAATACAGCATGAAGAATAGTAAATACTTTACGAAAATGTATTGTTACCAATCTCAAAGAACAATTGTAATGCAAACTACATCAGCAGATCAGTGACAATGCAGACTAATTAAATCTATCAAACCATGTAAAGAAACCTCTTATCAAATAAAGCAGGAACCAAAAGAGATCCTGAGGCATTTACTAAGCTACTGGGTTTTCTGCAGGCATTTTCAACTTGTGAAGGCCTAAATGCTTCCCAGGGAAGCTGGACACCTCAAACAGCAAGACTGATCCCCCTGCCAGCAGGATGTCTTTATTTAACTACCTTATGTAGATCATGCTGATGTCATTTCTAGACTTACAGCACTAGGATGGGGGGCGGGGGACAGAGGGGGAGGAAAAGGTGGGAAACCTGTGGTTTGGTGGCTTAAGTCACCAAAATAGAGAATAATCACTCCTACAAAAAAGGTGCAACTGCAGACCTGCAATCTGCACACTGCCATGGCTCCATTAATCTGCTGGGGGCTGGACTCAAGAATATGGGAAATCTGTGACATGGCGTGTAACAGCAGCTAGTCAGAACTAGATGAGAAGGTTACACAAAGCTCTTGAATTTAAAATGTGTGTTTTCATGTCAAAAAGGTTCCTGTGCCAGCTCAGGACTGACTTATTCCCAGACTCCTGCAGAATGATTTGATGGGGGGACAGGAGCTAAAGGTGGAAACTGATACGCCACCAGCTGCCTGATACAGTCACATAAATTAAGCAGGTTGCTCAGGGATTCTTGTTTGCCTTTTAAAAGGTCATCACTACCAAAAGAAATAGTGAAAAAAAACTCAACCAGACTGCTTTGTGGCATTATTGTGTGTTTGCCACACAAGGACTATAGAAGTACATAACTTCAGAGTATAAATTAAGGTCATTAACCCTTCACCCTGTGTGGGGACTCCTGTTCACACCTCTACCATTATTCTTCTATCACAGTGAATTATCTTTCCCTTGAGTAGAAAGCTGCTGCAATCTAATAATGTTACACCTGAATGGGAGCTTCCATAGCAGTATAACATTGTTTAATTCAACACTTCATCTTCACACCCTCAGCTGATTTGCCTTAGCTTTCCTGAAAGTAAATTATTTTAGGGAGTATACTGGTCAAAGCAGTAGCCTGCTTTACCAGATAAAATAGGTAATGCCTGTATCTGTGGAGGGAAGAAAGATGGTGGCTAGGAAAAAAGAAGGATCACGAAGTCTGGAAGCAGGTGTGCAGCTTTTCTCCAGCTTCATGGAGAGGCCCCATGAAAAGATATGAATGCCTCAAGCTCCTCTATCTCCTGGCAGAGCACCCTGTCCATCCCCAGGCGGGCTCAGGGAGCAACACTGCTGGGGCAGTGATAGGGGATTCTGTTTGGTTCACTAGGTCAGGGTGAACTGCAGCTAGAGTATCTTCAAAGCCCAAGAAGATCTGTGGCACTTTGCAGCAACATTTCTGTGACTTCACAGGGAAACAAGGAGGGAGGAAATTACCCTAAAAAACAGTACAATAGGACTCGACCTGTATTTTCCTTTCTCTTACAGAAGGGGGGAAATCCAGGTCAGTCTAGTCTATACTGACTATCTTTTGTGGTAACTGCAACCCAACTTAAGTCACTCAGCTTATATCCTTGGTCATTCAACTGTTCTTCAAAAGCAGTCATTTATGCAGCTGACACCTCCTTCCCCTTTTTCTCCTTCCCCCAACCCAGATTTCTGGGAGAAAGCATCATTCTCATATAGCATCCTACTCACACAGAACTTCTGTAAGCAACATTTACATAATCACTGAATTACCTATTCATTCCACATAGATTTCAGTCTTTCTTTAATCAAGTCTATAGTTCCTCCATCATGTATTTCTTGTTAAGCAGGCCAGACTTACCTCCAAATGTCAAGAGCCACTGTGACTAATTAATTATTCTATCTTATCTGTGTTTTAAGAGTGGCTTCAAAAATGACTGAAGATTCCACTTTGAAACTGCTTTGTCAACAAAGAAAAAAATTAGCACACAAAAGAATTGAAATAAAGAAACACTTATTCAATGCAGAAAGTTCACTCTGCCCAAGAAATAGCATCCAGTAGCATATAATCAGATTCACTTGCTGTACAGGGTTTTGCTCCCAAACAATCTTGTTTTGTTATTTTGTGGTTTGCCATGTCCTACCTTGTGAAGCATAAATATAAACTTACAGAAATACTTTACACAGAGAACAACCTACTCAAGAACAACTGGCAGAGCTTCTTTCTCTCTGAAATTAGACATCCTTTTCTACATCTTGACAGATCTTTCCCAGTCGCATAGGTTTTTTTCCCACCTCACCCTTTCCAGTCCACAAAGCATGCCATGTGCTTTCGTCATCAGTCCAAAACCCCCTTTATATTCTCAGTGTTATTAACAGCAATCAGACTCTGAATGGGATAAAAATAACCAATGCATTTGTACACTTCTGTCTTTTCAAACTAGTGTAACGCACTAATACATTGGCTACATGCAGAAGCTGCATTTTTCCAACCATACTATGGAAAGAAAACTCGTTCCTGGAGCTGTAATAGCTAAAACGCCTATTTACACCTGTCTTTTTCTCAAGGATTGAGCAAATGCAGACTGTCATGAATTAGGGTTTTAGCTATGCTTACTAAATGTTTATCAAAGATTTTCTACCAGATTATCCTACAAAAGAATCAGCTGAGGAAAACAAACGGTCCCTGAACTGATTTCCACAGGAGTCCAGCCAGACCGTGTTCTGGATTGACAGGTAAGTCCTACTGAACATACTCAGAGCCATTCAAGGGGCTTAAAAGAAATGCCATAACCTTTTAACAGATGTTACAGTATTTGTATTCACTTTTTAATTTCTTAATTATCATAGAACAGATTATTTTATATTGATTATCTTCCGCTCACTGGGAGGAGCATTACTGTTTTAGATATGGACAATTAAAATAACTCATCTCCTCTACAAAAAAAAAACGACAAGGCGAACCAAAGGAAGAATGTGAAAAACCTAACAGTTTGTTTGCTTTTCATATTTATACACCTGTCATTGCAATGGTTTAAGCTGACATTATTTTCCTTTGTATATGCAATAACTCTTATGGAGAATGCATCAGCTTCAATACAGAGAGATCATATATAGTTTTTGTGGAACTTAACTGGAAGGATGCTACCTAATGTATACATTTGCAGCTGACTGTAGTGCCAAATGGAAAACACTTTGTCCAGTTTCCTCCTCTTCTCCTCTCATCACTTTTAAGGTGAGAATTTATCTTTGTTATTTTTTCCATATTTGCAAAATATAAAAGTCTGTGTTATAACTTGGAGAGATTTTCCTGCTGGGTGTTCCTGCTGTCTGCTATAGGAAGCATCTGTATGCAGAATAAAACAATGTCCTTTCTTCAAGTATACTGGAACTGAACAAATTAATACACTGTGTTAAAATAATCAGATTTGATTCATATATTTAGTTCACTGTTTGCAGCTAGAAAACGATTAACAAATGCCATGCTCTCAGCAAGGACAGACAGCATTTCTTCAAAATAGTCTGATGGGTTCGATAAATGTTTAAGAAAGGATTTATTGTTTTTAATTGAAAATGCATTCTCCTTACTATACTGGTTTGCTGCATGAGGTTATGAACTTTTTATTGTGAACACCTTTAGCAATCCAATCTTGTTACAGAAATAGCTTAATTTCTGTTATTAAGCCTGTGTGTACCACCCTCTCCTTTGTCCAGCTGCTAAGGCTGGCTAATAAAGCTGTTACTGATCAGAAAAAAGGTAAGCCACCTCTGGCTCTAAGCTCCTAAACTTTCTACAGGAAAAGTGGAAGCAGTACATGACAGTGCTGCTGTTTCCATTCCTAGGTCTTCAATTAAGGACAGAAAATGGTGCCTGCCCCTTGGAGCAAGGGAAACGGCTGTCCACTAAATACATGCTGAAAAACAACATACTGTGATACAGGCTGATAGCAATGAACACAATGCATATGGGAACAATAGCAGCATAACAGTGGTCTGGATACACACAGGAGTACCCCTAGAGCTCCACAAGCTGACCAAGGAGAGCATTTGGGCACTGACAGATGAACAGTGAGTGAAAAGCACTTACGGAAGAAAACGCTTTAGAGGAGTTGGGAGAGAGTATGCACACCCTTGACAGCACTGAAAATTATTTTACAGCCTGTAATACTGGATTTACTAGTGGTTTTCCACAAATTGTGTCAGGGTACCAATAGAGATGCTCCACTTGGAGCAGCCACAACAGGAGTGAGTCAGGCATTAACAGCCTTAGTTCTCCTCCTTTCCTCTGGGGAACATGAATTTGCTGCTGGCCGTGACTATCTTCTCAGCTCTGTGCAGATGACCAACAGCTTGCCTGGGAACATAAATGCAAATTTTGAGCAGTGTAACTGTCATGTAGGCAGATACTGTCCTGATGCACAAAGACCAAAAGACAATCCCAGAGGGAGCACAGCCAGGATTGCTTCCGGCCTTTAAATAATGGACCTCAACAGGACTCATGGCTACTGCCAGCAAACACTAAAAGTCTGTTCACCACTAGTGACGTTCCTCAGGGCATCAGCATGCCTCCAAGGCAGATCTCAAGAGAAGCCAGTATGGCTGAGTTAGTGCTGATTAGGAAGTAGAAATCCTTTGAAGAACTAGCCAAATGACTGGCCTTATCCTTCACACAGCATCTCTCAAAGTACATCAAGTTAAGCCTTCAGGATATTTGTACTAAGCCTGGAAGAAGGCCTTTATCACCTCCAGCTGAGCAGAAGTCATCCCTTCTCCCCAGATAAGCAATGGTCACAATGACCCAGGCATGATAACTTCTGAGCTGGATTACTCTCAGTCACCCTATCCAAAGCTGGATGCAGGCTGTGCCAAGGTTCTCCATTTCTCAGGCTATGATGAATAAACAAAGACACTGATCAGTTTTATCCACTGAACCCCAGGCATTTTCAGAAGATAGCTTACAGCTTTGCTCTGTGTACCCCACACAGCTAATGTATGGACAAAACAATTAGTAAAGAGCCAATATACCTAAGAAACCAGTTTTCAGCCCACTGTCTGCCTAGAGACTTCGCTTGGGCAATGTAGCTCCATGCAGGCAAGTGGCAGTCAAAACCAAGAGATACCCAAATGAGAGGACCCTGGTCTAGCACAAGGCACCACAAAAATACATTTAAATGCAGAGTCTCGCAGTTTTTAGGGAATTTTTAGAAATTCAGAAGAAAACCTCTCTGGTGGTGCTGGGGATATTTTGTATAAATGAATAGCAAGCACCCCATTCTCAGAGACTGCACTGCCTTTTCCAAAGTTTTTGTGTATTTGCCCACACAATGGCAGACATATCTTAACTTGGAAAGGGAATTATTTTGCACTAGTGCCAGAAGAAGGATTTTTTAAAGAATAAAACGTGACATGTTGAAACTTCAGGACAGATTTTCACAGCTAGTAATGCAGCAGCCTGAAGTGGGGGCCACAACTCTTCTCCCATATAACCCAATGCCAGTCAACAGATCCTGTGATCTGCAAGGCAAGGGCACTTAGCATCAGGCAGGACCTGCCCATGATTAATCCTGAGATGCTGGCCTCATGCAACAGATTTTCTGGTTTCTTTGGAATGAGCTCCAGGATCTGCATTAGCTATGCAGTTAATAACTGAGTCAGAAGTTTACCCACAAAAATAATCTATCTCCCTTGGCTACTGTGCCTGGATGCTTCTTGTTTGCAAGTATTGAACACTGCAGTACTAGGGCACGAGGCAGTATAATACACATGCTGAGAACATTGCCTTTAAAGGTGTTATGGATTGTTTCCAAGCAGATAACCAATCTCTCTCCAAGTCCAGGAGACCAATTTGGTATCAAACCTCATCTTTTCCTTGAGATGAAATGAAAAAGTGTCAAAAGCATCCCTGACTGTGTCAAGACCTCCTTGTTGCAAAAAGGTATCACTTACACAGCAAGGACTTGGGCAGCAATTCCCACAGTATAATGCTTGCTACCTGAAGATACTACCTTCCATAATTCCTTTCTTATTTTAAATTTACCCAAGTACTTTCTCCTGTTGCCTTTAAAATTCCCATTTATATAAATAACCTGTGGCCTTTTCAGGTTTTCCTCTTCTCCTCTGTCCCTATTTCTACTGTTTTAGACCCCTCTGTATGTTCTTTGCACATTTCGTAAGAAACGTAAAAACCCTGTGGCAAGTTAACAGCAGATACCACTAAATGGGGATACTTGCTCCACACCATAATGACAGGCCACAAACAAGCAGTAAAGCTTTTTCCTGTACCCAGGCTCTTACTTGTTTTATGTGGGAGACCTCAGTGGGGGGCTTTAACAAAGAGTTGCAGTGCCTGTGATTGTGAGGCCTGGAGTTGTGTTGATTTTGAGTAAGGAAAGGGATCAGAGAAGATTGTGGTCATGAGGTGTTTTGCCATTAGAGGGTGTTATAATTGTGTTGCTGTGCTGCAAAAAGCAAATGAAGTGTGAAATGCACTGGAGATACCAATTCCTTCAGCACATGCTTTGGAATTTAGCATCAATAATTAATATAAATTATTTTAACCCTCCAGTTTAATTAAAGAAGAAGTAGACTTGCAGGTACATCTCCTGTACTGTCACAAATACCTGACAAACAATAGCTTACTTTGAAAAATTGTCTGCCTAAAAAAATGAACTTAGCTAAACCAAAAGCAAGGCAGATCCCACTAGATAGAGCTGAGTTGTAGTCCCTCCACAAGGACATTCAAACCTCAGATACATTGTTATCCCATTCGCAAAGGAAATTAAGAACATTTACAGCCAACCAGTGCTATTACTTACGCAGTTATCAAGCAACCTAATGGGCTATAGCTTGAAGAGAAAAAACAGCCCAGCTCCCTGAACAGCTTGCGCTCAAGTTGCTGGCACACAGGAGAGTGTGTGCCACTGAGTGAACCTTGCTTTTTTTATCTATTCTATCTTAAACTATTTGGCACAGATAAACCAGCACAATTCTGTTATAGCACCTTCATTCAGCTGCAGAGATACATCCTTCGGCAAGCACCACCTCTCTTCCTTTCCAGAAGAAAAAGCTGAATAATAGCAAAGGCCATTCCAAGATTTCTGCTTATTTTTGACACTCTCTGCATCTATATTCCTTTCTGTTACTGAAATCAGAAAGGATATTTCCCATGGAGAGTCAAAACCCCTGACACAGGCTATAATTTTCCTTTACAAAGTAGTTACTATTGTTGTCGCTGCTGTTAAGCAGAGACGCCTCACCAGTCAGCCACACTTTACATCCTTGGGCTGAAGAGGTCTCAAGTTGGTGGTGGTCTCAGTCATATAAACTAGTGGGGTAAGGATCCGGCCTGCTTAAAATGCTGAAAGCACCTCTTCCATTTGCAGCATTAGAGGAAAAAAATTAAATGTAAAGACCGAAGTGTTCACTGAATAGCATTTGCTATCAATATAGGCCTTGAAGCCTGTCTACCTCAGATCCAGAAAAACTTTTCCCTCCAAAATTCCTTGGATCCCTAAGGTCTGCAGCTTTAGAATTAAACACAAAATTTCTAAAAATGCCAGAAGACACCAAGGTTCATCAATCACTCTTGACAGCATTCTCTCTTGACCCGTTCTTTTTGGGTATCCATTGAAGCTAGCCAGCTAGCAGCAAAAGCTGTAGAGCGTAGGCACTAAGCCATGGTTTGGTTTATTACAAATGCAAACGCTATGACTTGATCAGCACTAATTTGAGCCATATATTTTCAGAATACCCATAGGTTAATTTGTTCTGGAGCGGTACTTAATTATTTAATTAATTGTTCCTATCCATTAGAATTATATTGCAAGCTATCTATGTAATGTAAACCTTACCAAATGGAAACTGAATAACTACATTTTGGTGCTAATCATTGTCTGTGACTGCTTTAACAGGCTGGCCATCACAAAATAGATTGTATACCACAGTAAAAAATGCCCCAGATAAAGATTTGAAGACACAGGGTGTCTTTTCAAGGTATTTGAATAAACTTCTTTGCTGTCTCATTCTCCACTCAAGTACACTAATCTGTTGCTCTGTAGCTCTGCTGTTGGTACACTTAAGCAGATGCAGCTGTGGTTTTCTTGGCATACCCAGTATTACAGCAGAGAAGTGGGATAATTTCCCTCCTCTGTTTTACTCCTTCTCCATCCAGGAATTGTCCTCAGCTCTTGGTAAATGTGAGAGAAGCCCTACTGCTTTTTCAGTTTCAGTAGCATCATCTGCCAGCTCTGCACCACCCAGGTACACTCTTGTTCAAGGGTCTCCTGTCCTGATAATGCTATTTCCTTCAAAATAGCTGGATCACAAACAAAAGCACAAAAAAAGAAGCCAGGTCTCAGAAATTGACCCAAAAGGGTCTGTCTGATAAACAATGGGGTAGAATACAACTCAGACACAAAGCTCTGCACGGGTCTCATGGCCTCTGGCTAGAGGCCTGTTTAAGCTCTATCTTGGCATTGTCCTTTTCCACCACCCACTTTAAATAATTTTTCCAGAAATTAATAATTTCTAGATCCTAATGCTAGGACAATATAGGCATTTTTGTAATCAGTTCTGGTCAGTTTCCTACAACCAAGGCTAACACTAGAACTGAGGGAAAAAATAGCATAGTGCAATAGAGGGACTTTGTAATCTATACTTCAAAAATTTGGTGAAGGTTGTAATAAAGCCTAAGATGTTCATTTCACACTGTTTTTAAATTCTGTTGCTAGCCCTCTGCTGTCCTTTGAGGGCTATTTGGACAGAGGGGCCTCACAGCTCATCAATAGCTGTCAAGTACAGAAACAAATATTGCTCTTTTGATTGTGGAGACGTCTCTCACTTGAGGTCAAGGAAGTCCAGGATCTGGTTTGAGAAGCTAGGATTGAACAGTCTGCAGTTGCATGATTATACTTTTATTTTATAGCTTACCACATTCAGAAACACATAGACCATATCTTGTAAGACCTAATGCAAAATTCACATTTTCCTGCAGTTCTAGAAGTGATGTGTGCAATCAGCATAGATGCCTTAGAGGCTTACATTGACTACTGCTTGTCAGTCTCCAGTGCCAGTCCAGCTAACTCTCCTATAATACACAGAGGTAGCCTTTGATTTTTCTGCTACCACTGGCATCCCTAATGAGTGGTCCTCAAAAAAGTTGTTATGTTTGACATAACAATTTGAGATAAAAGACGTCTCCAGCACACTGCACACAACGTCTGTCTCAAAATCCTGAAGAAAATAGCCATAAATAGCATATCTACATGATGGAATTTAGTATACAAATGGTGATGATATTGGTGGCAGTAATCACAACAAAAGCAATGGTTGCTCTGAGATAGGCAAAGTCTGAGCCAAGAGAAAGCAGCTTCCCACAAGTTCTGTCCTGGAAAGAAAGGTTGTGAAGTCAACTAATCTCCTTTTGTAGCTGAGACTGGCAATATTAGACACAGTATTAGACATATATTGTAACAAAGAATGTCTTCATGGAATCACAGAATTGTCAGAGTTGGAAGGGACCTCTAGAGATCATCTAGTCCAACTCCCCTGCTAAAGCAGGATCCCCTAGAGCACATTACTCAGAACTGCATCCAGGTGGATTTTGAATATCTCCTGAAAAGGGGACTCCACAACCTCCCTGGGCAGCCTGTTCCAGGGCTCTGTCACCCTCACTGTAAATAAGATTTTCCTCATATTTAAATGGAACTTCCCATGTTCCAGCTTGTGTCCGTTGCCCCTTGTCTTGTCACTGGGAACTACTGGAAAGGGTCTGGCTCCATTCTCCTGGCACCCACTCTTTAGATACTTACAGGCATTAATAAGGTCTCCCCTCAGCCTTCTCTTCTCCAAGCTAAAGAGTCCCAGCTCTCTCAGCCTTTCCTCATAAGGGAGATGCTCCAATCCCCCAGTCATCTTTGTTGCCCTCCTCTGGACTCTCTCCAGTAGTTCCCTGTCTCTCTTGAACTGGGGAGCTCAGAACTGGATGCAGTATTCCAGATGTGGCTTCACCAGGGCAGAGTAGAGCAGGAGGATGACCTCTCTCGACCTACTGGCCAAACTCTTTCTTATGCACCCCAGGATTCCAGTGGCCTTCTTGGTTACAAGACCTCACTGCTGGCTCATGCATAATTTATTGCCTACCAGGACTCCCAGATCCTTCTCCTCAGAACTGCTTCCCAGCAGATCCACCCCTAACCATATTGGTGCATGGCACTCTTCCTCCCCAGGTGCAGGACCCTACACTTGCCCTTGTTGAACCTCATTAAGTTCTTCTCTGCCCAGCTTTCCAGCCTGTCCAGGTCACACTGGATGGCAGCACAGCCCTCTGGAGTGTCAGCCACCCCTCCCAGTTTGGTATCATCAATGAATTTGCTGAGGATACACTGTGTCCCCTCTTCTAGGTCATTGATGAATATGTTGAACAAGACCAGACTGAGTATTGACCACCTGGGGACACTACTGGTTACAGGCTTCCAACTCAGCTCTGCTCCATTAATCACAACCCTCTGAGTTCTGTCACTCAGCCAGCTCTCAGTCCACCTCACTGTCCACTCATCTAGCCCACACTCAGTTTCCTAATGAGGGTGTTACGGGAGACAGTTTCAAAAGTCTTGCTGAAGTCAAGGTAGATGACATCTGCTGTCCCCCCATCCAGCTGACCAGTTATGTCATCACAGAAGGCCAGCAGATTGGTCAAGCATTATTTACGCTTGGTAAATCCATGTTGACCACTCCCAGTAACTTCCTGTTCTTCAATGTGTTCAGAGATAACATCAGAATGAGTTGATCCATCACTTTCCCAGGGACAGAGGTGAGACTATGTGTTGAATAACATTTTTAAAATCTTGGCTTCTGCTTCCCTTTGAGATATTAAAGGCTATTACAGTACATTACAATCACTTTCCAAATTGTATCATTTGTCACAAACAAGTTTCAGGAATTGCATGAGGCAATACCCATAGCAGGGGACGGATGAAGAGTATGCACACTGGTGTCCTCTGTTTCGGACAAGAGTTCTTCCACAAAAAACCTGCAGAAAACTCCTCCAAGAAATATGCATGTAGTTGGCTAATTAGTCCAGTTTGGTGGTCCCAAGAACACCTCTTGTTCTCTATGGGTTTTCTATAAGGGAAAATAGGATTTGAACTACCTGAAATCAGAACTTGATTCCCAGGAGCCTAAGAAAAAAGAAGAATGGCGGCATCCTGTAATTTGGGCTGCTTCACAGCAAACAAAATAATTTTATAACATCTAATATTATATTTGGTAATTTTAATCAAAAGTCACCTTTTTAATCTAAGGCATGTTCTCACACAAATATTGGGACTGTGGTTGTAAAGTTTGTCAAAACACCTTGCAGGGAAGGGGATTCAGACCATGAAATCCCACAGACTACAGTCCCATCAGGGACCTGCATGAAAGGCCGCCTCACCCAGGTGTGTCTCCAGCCAGCATAAGATTCCTTTAAGTAAGGAGCACAGCCTTTTCCTCAGCCAAGCAGTTAGAAGTCCATCCCCTCATCCCTGTCTCCAGGACCTCCAGTTCATTTGCCCCAGAAAGGAAGAACCCTGTGGCACCACTCAATTCAGTCTTCATGCCTCACAACCCACCTTTCCTGCTTTGCTGTTCCCTGAAGCTGCTCCTTAACTCCTAGGCTGGCTCCAGCTGTCCTTGGCTGAGCTGAGAATTTGACTCCAGTGTAGCCTTTGAGTGAGCTGGGGGAGCGTGGTATGTCTGGCCAAGAGACATTTGGGGACAGGGAAACACGCTTGCAGAAAGGAGCAATAGATAATCTTGCAACAGTAGCTGGAGCTACAGAATGCCAAACCCACTAACCACCAGGAAGGGCTCTGCAGCAGCAGACTTTAAAAACTGCTATGTGTTCAAAAACTAGTATTTTGCATGTAGCGAACTATTTGGTGTGCACCAAGGGGCAGTGCTATCTTTAATATCTCATTCCATGGATATTTATTTGATCCATGCCTGCTTGGCATGCCCTGGGCATTTCTTTCTGTAAAAATAATTCACAATTATTTCAAAACAGGATGGTGGGCACGTCTCTGAGCTTATGTAAAAATAAAACAAACAGGGCTATTTTGAGAGGCATCATGTTTTCTAGCTCTTAATCCTTTCTATATAAGGAAGAGGAGCATGATAAAAATAAAAATCACCCCAATATTAAATAAATATGCCAGGACACCTAGAAACAATATCCAGAAGCTTATCGCTACAATTAATTACAGTAGAAGATGTAACCTCTCTTCTTTCTTTTTACTACCACCACCCAGTGTAGTCATCCCTCTGCAAAACCCAGTATGTCAAATGTTTTAAAGTTCAGTATTACACAGTATCAGAAATGCATTACCAGGGCATTCATGGCTGATAAAAGCAAATGGTGGAATTCCTTCCTCTCTGAAAGGGCTGCTGTGCCTGCAGCTGCTATTTTAAGCAGTAGAATCAACTAGAAATGAAAGCTTCAGAAACGATAGAAATTTAAGGAGCTCAATATTAAGAAAAGGAAAGAAGAAATAGCCATTAAACAGCAAGAACATGGTGAAGAAAGGGCACTTGAGAAATGCTAGCAGGAAACACACATCAAACACAATTCAATCAAGTGAGAATGTGTTGGAAACAGAGAAGAAGCAGAGAGCAACAGCATGCACTGATAACCTAGGCAATTAATGTACCTTTCTGACTGATTTACTTTTTGCTGGTCCTCTTTTCCCATGCAGAACAGAGGATGAAAGACTTTGCCAATATGGGCTTACTGTACTGATAAACACTTCTTTTTCTTACCCTCCCAGCTAATGCTGGGTTTCAGAAGGATTATAAGCCAAAGCAATGTGCAACACTCACTAGTGTTGCAGGACATTTATCCCACAAAAAAAGAAAAGCTTCATTTTCCCAACACAGCCACGTAGCTGCTAATGCCAGCACAAAAGAGGTGGCAGGAATGTATGGTCCAGGAGTTAAGACTATTGTGAACTTGCACACTGCTTATGGACAGGGCCATTGTACTGCCACCCCAGGAATACTGTGTAAACAGAGAAATGCATGACTGGCTTTTGAAAAGCCATAATTTGTTGTTTGCCAAACACTGCTTTGTTCTTATATAATCTTTCTCCTTGCTCCAAAACACATGGAAGTGGTGTAAATCATAAGAAAAGGAGATGCAGTTAGTTCCTCTATAAATTGTTAATGGTTACATAAATCTCTTCAACAGTAGGACAGGACTTGGAGGAAATTTGTATTACAGCTTTTAAGCATTTTGTAAGTAAGGTGATCTGCTCTATTCTTTTCATCCAAATGAGTAAGAAGGTACAAGCATTTGAACAACACATCGGAAACACAAAAGCTACCAATAAAAGTATTTTGTTTAGTGGATGATCTACCAAAAACCTGATTTTTATGCCCCTGCTGTATTATTGTTAGAGGCTATTAAACAGATCATATTGTCAGTACAGAGGCACCCAAAAATCTTGGTTTAGGACCATTTCAATGCTGTGGTAAAGATGTTGAATTTGATTAGATGCAAAACTGGACTTTTCGAGGTGTTGTTTAACATATTTTTACCAAGAGGTTTCAAAAGAGTTTCAAAACTTTTGCCAAACAAGGTTTGGGATGGAGAAGTTACAAATCTCGCTTCATTCAGCATTTTGGTTAACTGCAGGGTTTTTTTACATGGAAGTCATAAGCAAAGACTTCAGTGGAAATTGTCTAAAAAGTTAGTGAAAATGCATAGATGTGTGTATAAATACCTGTATATGTGTGTATAGGTATGTGTATATATATATATATGTATACATACATAGAGAAAGAAACTGATCCAGTGCTCAAATCTCTGGTGATGACTATGAGGTTATTCTCTTAGGCAAAGACCAGAAATGAGACAGGAAGACTAAGGAGTTAGGTCATGTTGCTAAAATACCTTTGAAGAACATTAAAGCAGCTGATGAAGGCATCACCTGCCAGCTGTTTGGACCATGTAATACAGCTGACATATAAGATGGCACATTATCCTAAGTTTTGTCAGCTCTATGTGACAAAGTGTCCTTGGATCACCATAGCTGAAACAACACCACAACTAAATAACCTTGGAGATCTGTATCAAAATTCCTAATGGAGGATAAGCAGAAAAAAAAGCACAGCTTTTTGGGCAGCTCTGCAGTCTGAAGTCATATAGGATCCACTCACAAGCTATACTTACACTCTCCTGAGCCCTAGACATGGTCATGAATAGCTCCAGTTGTGGGCAAGCTCTTAAACTTGAGGCCCTTGCTTAGTGTGCAGGGTTTGGAGGTTTGGCTTAGGGTGCAGGCCATGTGTCACACTTAAAAATTTGAAAAACTGGTCTCCTGGATATCAAGGAAGTGTGATACTTACACCTGGATTTGAAGATGGTTACAGGCTGTGGCAGACAGCATCTGTTAGGCCATGCTTTTAGGCAGAGCTTTCTGTCCTTTTACATTCACAGCCTCGGGGGAAACAACTGCTAGCAACTGTTCTCAGTGCTGTGTGAACTTCCAGTGCAAACTAAAATTGGGGAAAAAGAAAACTCTTGAAACTGCAGTTTAGACTTCAGTTTTCCTTCTAAAACAAACAAACAAAAAAACAATAACCCTATATAAACTCAGAAATATTTAACCAGATCTATAACCTAGAAGGTTTTTCCTCAGTCTTTGTCAGGACTCTCATTGACTCATTGTCAGGAACAGTCTTACTGACTGAAAAACTGAAACAATAGCCTTTGATCTGATGTCATAAAACCTACCTTTGGTGGTTTTAATTTGGATTATTATTTTGCTTCCTCTGTTTTTTGGGGTTTTTTTTGGAGGGGGGAGAGGTGGCTGGGGGGAAGTAGTTTCAAGGTGTTGTGTTGCTTGCACCCTGGCTACTAAATCATTGTAAAAGATAGCTCACAAAAACAAGAAACTGCAGCTGTTTCCCTCTCTTCTTCTCTATTAAGAGTTTTTAAAAATTCATTTTGGCAAGAGAAATAATGCTATGGTTGAAAGGAAAAAGAGTTGTGCAATAAAAAACAACTCCTCACTTATTCCACCTGTAAAATTTTTCTTTCTTACAATGAATTCTTCTCAGGGAACTAATTAGAAATAGAAAGTTCTTTAATTTATGAGTATCTGACCATTAGGGCATTTTCAATTTCTCACAGCATCCCAGATGACACTGTTACAGAAAGGCATAACTGAAAAGAAAGAGAGACTAATTGGAACAATTAATTGAAACAACATACAGTTAATTTCAATTATAAGAATCCTAACTGCTCCCTCATCCCTTGTTGTGTGGCCTGCTGCACTGAGGTGATGTTCCTCCAGACTCCTCAGCAAAAGCTGTGTAAGGATCCCATCTGCTGCTGATTATTCCTGTATTTACTACTTATATTATCATAATACACATCAGAGCTTCAGAGCTACTCCTGCACATGGTTCCCAGTGCAAGGTGCTCTATAAAAACAGAACAGGAAGATTTGTGACTATAGACATGAACATAGCTTTGCATGCTTGGATTACACGTTCAGTCAGGAAAAAAGTTAAGCCACTGGCTTGAATATTTTGGTTTTTAAATATCCCTAAAGCAAATCTCCTCAAGAAATGTCAAAGAATGCTTCTAAGCAAGAAGGCTCTTTCCAGCTAAATATCCAGCTCTGATACTTAACAGACTCTGGGGAAAAAAAAAAAAAAAAAGCAGCCCCCAAATATGGTTTTTACAAGCAAAGTTTTTGTGCTCCTATTTGAAGACTCACAAATATTGAGCTATAGAATCTTACCACCTGTTCATCATCAAGCAGGAGGTTGCTTGCTGTCCCCTTTAACAAGAACCAACTGCACATCACTGCATGTGGCACCATGCAAAATTTGGTTGGGTGTTAGCATTCACACTCTGTATGCTGATCTCAAAGCAATCACACCGTCTTGCTCCACCAGCTTCTGCTAGCCATAGTGATTAATAAAGTTACGATCCTGTCAAACACATGGCAAGGCTTCTAGTAATTTCTGTGAGTCTAGGGTTTCATGGTCAATGCATTAGTGTTTGTACAGGGTGCACCAATGCCATATTCCACCTGCAGAAACTATCCAAGTTCTAGCTTGAAATAGCTTATGACTCTTGCGCCCACATGCAGCTGGTTTTGGCCTCAAGACATTAGCCATCTCCTTACGGGAGAAACTTTGATTTCTTTATCCTAGCATTCCTTTCCTATGCCACGGCTGCTAAGTCTGCTACAGGGATCCTATATAAACAGCAAGTCTGTGCTGAGTTTGGGACATGACTAATTATAATTTTATATGGTTGAGTGAATCAGGACTGTACTGTTCAAGAAAGGGCTGTCTGGAGATTTGCATTTATTCATAACATCCGCTGACATTTTGCCTTGTTTTCTCATGTATTTTCTGTCCTCCCTGCAACAAATGAGAAAAACTGTTCTTACTCACCCCAAATTAATTTTTTCTTCTGTGTGGTTCCCCATACACTTCTCATGTGGACTTTCACAGTTCCTTACTTATAATCCTTTTCAGGAAATACGATCTGAAGATGAGTTTCATATTGACTTAATCTCATCTGCTGGTAGCAGAGTGAGCAGCCCTCCTGATTATCGACAGTGCTAACAGCTCCTGGGCCTTTGAGTCACTGTGAAGACGTG